>CM022883.1:8037571-8070670 GCA_012654025.1 Pachypsylla venusta
TTATAAAGTAAAACAGATGATAACAAAATAGAGGTGAGAACCGACTGGGGGTTGCTATATCGCACACCTAATAAATTACGACACAACTCAAAATACTGACGTTATTCCTGCGCTCTAAAGCATCGCTCATCTATTATAAAGTAAAACAGATGATAACAAAATAGAGGTGAGAACCGACTGGGGGCTGCTATATCGCAGACCTAATAAATTATGACACAACTCAAAATACTGACGTTATTCCTGCGCTCTAAAGCATCGTTCATCTGTTATAAAGTAAAACAGATGATAACAAAATAGAGGTGAGAACAGACTGGGGGTTGCTATATCGCACACCTAATAAATTACGACACAACTCAAAATATTGACGTTATTCCTGCGCTCTAAAGCATCGCTCATCTTTTATAAAGTAAAACAGATGATAACAAAATAGAGGTGAGAACCGACTGGAGGTTGCTATATCGCACACCTAATAAATTACGACATAACTCAAAATACTGACGTTATTCCTGCGTTCTAAAGCATCGCTCATCTATTATAAAGTAAAACCGATGATAAAAAAATAGAGGTCAGCACCGACTGGGGGTTGCTATATCGCACACCTAATACATTACTGACACAACTCAAAATACTAACGTTATTTCTGCGCTCCAAAGCATCGCTCATCCATTATAAAGACCGTAGCTCCCCTCCTTTCCCTCTAGATGGCATAAGGCGTCACCATTCAATTAATTTAAATTAAAATCTAAGGAAATATTTTTAGTTAACTGATACGAAGTTGAAGAAAGGTACAACTCAAATTGAGATACAACTTTGATGGGAATTGTAAAAGTAATATTCTGGTAACATATCGATATGTAGGCATTTGTTTGTTGTTGCTCATAGCCTGTTTTAAAAATGTGTTGTGATTTATTTTCAAATTAAAATTGATATGATATATCTCAAATTGTGTCATTTGATTATTTCTCTAATATTTGACGTCATTCATTAAACCTTTTCTGTGTCACTGGCGTCATTTCATTCTTTCTCTATTCTTTGGTGTCATACATTATACCTTTCTTATCTCACTGACGTCATTCATTAAACCTTTTCTGTGTCACTGGCGTCATTTTATTCTTTCTCTATTCTTTGGTGTCATACATTATACCTTTCTCATCTCACTGACGTCATTCATTAAACCTTTTCTATGTCACTGGCGTCATTTTATTCTTTCTCAATTCTTTGGTGTCATACATTATACCTTTCTCATCTCACTGACGTTATTGGTTTATTATTTTCAATAATGAAATGGTCACAAAAAAATATACCCCTCCCCCTCAAAATTTGATATTTTACGTGCTTTTTTCTATTTCTCTACACCAGTCTTTTGAGTCATAAAGTATACCTTACCCTATGCCATGTGAAATAGTTTTATAAGTAAGCGGGATATATTATTTTCTTACTGTCCTGGGACATTTTTACTATCCTTTTCCTATGACACATGAAATAGTATTATGAGTAAAATCACAATCTCTTGTTTCTTTTGTTTTTAGACTTCTGAACTGAGCAAAGCACTGGAAGACGTTCGCTCTAAACTAGAGGACGAGAAATTACTTTCAAAATCAGCGAGACGAGATTGGTGGTTGGCAGAAAAAAGTGTCACATCTTTAAAAGCTGAACTCAAAATTACAGCATCCAAAAATGAAACTTTACAAGTAAAAGTGGATACATTGCAGGTAATTAACATCATCTCAAGTAGTTCTATGAACTATAGAATTTATTTACTTTGGACTTCTATTTTGTTCCAATCAGCCTAAAAACAAAATTCTAGGAACAAAATAAATGTTCTTACTAAATTTCATCATCGACCGAACGAACTGACGTTAAAAGAACAATCTTGGTGTAAAAACTAACTCATTTTGTACGATCAAATTTATATGTAGCTCATAAAATCGCCCAAAATCGAGAAAACCAAACATATATATATATACTTCCATATTGAAGTTTTCTCTATAAAAAAATCACTGCAGTCTTCAGGTTAGCAACGGACTCAGTCTGGCTGGGGAACTTCGGGAATATATAAAAGTTTTTTTTGTTATATTTCTTTACAAAATAAATAATCAAACATCCCTTAACCTAAGCCTAACGTTTTGGAGTGAAACATGTTTTATGTATGTAGGTGTTTATTTTATAGAGATATCGAAAAGGCTCGGAACTATAAAATTAGAAACAGTTTTCTAGTTTTAATATTAACGCATATCCCTTCTGAGGCATGAAAAATCTAATTTTTCGTGCAAATTAAGCAAGTTGTGGCCAGATAGCATGAACTTTGTAACATTATTTATCATCTTAAAGCGAGAAATATTATTAAATATTAAAATTGATTTCGCCAGCACGGTGTAAACGTGTTTTTCTGATTATAAATGAATAATTTGAGAAATGAACATTTCCAAATTTTGAGCGTCATTATGTGTCTGGTAAGAATATTCTTTAGTCTTCTTTTTTCTAATTTTCCTTTTGCCGTTGAACAGCGTCGGATTCCTCGATCCAACGGTAGAATTTCTTCCTATCATTGGAAAGTATCTTCATCTCTTATAATTTTTTTTTCTTGGTTTTGGTAAGAATTAATTATTTTAATCGATTTTTTAAATAGACTCTTGAGAGGAAGGTGAGTTTAATGCCCGAGGCATATTCTAACACCTAACATTTAGAGCTTCATTTTTATGTGGTCAAATACTCGAATTAATAATTAACGCCTCCTCTTTACCAGTGATAACGAGGCAGGTAATTTTTTTTTTCAACATTGGATTTTTTATTTTAGGCTTGGCATTGTTTTTAATTTAAAATTATTGACAGATGAGTGTATCAGGATATTTTTGTTTGTATTGTAAAAAATCAGGGAAAATGAAATTCGTCTTCTATTTTTTTAAATAAATCCCTTTTTTTTTTTAAAAAAAAAAAAAAAGACTTTTGAGTTGAAGGTAACCAACCACTAGGCGAGGTTAATGCCTGAGGCATTTTCTACCACTTAACTCTTAGAGCTCTATTTTTATGTGGTAAAATACTGAAATTAATGAGGAAAAAATCGTGCCTCTGCTGGGGATCGAAACCATGCCCTCCTGTTTACCAGGCGATTTTGGGTTGGAATGGATTTTTTGTCAGATTATTGACAAAAAATGAGAATATTGGGTAATTTTTGGTTGAATGGTATTAAAGTCCTCTAGCTTAAAACAAAAAACTGTTTTTTGTGGAACAACTGTCGGGGAATAGTAGGAAATAATAACAACAAAGTAATGCCTTATTGCTAGAGCCTCGGTCACCAGAATTTTACTAATAAGGCGAATCGTAAAAAAAACGAAACTTGTTAAAGAAAGAAAAGAGTTTGTTCACTTTTTTATGCAATCAAAAATATCCTTATATCTGTCATGTCTTTAAAAAGTTCATAATATGTAGTTGCGAAATAAAATATTGTTACTTTTCCCTTGGAACGTTTGATAATTCCAAATTCTTTTTTGTGTTATAGAAAGAGATCACTGTTTCTCAGGAAAAATGTGTCTCTCTTCAAACTGCATTAAATGAGAAGATATTAGAGTCAGACCAGATGAAAAGTAATCTTGAGATTCAAAAGAAACAGTTGGACAAATATACTGAGCAGATTAATGAAGTTAAAACTCTCAAAGAGAAATGTGACAAAGACAAGAAAGCTTTACAGGAAGTGGTAAGTAATATTTCTCCAGCCCTGTTTTGTGAGGAAAACTGAGCTCATTTCGTTCTGTTGGATGAAAAACAAAAGGCAAAAGCTTGAAATTAACAACTGGGACAGCCAGGTTGACGTCAATTCGGCTATATGATGGAATAGTCACCATTTAGATGGGAACGTGCTTCATAGTACTTTTAGTAAGAAAGGGGAATAAACATCAATGTGGTTATAACTATAAAACAAGCATTAGAAAAGTGTGAGCCAGCGTTCATGGCACGTTGAATACATTAGTTCCTGTTAAATCACTGAAGTTAAGCAACGTCCAGAGAGGTTTTATTAAGTTGGTAAGGGCGTGGGTTCGCCCCTCGTAATGCTGGCTATTTACAGCCTAACTCAATCTGGGTAGCTCGTTTAAATGCGAATGGAGGGTAAAATCTTCGTCTTGAATGACCAATAAATGTTAAAAAGAAGTTCTAAAATAAATAAAAAAAAGTGAACTTCTTCAAGCTCCTTGAAGTAAGGAGACGAAAGGAACAAATAAAGAATAAAACATCCAGTCCTTAAATTACAGAAAAAACCAAATTAAAGTTCCGCAACCCAAACTCAGATCTACAAATACGCGGGGACATCTGTAACCCACAGGAGACAAATCTACATATTAAATTCTCATGTTGTGAGAGCCATGGATATATATTATGCCATGGATCCAAAGCCAAACCTCTTCGAATGATTATGGAATAATCAAAAACAGCTTGCGTCATTCACATTCATCTATTTCTCATGCACACTCATCATTCATTATCTCATATACACATATCACTCATCATTATCTTCCAATCACTCACTCATACATCACACCCAGCCTAAGTAATTGATTTACGCTTGAAATATAGACTACATTAAAAAAATACTGACCAAAAACCAAAAGTTTCGGGACACAATTAGACCCCAAATGGGACCTACATACCAAATTTCATCAAAATCGGTCAACGCTAAGTGGCAAAATGACCATCACGGCGTACGACGACGACGGACAAACGGATTTTTTTATTCGATTTTTGTATTCTACGTACCTTAAAACGTAAAATATCAAATTTTGAGGGGGAGTGATTTTTTTTCCATGACGATCCCAAAAGTTCATTATTGAAAAAAAATAAACCAATATAGGTATAAAGATCATAATATATTTTGTAGCTAAAAAAAAGAACCAATCAAATTTGACAGAAAGAAACACGAGGGCTAATAAAGACTTTCTACTTGGTATATTATATTTCTTAGAGTGAAAGTAGCATAGGTTCCTAACTTGTCCAATTTGGACAAGTTCCATTTAGCATGTAGGTACAACCATTGTCAGTCATTATACCAAGTTAACTTGGTGTTTTATAATTATAGATTATGGACTATGTTTTCAATTGTGATTCGTTTGGTCTAGTTGTCTACATGATTCTCTTTGACTATTTTGTGCTACAGCCATATTCTTCTTCTTTTTTTCAGAAATCCGCCAAAGAACGTTTAGAATTAGAAATACGACGATACAAAACAGATTTCGACAGTAATAAAAACGATGTTGAAAAATATCGAAATGAAGCTATCGAATTGAAAGCTCAAGTACAAAAATTATCTTGTGAAACTCAAAGTTCAAAACGAGAAAATAAAATGTTGGATAAACAGTTGGAAGGAAATACGAAACTGGTGCAGACTTTGAGAGAAAAAGAAGAGAAATTAACAGAGGAGAATAGAAAGCTCAAGGTGAGAATCAGTGGCAAGGCCATTTTACATCTTGGTGTTTGGTATATAAACCCCTAACCAATTTTGCTCACAACATGAGAATATTCTAAGGATACTTGTCCAGTCATTATTTTATTTTGTCCAGTCATAGCCAGGCAAACGCCACAATGGAGTAGCGTAGAGGTTATGTTGGATTCAATACCTCACTAGAGTGGGTATTACCTACCAACTAAACCCACTCTCCCCTTTCTTCCCCGCTGTGTACAATTTGTCCCGGGACTCCTTATACCAGTTTTTCTATATTTTGAGTAAACTAATAGATATATTTTTATGGCGTTTTTTACACCATCAGCTTAGGTGGACTCGGCCCGTGAGGATGTCACCCTCAAGTAATTTCTTACAATCTCACGTACGAGTATGATTTATTTTTCATTATGGCAGTTTTTAAGTCATACTTTTTTAGCCAACGATAATACCACGTTGAATACATCAGTTCCCGTCAGATCATTGAAGTTAAGCAACGTCGGGCGTGGTTAGTAATTGGATGGGTGACCGCTTGGGAACGCCACGTATCGTTGGCTCTTTTTTCCTGCTCAACCCAGACTGGGTGAGGTCACTGTGAGTAGCTGGTTTGCAAGTTTCCAGCGAATTGAGGGTAAAACCCCCGTCTTGAATCAATAGATGAAAAGAGACATTAAGCCAAATTAAAAAAAAGTCATATTTGAATTGGAAGAAATTATGCCTTCGGCTATTTTGACAATATAATTCAGTTTCTCAGCGCCAAAAGCACGTTGAATACATCAGTTTCCGTAACATCACTAAAGTTAAGCAACGTCTAGCGAGGTGTTAGTTGGCGGGTGACCACCTAGGTTCAAGACCGTGTGATGCTAGTGGTTATTCCCGACCCAATCCAGACTGAGGTTGATGATGTTAACTGTTTTGTAATTTTTTAGCAAATGAAGGGTAATATCCGCCGTCTCAAAAAATCCTTGGATTTTTTGAGACATTATCAAGAAATTGGATTGACATGACCCCCAACTAGTGCAGAAAGATTTAATCCAATAAGAATTCCACTATTAAATACAATCATTTTAATTAGATCAGGAATTTCAGTACGATATTAAGCCTTTTTTTTAAAAAAAAAAAAGACAGTTTTTCCTGTTTCCTTTTGTGGTACCCTTTGAAAAGAATGTAACTTTCCGACTCAACTCATTAGCTGCCAATTACGTATGAGACATGTATCAGTTCACTAACTTGAGTCACACCTGATATACGACGTAAGAGAAAATTGGAAGTAAAATTTTAATCTTTCTAAAATTTCAGGATGAAAAAACCAATATGTGGCATGATTTAAAAACAAATGAACATAAATTAAAAACCTTACAAACATCTTATAATGATTTGAAACAAAATTTCAATGAAAAAGAATTGAAAATAAATACAGCAAACTCAATTATCAACGAATATGAAACAAAAATAACAAACTTAGAAAATACAATTACCAAAAGTGAAACCTATTGTAAAGATGTTATGGATTATATGGAGAAATTGAAGAAAAACAATGATATACTCGTTCATGATAATGAAATACTAAGGAAAGAAAGAACTGAATATATAACACAATTGAGTAATGCGAGTAGTCAAAATGAATCACTTGTTAAAAATAATAATAATCTTATTAATCAAATCAGTGAATTAGAATATACTATTAAAAGTTTAGAAACTTTCTACAAGGAAAAAGAAATACGATTAGATACGACCGTAACACAGTTAATGAAACTGTGTGAACATCAACGAATGTGTTACGAACAGAGTTTGAAAAAGAAGCCAACATTGTTTGGAAAAGTGTTTGGAAGTAATCATAACAAAGAAGTTGAAAGCAAGGTGGGTGAAAATAAAGAAAATATAAAGAAGCACTCACACTCTATGTTTAAAAAACAGGTTCCTCAACATTGGTGTCCTATGCAATTATTCAATATCCCATTGCAAATAATTCGCCTAATTTTGGACACTCTTGGAAGTCAAGTCTTGGAAATTTCAAATGGCCGCCATTTTGAAACCAATCATGCTAGACATGTGATTTTTTTTGCAAAGTACTTCAAATTTTTTTGTCTTTCTGAAAATGTATCACAAGATGGGGGTTCGTATTTAAAAAACAAAAGTTGGACCCCTGGGGGCCACATGGGACCCGTCCTACACATAAAGTCGCTCAAAAGATATTCAGGTGGTCTCGGACTTATGGGACACGCAGTATAGTTAGTAGTAATAATGAAATAATATTTGAAACATAATTTCTGTATCAAATACTAAAAAATTTGTAGAGGTTCAGAGTTATGTTGAGAATGTTGTAACTGACGAAAACGCCTCGTAACTGCAAAATTATTATTAGTTGATACACCATTTTTTCTTGGTGGAAGACCGGCTTAGGTTCGAGCCCGCGTGATTCTGGCTATTCCTGACCTAATCCAAGCAGTGTGAGATCAATGGAGGGTAAAACCCCCGTCTCGAATGACCACTAGATGTTAAAGAGGCGTTAAACCGAAGAAAACGTTCACTATTGAATATAATAAACAAAAAAGAGCAGCCCCCACCTCTGACCTAGTGGGTATCACAGTGGCCGTGGAATTGAAATATTTTTCGGTACTGTGCTTAGTTGTTTGGGGTGCACTCAGCCTCGTGAGTATAACTGAGTAGCAACTTAGGATGTGAGTAGGGATCAATAGCGGCATTACAAGACCAAATAATGTGATGATTTAGTGTAGTGGTACTTGTAATGCTGTGATATCTACAAAAGTAAGTTAACACAAAAAATAACACATTTACATTTTTTTTTTTCATAAATCCATTGACTTTCCACTTTCCATGAACTGTGGACATTCTAATAACGTACATATCTATTCAATATTTGTCTTATTTAGTGCTGAAGTCTGGTACATCAGACTACCATCGGACACGATGATAACATCTAATAATGATGATATAATATTTCAAATACTCACCCGAAATAAAGATAGCTATATCTTTCTGATGTATAAATGTAATACTATGAACCATATCGACACCAAATATTTGATTGGGTTTTCCTTTTGTTTCCCCTAATTCATCCAAATGTAAATAGGTTAACAGCCAAGGAACTGGTTTGCAACAACTCGCCATGAGTTGTTGATACTTGAGAATCCGCACGGATAATGAAAAGCAAGTAGCTTCTTCTTGCTTTCTACTTGGTTAATGGAAAAGATATCGACTCTCCTTTAGTCGTCTTTTATGACTGGCATGGATTTCAGGAGATTTTTTTATATATGTAAACAAAAAGCAACGCTATTATCATCGTTATTTTTGTTTTCCACTGACCATTAAAAAACTCTGTAAGTTGTCCAGGGACGTAGGAAAAACTTTATCAATATTATCATCTAGACTTTTAGGGGGGAAATTATATTATATAAATTTGAACATCGTAACTTCTCCTCACGATGACTAGTTCTGCATAACAGGACAACCTGAAAAACAATGATGTATCAGTTCATTATAGTGACATAGTAAGGAAAGTGAAAACCGAATATATAACACAATTGAATAATGCGAGTAGTCAAAATGAAACACTTGTTAAATATAATAATAATAATAATCTTATGAATCAAATCAGTGAATTAGAATATACTATTAAATGTTTAGAAACTTCCTATAAGGAAAAAGAAATACGATTAGATACGACCGTAACACAATTGATGAAACTGTGTGAACATCAACGAATGTGTTACGAACAGAGTTTGAAAAAGAAGCCAACATTGTTTGGAAAAGTGTTTCGAAGTAATCATAAGAAAGAAGTTGAAAGCAAGGTGGGTGAAAATAAAGAAAATATAAAGGAGCACTCACACTGCACGGTGATAGTGTAAATACCGTGATCTTCACAGTGATTTGACATAAAAAATAACTGTCTGAGCACGGAGAGAACACTGACGGGTGTTATTAAAATCACTGTGAGAGCACTGTCACTGGACACTTTCACTGTGTAGTGTGGATGCTCCTTAATTTAAGGAGCATCCACACTACACAAATATCATTTCATTATGATATTTTTCAAATATCATTTCATTATGATAATGAAATGATATTTGAAAAATAATTTCTGTATCAACTAAAAATGTAGTTAAATTTAAAAATTCAAAGTAAATAATTAAATAAATCCTACAGTGCTGCAGTGAACACCAAAGTTGTGGCATAATAACTCAAAGGAACAGCATTTATTATGCTGTGTGTCCCAAAAGTCCGAGACCACCTGAATATCTTTTGAACGGCTTTATGTGTTGTTTTGAAATGGTATTATATCCTAAATTAAACCACCTGATGGTGTACTAATTTTTCAAGGGTCCCATGTGGCCCCCAGGTGGTCCAACTTTTGTTTTTAAATCTAGTGATACATTTTCAGAAAGACAAAAAAATTAGAAGTATTTTGCAAAAAATTTCACACGTTAGCGTGTTTGGTTTCAAAATCGCGGCCATTTGAAATTTCCAAGACACGACTTCCAAGAGTGTCTAAAAAACTAGGCTAAATACTTGCAATGGGATATTGAATAATTGCATAGGACACCAAAGTCGAGGAACCAGTTTTTTTAGACATACATTTTTTTCGGGGGCGGAATCCAATATGTGACCCTGAGGAGCCACTTGTTACTGAATACTGGAAGCACCCCTTCAGGATATTATTGATAGAAGAGTTATAACTTATAACTAGGTAAAATTCTCTATTTACGTAGTTATAAGTTATAATACCTAAATACAAATTTATGTTTTTTTTAGTACGGAACATTTTATATGTTACTGAGACTAATGAAAAGTATCTTTTTAGATAAAAAAAAAAGCAAATTTCAAGGTTTCAAAAATCCGTTTGAAAGTAGTGTTGATTGATTTTAATGAAATTTGATATGCAGGCAGTGTTCCACCCAGGGGCCATTAACACCTCTTCGCTATTTTCATATCAATTTATTTCTACTCTTTCCAAACCTGAAACTAAAAATGAGGAGAACTTTTTTTTAATTTGGATTAACGTCTCTTTAACATCTATTGGTCATTCGAGATGGTGGTTTTACCCACCATTCGCTGGAAACTTGCAAACCAGCTACCCACATTGACCTCACCCAGTCTAGGGTTGGGCCGGAAAAATAGCCAGCATCATGAGGGCGCAAACCCACATGGTACAACCTCGCTGAACGTTCTTAACTTCAGTAATCTAACGAGAACTGGTGTATCCAACGTGCCATAGACGCTGACTAGAGGATCATTGCTACAACAGCAACATCATATCAAACTATTTTTATGTTTACTTTCAGGAAATCGAATCCTTATTAAGTCAAGAAAGAATTAAAGCTAATAATTTAGCTGATCAACTGTATCAAGCTAAAGCTGAACTGAATACATTGCGTCGAACAACACAACGCGTGGCGTTCAACGATGATGAAGACAAAGAGAATGTTAACGACGATCTTAAGAAAAAGACTAAAAACAAGATGACCATTCCAAAAGAGATCTCCAAGGAAAGCATTGGGTCAACCATTAGGTGAGTCAATCGTAGTCGTAGTAGCGGTTTTTCTCACGAAATCAACCGTTCTTTCCATTTATAGATGCATGATTAATTAAAGTAGTAGAAACAGATTGATATGAGTTTACCAAAGATTTTGATGGCCCTTGGCTGGAACTGTGATGGTAGGCGTTCCAGGTCGTCCTGGTGCGTAGAACCAGCCATCGTGAGGACGTGAGTCAGTCGTCCTCATGATGGCCGGTTATACGCACCGGGATGACTTGGAACGTATATCACAGTTCCAGACAAGGGCCATCAAACCTTTTTTGGTAATCTATGTGGAACATATATCAACCTAATGATAAATGAAAACGAATACTACTTCACTTTTGAGCAACTTGTTTCTAACAGTTTGGACAGATGATTTTAAGCGGAGCACCGCTATAATGAGGTCAATCAGTCTACTGTTTAAAACGGGTCCCTCAATAATAATAAAATGGTTATCTGAATACAGGGTAAAGTATGTTCTAAATCCATGTAAATCTTTCTAGGGGTTATTTTTTGGGCTGAAAATAAGAACCTTGTAATTCCTTTCCTAAACAAGTAGAGGCCAGGAGATTAGCGTTACCCGGGGTGCACCACGTGGAGGCGAACTAACTTTGCACCCTATGAACTAGTGTTCGGAAATGCATCCTTTTTTAGCGTAAATGTAGTTACGTGCGCCAATTCAATTTTTTACGATAAAAATTCGGTGACTGCATTGGAGAGTGTTTTAGGGGCGAGAGGTGATCTTTTTATTATTTGACTCGCAACACCGTTTATTGGATGTGTCACTTGAGATTTTAATGATATTTGGTCTGTCTCATTAGGGAAGGGGGGGTTGACATTACTCTCAGCCATATAAGGTGTGTTCTATACTAGAAAGTAAAAAAAATAAACCCCTGTGCTAATTTGGCTGATTCTTTTCAGTGACACGTACAAGAAAGCTTTAACAAAAATTATGCCATTTGCTGAAGATACAATCAATACTGCAATATTTATGAACGAGCAATGTGTAATTCTTGGAACAAGAGATGGATTGTTCTCTTTACATTTGGATGAATTAGGGGAAACAAAAGGAAAACCCAATCAAATATTTGGTGTCGATATGGTTCATAGTATTACATTTATACATCAGAAAGATATAGCTATCTTTATTTCGGGTGAGTATTTGAAATATTATATCATCATTATTAGATGTTATCATCGTGTCCGATGGTAGTCTGATGTACCAGACTTCAGCACTAAATAAGACAAATATTGAATAGATATGTACGTTATTAGAATGTTCACAGTTCATGGAAAGTGGAAAGTCAATGGATTTATGAAAAAGTCAGGGAAATGGTCAGAAAGTCAAAAACCTTGAAGATCAAGATTTTTTTTTTTTGCTTTTGGATTTTTGACCGATCAATGTGAGGTCTGGTTTTAACACGAGAATTTTTCTTTTGTTTGTCTTTTTGTAACCCGAGAATTCTCGAACGCTTTATCCAATTTTGATGTAACTTCGTATGGCCATTCATTACTAATATAGAATTAGCTGATTAGTTTTTTGGGTGGCAAATGATGGCCATTTAAGTGATTGAGGTCTCCAGTTTACAGATCCACTAATAATAGAATTGGTAACCACATCTGAAACTAGTGATTGTGACTTAATGTTGCCTTATTGAAAATACTCAGTACATTTGAAGAGAGTGAGGTCAAGGAAAGGTCAGGGAATTCAAGTCGAGCATTACTGTGGGCACCATGGTCATTATTATTATTAATTGTGGCGGTCTTTCCTTTCGGAATTCCAAGTGCTGCATCCACTAGTTAGGACTATTGCACACCACCATGGTTATCAATTTCTAAAGCCTCTGTTGCATAGCGTGCTTGTCAGAATACTTCAAAGGAGTCTGTTGTTTTTCACAACATCATCCCATAATCAGTTTTGCTAATTATGGGATGATGAGCTGGTCAGACCCCTCAGCGCTGCCCAGGGGGCGATATCGCCCACGTTGAGAATCACTGCTGTCGATGATCCAGATCATTGTTTTTTAATTACTCTCTCCCTCTCTCTATTTATAATTTTAAATCAAGCCTCTGTTCAGGTATACAATGAGCGGACTATAAAGGAAATCGTTGTGAAAACTAACAACTGTAAATTTATTTTCTTTTTCAGGACCCAATCGTAGTTTACAAAAATCAAGTCTTCGTCATTTGGTAACCGTTGCCGATCTACAATGTTCACCCTCTTCATTGGAGCTTACCTCTTTATTTGATCTCACCAAAGTGTATCTTGTTTCCGTGTCACCTTGTAATAACATTTTGGCCGTCGCTTCCGAAGGATTACTTACCATTTACAGATGGAATGTTGTCGAGTTTGAAGAACTCAGTCGAAAAGAATTGAACGGCGTTGTCAAATGTTTGAATGTTATTTCTCCTCATTGTGTTGTGTTTGCTGATGAGTACAAATTTTATACGTTTGATCCTACCACTTGTCGACAAAGAGGTAATTCAATTAATTTATTCCAAGCTTATAATGTCATCAAAAATATGCATAACATAACCGGGAAATCTCATAGAATTCAAAAAGAAAAAATGTTTGTTTTTGCCGATGTCATGAGTACCTATCACATTTTTTTTATTTTTATCTAAATCATGTTTATTGAGGAAGACTTAAATGTAAAAAATAAATAAAAGTGCGAAGTTAGAAACACATGATTAGACAGCTCGTATGACATCATGCGTAGAACTAGACGAATTTGGGGTGGCGGAGGTACAGTGATGGCTTTTAGGCTTAGTGAACATCACTTTCTTCATGCCATTTTTTATACAGTGTTTTTTCTTATCATGCGAGTAGTTGGTCCCAGCCAACATTTTTACCATCTTGAAGAAACCAGTTCCAAGATAAAAAAATGACCGGCATAATCCCGTTCGAGGAGCTTAAAAAATGTCTGTGGTATGCGTTTCAGGTAGACCAGGAAAGCATACCATAAAAGTTCCAGCCAAGGGTCATCAAAACCTTTTCGGTAAAATATCAATCTATTTCTACCATTTTTGAAATCTTGAATCCAAAATTGGGGGATCCGTTAATTTTAAGAAGAACAGCGCTAATACAAAACAACAAGAATGGAAGTTAAACAACGTTGGGCGTTTAGATCACTTGGATGAGAATCCGCTCGGAGACACCTCGTGTTAATGCTTTTCGGAGTGCATTCAGCCTCGCGGGGACAACAATTGAGTAGCAGTTATTGAAAGCAGCGAAAATAAAAGTGGATGCTTAGCTAACCTGTTGTGAAAATAAGGTGCCTCCAATGATAATAATAAAAAACTATTAGCTATTGAATTTATCATACATAATCAAAAACTATTGGCTATTGAATTTATCATATTGAATAAAAAATAATTAGCTATTGAATTTATCATATTTAATCGGAAACTATTGGCTATAGAATTAATCATATTGAATCTTTTACTTATTGTTTCAGCTTGGTTAAATGCAAGAGAACCAGTATGTACCTCCAACGAAGCACGTCCACTGGCGTTGCTCACCATTGGCAAACATGAACATTTGGCATGTTTTAATACTGGCGCTTTGTTTGTTGATGATCACGGAAAGTGCACAAGATCAGATCCTCTGTATTGGACATACTTCCCTGTATCAGTTGGTAATTATCTTCACTAACAAATCAATTATTTAAAATTACACAATATCGATTCGGATCATAGAGTGACGAGCTTTCAATAGCACTCAGGCTTATCTCAGACCGTCATCAACAGACTGATGGCAAAAACTATTTTTAAAAAATGGGTGCGTGTACTTATGTACGCGTGTGAAAAGTTATACTTCTTTTTAAAAATAAATTTAATAATATTTCAAAAAAACATACTACCCCACTCGAGAGTGAACCCAGAACCCACCATACCAACTATGAATGAAACAGGGGCCTTGCCAGTGAGCCACGATGTTCTATGGATATAAAATGAGAAAATACAATATTTAAATTTAACTCTCATCATTTTTTCATAACTAACTCCATCTACATATTTTTTTCATAACTAACTTCATCTGTGTTACACTTGATGCGGTAATAACTTTATATTTTTCCTGAAGAATTTGGTTTTGGGGGGTTCATTCTCGATCATTTTTTTATGTCTCTTACAATTTGGGCTGTGTTATTGTAACTATCGTTTTGGCGTCAACTCGACTTCAGATTAACTTTCTATATCTTCCTTCCTCATTAGACGTACCTTCACACTAAAAGTAGATTGTATTTTCAATTTTCTAGGTTTAGCTTAGTTAAGGAGCATTCACACTGAACATTGGCAGTGCCTTGAAAGTGATTCCCACTAATCGTGAGCTCACAGTGATGCATTGTCACGTGCTGGTCTAGTATGACAATGTTGCGTCAACTGCCCGGAAGAATATTTTTGGTTTTGTCGATCACGACACTGTCACTGCTTAGTGTGAATACTCCAATACTCCTTTACGTTGATTATTTGAGTCAGTATACCAACTACGCTTTGTGTTTTCAAGTGTAGATATAATTTTAGTACAGTACTTCTTACAACTTACGCTTGACCGTTTTTCTTCTTTCTTTTCAGTTTACCGAAAACCATTTCTTATAGTTTTCAATCCTAATGGAATAACTATTATTCAAATCTCAGACCACACTCTCAGGAAAATCAATTCCACAAGCTCCATGGTATCACAACCAGATGACCGAGTTATTGACGTGAGGAAGCCTAAATATTTGGGTAAGATAAATAAAAATGCGTTTTCGAAACTAAGTATGGTTTATAGTTCTACTACTACTTTTTCTTTACATACAAAACTCTTTGTTGGAAACGGTTATTTCTCCTGAACTCGAAAAGAGAAGAAAACGCGCGACTCCAGACTTACATTGAGTAAGAAATTTAACTTACGAGTAGGGGAAAATTGCAGGATCGTTAAAACATTTCCTAATCTCTCTGGTTGAGAAAAGTCCACCCCGACAATGAATGCTCTTGCCACTGAGCAACGTTATTTTTTTGTTACAAAGCATTTGCATACGGACACAAAAAATGATGAGTCCAATTTTTTAAAAAATAGACTCTTGAGTGGAAGGTTACCACTTGGCTAGGTTAATGGCAGAGACATTTTCTGCCACCTAAACCTTAGAGCTCTATTTTTATGTGGTCAAATACTCAAATTAATGAGAAAAAAATTCTGCCTCTGCTGGGGATTGAACCCACGCACTCCTATTTACCAGGTGAGTGCTTAACCACTGAGCTACCGTGGCAGGCTTTGTCCGTTTTTTGTGAATTTTCTCATAACACCTGGACTTGCGTTACGTTTGAGACCACTACCTTGGTATTTTAAAGTATTTATCAGTTTTTGTTCTATTTCCTCTCCAGGTGAAACTTTGTGCAACAAGAATATCGTTCTCATGGCAAATTCTGCCCTTCAACTGCTAAACCCAGAAGATGTTTTCTCAGCGCAAAGTTTGACTGTCAGTGATCCAGAGGAACTTTCCTTATCAGCCATCGACGAAGAACTTAAATTATTGGAGAAACATACTTCATTGTAAATAAGAAATACAGTAGAACTTCGGATCATCCGAATTAAGTGATACCACCTCGATTGTAGGTATCTCTACCAGATCTACCCTATTAAACTGAATATATTAAAGGCATTTAAGTCCTCGCTATTAGATGATCCCGGTGGTTGTGATATTTCCTTGTCAGGACTATCAGCATCATCCTCTTCTTTGTCTAAAAGAAAAAAAAAGGAAATTCGAGTTTGGGTAATTCTAGAGATACGGGGATAATCGAGGTTCTACTTTAATTGTAAATATTTGTAAAATGAAGTAGATTAAAATGTACACATTTGAAAACTGATTCAATTAAATCAGTTGATTTAGAATTAGGGTTTTTCGGCCGTGGTTTGACGATTTTTTCTCAACACGAAAAATTGTTTGTATCATTGTGACATGAGTTTTTTACCTACGTTAATTAGAGGTAATCTTTTTGTACCTTTTTTTTTAATCTTAAAATATTTTCCATTTATTTTAAATGTTTTGGTTAATTTCTGACCCATATACTAAAAAGACAAGATGTTCTTGCGCAATAACTGCTCACGTTCCGTATGCCGGTTTTTATTTATCTAAGAATTCTTTTTTTTAATCTTTTGAACAATTACAAGTAAAATAGAAATATGTAATGGTGAGAAGTTAGTATTCAATAGGCCTATTTCTTAACTTATTCAAAAAATGTGAAAAATTCAAGTTCTGAGGGAAAAAAGGGGAGGAAATTCACTAAAAATATTTAAACACTTTTAGGGTCAAATCGAATTCTTGAAGAACAGAAAATTCCTCTCTTCTCCTAGATTTTATTTTTTTATAACATTTTCTGGTGGTTTCTCTTTTAAAAATTTATTAAAAAGTGGGTTGGGGTCTAGAGAACAAGCAAAGAAAAATGAGAAAAAAAGTGAAAAATTGAGATGAATAAGTTAAAAAAACACGCTTCATATTGATTTACATATTAGAATTGAGCGATACAATATAATAACATCGGAACTTGATAAATTCAGGGCGGCGCGGCGGGGTATGCTTAGTAACATTTTCTATCGAAATTGGAAGTATCGACATTAATTTAAATTCCTTTTTTTTACGAAAGACAATTTTCGTTTGCCATATTTACGAGAGTTAAAAAATGTGCTACGTTTTTTTATTTAAAATGAAAAGTAAACATGAGAAATAGACCATTTTCCGTTTTTTTTCCGCATTTTTTCTCCCCAGAGGTAATCAAAAATCTCCATTATTAAATCCGTTTGAAAATGATTTTAAAAATATTTCGTGGAGATAAAGAATAATAATTTTTAAATAAAACAAAGAAGAAAATAATTTAATTTTATTAATTAATATATTATATATATATATATAAGAGTGATTTTTATTAATTTTAAATTTTTTGTAGCAATCACAACATTATTTTGCTTTGTGTTTAGGAACTAATTGAAACACGTTTTAAACTATTAAGTGAAGCATGATTTATGTAGTGTAATGCATATGACAATAGCATTCCGTATTAGAAAAATAACTAAAAAAAAAATTTATGAATATTTGATAAATGAAAAGAAACGTAACTAATTATGTATTTTATACGCTACCTCTGAAATGAAAGTAACTACAGAAAAACAAACGAACGAAATAAAATTCAGATAATTTATATTTCAGCTCTCGCTTTACAAAAAATCGTTATAAAGAGGTCATGTTTTTTTTTTTAAAAGAAAAACTCTTAATTGTGAAATTATTGAAAAACACTAAAAACGAATAGTTTTTGGTTGTTGTTGTTGCGGTGTTCCCGTTAAAATCAACTGATCATCAAATTTTTAGATTCACGTTTTAACAATGGTAGAAAAAGGTTACTATGAGATTTTGATCGTCCTGGTGCGTAAATCGGCTATCATGAAGATGCAGACTTTTGTTCACTAAATGACGGTTTTTCCAGTGAACTTTTATATTTTTAATTCCGTTCCGCCCAACAATTTTATTCTGTTACTGTAACGAGTTTCAATCAATTTAATCATTTCTCTACCATTAAATTACTGGAACGTGTTCCAACGATAAACTATTTTTATTCCATTACCGTAACGTGTTTCAATAAATTTAATCATTTCTCTACTGTTAAATGACAACAACGTGTTCAAATGTTAAACTATTTTTATTCTGTTACCGTAACTTGTTTCACTAAAGATTACCATTTCCATTAAATTACTGGAACGTGTACTATTTTTATTCCGTTACCGTAACTTTCTTCAATATATCAATACATTTTACAATTTCTCTACCATTAAATTACTGAAACGTGTTCCAATTAGTTTCGTTAAATGGGAATTTCAGAATTCATATTTTGTTTCGAAGGGTTGTCAGATTACTCCATTCATCATAATTTAATATTTAAACGACCATCATTTTTTTTTTTTAAAAAAAAAAAAAAAAAAAAAAAAGCTGGTAAGTTTCCAAACAGCCAACGGGCTGAGTAGCTTTAAATAGGGTTGTCACAAGGCAGGGATTTTAAAAAGAAAAAGATCAAGATTTTTTTAAAAAAAATGCACGCCAAGAGAATGTCGGATAGGCTTTCAGCGACCCATTTCATAATAAACTACAAGTTTATTTACCAGTCCAGTAAATGTAATTTGTAAAGCGAAACTACAAGTAAAAGATTAGTAATATTAACTAGTTTTTATTGTAAAATGGGCACCAGGTTTTTCACACATAAAATTTGAAAAAAAAAAATCGATTAAGATACTAAGCANACCATCTATAAACCAATGTTTGGGCCTTCTGTTTGATCCTGGGGTAACCGGTCATTTCCAAAATGTGACTTTTCATTTTAGATCAATAAGAGTTAATAACCATAAGCAACGCTTAACAAAAACACTGATATTATGTATTTCTTTAGCAACACAAAAGAAGACCTAAGGGATGTTGATTAGTAGCTTACCTTATACAAGTCTAAGGAATTCTCAATGAATTTTCTCAAGTCTTTATAAGCATCTTCGTAGAGATTCGGATCACCCTCACTTTTATACAGAGAAAGAAGGTCAACCATTTCAGCATCTCCTGGTTCAATTCCCAATTCACTAACGTTGATTTCTTTCTTGAGCTGTTCCTCAGTACCCCGCAGATTATATTGTCGTAATACTTTTAACACGGTAATAAGAGCATTTTTGTCGGGAGCTTTATCCGATTGCAGTGTCGGGCGTGGTGACTGGTGCTGTATTTGGTGTTGTTGCATGTTTAAAAAAAAAAAAAAAAAATTAGGTATAAATGTAGTTTCTTTGAAATAAGGCTCGTCATAAGTTATAATATTTGTGGGCATCACAGCATTACTAAGACCCTCATAAACGAATAACCTGTTCAATCCTAAGGTAGCTACTCAATCTTCCTCAAGAGGCTGAGTGCATCCCGAAATCACAAACAACTGTTCGAAAAAATTCCGACCCCGCCGGGAATTCAACCAGGAGGACTGAAATGTTTCGACATAATCTGCTGTGACTCATTTTGGTTTATTATTTTCAATGACAAACCTCTAGAATCGTCAAGAAATTTAATTTATGGACATAAGTTACACTGTCTTTCAGAAAACAAATTTATGTTTTTTTTCCGACGAACCCATTTCCCCTTAAAATCTCACCTTGGTGTGGTACATTATATCTGAACATCTGTAACGTTACAAGAACATCGGTGTCATCATCTATGGTGGTGATGCGGCCATTCATGCTGATTGTAAACTTGAACTGAAATGACAAAAATGAACAAATTAAAAAAAAAATCTAACAACTTAGCACATCGGTATATTATTTCTCTAGGGTTCTTTTTCAGAACGGAACGACTTGTATGTGATTGACACTAATGTTAGGCTTAGAGGATTAGACCCTGTGACCAAATTTTAATTATTTTGGATAATGTTAACATCTGAATTGGAATAATTAAAATTAGCTGATTCAACATCTTGTCACACTATTTACATGTTAAAAATATTCAAAAGGAATCATAAATAAATCGGTCCAAAGAAAAAAGCCTTTGGTCCGAAATTTTCAAAAATTTCATGTGTTGATATTTTGAGCAGTATTATACATAAATCGAAATATTTAGTGAATTAGTGTCTAATGATAAGTAGTTTAGTTATTTATTTTATTTTTTTTTTACATTTAATTATATATATATATTTTAGCATGTCACCTTACAGAGTAAAGGAGTTTTGCTTGATTTTGGGACCGAGACAAACCCTTGAAAGAACGCATTTACTTCAGTTTTGACGGAGCAAAAATTACAGCTAAAAATCTATAAGCCATATATTACCACCGATATTGGGAAACCACATAAGAACTTAATTAATCTACACATTACACTCAAATACCCTAACTTCCACAATCAACATGGGCCCAACCATGATAACCTAAATACACCTGAATACCACTAACAAAAAAAGTTTCCCATTTGAAAATTTCAATGTTTATAGAAATTCTAAACTGTTAACAGATATTCAGCTCAGCTTTTTTTCGTTTCGTTTCGTTTTTTTTTTTTTTTTTTTTTTTTTTTTTTTTTTTTTTTTTTTTTTTTNTTTTTTTTTTTTTTTTTTTGTATATATAAACAAATAGTTAAATGTTGTACTAAGGACCGACAAGGCCGAAGCGTCTTACTTCGTCACACAACAACAAAAAACTTACCTTTTCTAACTCTTTTTCTTGAATATTCAATTTTTTGGCTAATTTTTCTTTGACTTTGGAAAACTTTTCGTTTTGTTTTACTTTTAAAAAGAAAGGTATGCCAAAAGCTGAGTAAGGTTCACGATAATAATGTCCAACTGGGATCAACATTTCGTCGGATTCTAAATTTAATTCTTCTAAGGGAATTTCTTCAAGTCTGTGGGGTGGAAAAAAACATTATATGAAATGACATTTTCAAATACAGAGCAAATTACGAGACACAAAAAAAGTTACTTCATAAAATAAAGTATTTTTTTTTAAAAAAAAAAAAAAAGATTCATAAACATACTTTGGCAACTCTGTTCCTTAAACCATTAGAACAGAAAGGAAATTTGCTTAATTTAACCCATATGGACTCAAGCGCTTGCCTTCGGATGATTGGTTCTACATACCAGACCAACCCAAGCACTCGAAATTGTTTGGTCAAAGACCATTAATACAATACAGCAATGGAAACCAAAAGAAGACCCACGTCGTCTCACAGCAATCATCGTCATTTAATGATGGTGATGAAAGAAAATTTAACCAATATCATTGATTTTAGTCTTCCTTGGCGCATGATTACTGCTGCTACAACAACAATAACTCTATCGCCAGTAGAAGTAAAAGTAAAGAGATTTGCTATCAGCTCATAAGAGTGTGCAAACCAATGACGTTATAGTAAACGATATAGACCAAAAATTATCCGTTTAGGTATGTATACCCTAATTGTGAACGTTAGTGAACTGCACTTTTGACAAAAGTATACAAGTATACATCCCGAAATGCACTTGTATATATGTATCTTTGTTTGTTACGCGATACAAGCAACAATTTTCATCCGATTTTGGCGAAATTTGGTATACATGTTTAGGACATGAAAGAAATTTGATGTATAGTTTTTGGGGGCGTGGGCGCCCCGGGGGTCTCAATATTGTGTATCTTGAAAATGATTTTTATCTTTTTAGTGGTTTGTTGTTGAAACGTAAAATTTTGATATGTTATGGCTGGTGTTAAGGGCTTTTCTATTTTGAAAAATTTGGAGGCCCATGGGGCCCAATATTTTGTTTTTTGAAAATCGTATCCATTTGACCGCGATTAGCAACAAATGGAGAAAATTCGCGAGATTTATAACAGTTGATTTTTTAATACGAAAACCTTGTTATGACGATGTTGAGTATTTGTCAACAAAACAATAAAGGTTTCTTATACAATTTTCTCAAAGATAAGGATATATTAACAGTTGGATACTTCAAATTTAGATCCTATGCTTGTATCCCTTCACGAAGAGTCGGAATAACACCAGGGCCGACAGAAACAGAAGATCGTAATTTACCAATAGCCTCTACTACGTCATTCTCAGTTATATGAGAATGGTGTATCACGGCAGACAGACGGATTTTTTCTTAATCGATTTTTGGATTCAACGTACCTTGAAATGTAAAATATCAAATTATAAGGGGGGGGGGTATTTTTTCGTAACGATTCCAAAGTTTCATTATTGAAAATATTAAACCAAAACTCACCTATAATTTTTGCCTTGAACCGTACACAATTGTTCGATACTCGAGCCAGGATCTATTTCTTGTAATATTCTACAATTATTGATTTCTAACAACCTAAGTTCACCAGATCCACCCTGATCAGGACCTATCAGTTCTATATTTTCATCTTTTTTTGCTTGTTCTAGAAATTCGGCAACAGTGGCTTCTTTATTCACGTACAAGTTCAGTTCTTTTTCTTCTTTCTGTTTTAAACCTAACCATGAGATCTGAAAAAAAAAGATAGAAGCAGGAAAGGGTTCATTAAAAAGGACAGATTTTTTTACATAAATAAAAGTTGAGTACGGCTTTCGGACAACTGTTAAGAGAGAAAAAAAAATCTCATTTTCACACCAAAAATCTTGGAGATTTGGTTATTTACTTCCAAAAATCCATTAGATACAGGTTGAAAAAAAAATGATAACGGGTTGTCATGATAGCCCAAGAATTTAAAAAGAAAACATTAAATGATATGGTTCTAAATTTTGATGGAAATATTAGACCTCCCTCATCATCCCCTGATAAAGCTGATGATACACAGTGTCCGAAAGCGGCACCGGACAGGGAATCTTGGACAAGAAACGAGGGATTTTCGGACACGCGGAATTTTTCCCATTTGCGGCTTACAATTTGCAATATCTCTCCGTCACTCTGGCCGCTTTTTTTTTATTTTGTTTTTAACTTTTTATGTTTACTTGTTAGCTTTATTGACATATTTTAACCCCTCTAGACAGGTTAGCAAACGTTTTTACGGTCATGCATTAATGAGCAATCTTGTTTGAGCACGACACATTTTGAAAGTGATTAAAAAAGGGGAAAATATTAAGGATATTATGGGATTAAAAGTGGTGGGATTTGGGAAAAAGGATTTTTTTCTGTCCAGGATTCCCTGTCATATGCCGCACTCGAAGAGTCCAAGGTTGATCCCTGATTCAAGTACGCATCATACCAGACGGGTTGATATGGGGTCACCAAAAATAGTATTGATGGTATGGATTCCAGGTCGGCCTGATGTGTAGAACCGGACATAGGTCTACATTCCAGGACAAATCAACACGCCAAAAGTCAATCAATTCCTTTTCCACCATATGTCGTTCACTTTGGGGAAACCGCTTGTTCTTGGATGTTTAAAGGCCCATTTACACTGCCCGAACATTCGTCGCGAACAGAGGTGACGAACGAGCATTTGTTCGAGGCTCAGGCAGTGTAAACAGTCGCCGCGAGCCGATCAAGTTCGAAGCGAATGCTCGTTTGTGTTCGTGATTGTCGAAAACTGGCGAGCAACGATCACGAATGCTCGTGTATGTTCAGGCAGTGTAAATGGGCCTTTAGATTTTCGAGTACAAACGAGTAGCTGATGTTGATAACGGGGAATTCATTAAGAGCATTGTTTGTCCACAGGTAGAATGTTCGTCTGATACAGAGGTCAACAATTGAGCATGAATTGAAGTCATCAAAACGGCAAGTGAAAGTCGAGTAGTAAAAATAGGATGTTTGCCAAATCTGTCTCAAAAATCACCGCATTTAGCACACAAATCCTTTCAATTCCTTTGACTCCAAGTTTTCCTTACCTTAAACGGTCGTTTATTTGCCAATTCATTAACGGGTATAGACAATTTTTGATAGTGAATTTTTTTGGCTTTCTGTGGTGGTTTCATTGGTTGAAGTATGTCCCGTAAGGAACCAGAATAATCATAAGGCAAAGGCGGTCCGGGCGTATCTTTGAATTGTTGAACTTTAAATATTTGTAACAGCGCTTTGTCCATGTTGAGGTGTTGTGCCAACCGAGAAACCAAATCATCGTAACTTAATTTCTGAGACAGTTCTAATGTGAAACCTTCGTCATTGGGGATTGTCTTGTCGTAAAATGTGACTTCTACCCGATGGAATAAATCCCTGAAAAAAAAAAAAAAAAAAAAAAAAAAAAAAAAAAAAACACGATTTTGTCAGATCATATTAAGACACAAAAAAAAATCAGATTCAGCAAGATTTTCTTTAGAACCGTGCTAAACGCTTTGAACGGAAGGAATGAACCACTTAGGGCCATATTCTAAAACTCAACTTGAGTGCGAGTTGGAGTGGTCACTACCGCTTGAGTGTGTCTGACCATAAAAATTACATGTAATTTTTTTTTTGTTGTTAACGTCTCTTTAACATCTATTGGTCATTCGAGACGGGGGTTTTACCCTCCATTCGCTGGAAACTTGCAAACCAGCTTCCCACACTGACCTCACCCAGCCTGGGTTGGGCCGGAAAATAGCCATTATCATGAGGTCGCGAACACACGTGGACACCCACATGGAACAATCTCACTGGACGTTGCTTAACTTCAGTGATCGAACGGGAACTGGTGTATTCAACGTGCCATAGACGCTGGCTATACATGTAATTTTATTATAATAAAAAACAGAAATTTTACAAGTGCTAGTGGTCACTTCGCTGATTTGTGAGTGACAACTTACACTTAGTGGAGTTAGTGGAGTTTTATATTAAATTATGGGCCTTAGTTTCATTTTCTTTTTTACAAAAATATTTTTTAACGTAGGCCTTAGTTTCATTTTCTTTTTTACAAAAATATTTTTTAACGTAAAATACCTCATCCAGGTGATGAGAGTTCGCATCCTACTCGCACTATTTCCTAGCTGAACGGGAAGATACCCTATGGGGTACTACAGGATAAGATTTTTAGGGATTTGACTTTTCTAAAATTAGGAATATATTCTAACAAAGAATTAATACGGCAAAGTGTCATTAATTTATGAAAACTTAAAAATAAACCAAATGTAAAAATGAAGTACTAACACAAAGGATCTGTTGTTTTCACAGTGAGTCAAAACGACCAATTTTTTAACTTAACGCGTTTAATGAAAATATAATTGAGCTGGTGTCGACGATTCTTTTAAACGATCGTTCCACGACAACTCTCGAACGCCTGAGCGTTCCAAGATAACACTCGAAAGCCTTATTTGATTATGATTAAACATGGTATGGACAATATGTTCAATATTCATTGAAATAGTTGATTAGTTTAAGGCCCCATCAAATGACGACCTATTTGAGTGTCTACAGTTCACAAAACAACAACTACTACTAATAATAATTAAACCTACTGGAAATAATCTTTCGCCGTGGGTAGATCACTGTCCAACTTGTTCAAATCATCTTCTTTTTGAAACACAATAATGTCACCATTGTCGATACTTTCGAACGCTTGATCCAAATCAACACTATCAGCAGCAATCGATTTACAAATACTTGGCTGTACCTCTTCAAATAGCAATAGTTTAGTGTCCGGAGGGAAGCCTGCTCGCTCATTCAGTATTTTTATAAGAGTACCTGAAATACATAAAAAAAAATAATGAGCTCAAGTATAATGATTATAATGGGTATAATGATTGTGTTAGGGGCATTACACTATTAAAATCAAAAAATGTCCTTTGAACTAAAATTATCTCATTCTTAAAATATGATCTTTTACGTCATTTTTGACATTTATGTAACACTGACCGAATTTTATGAAATTTGGTACGCAGTTCCCACTTGGAGTCTGAATGATCCTCAAAGCTTGAAGTTAATGTCAGTCATATACAAGGGTTCAGTACCAGAAAAATAGAAAATGATATCTCCCGACTATTGAACTTTAATATTAAAAAAAAGTTGTGTCCCGAAATTGCTTTTGCATTACTTCAGACACTTTCTGTTAAAACAAACGAGAAACTTTGCTCTGAAAATGTTTGGTCCGAGCGAGATTCGAACTCCCAACTTCCTGATCTAGAGTCGATGTTCTTCACAGCTCGGCCAGGGAATTCTGCAAGAGTTTAACCTAATATTAACAGATCTGATTTCAATTAATATTTTACCATGTGTCACCAAATGGGTTCCGTTTATTCAGACATGGTCCCCACCCAGAAGTTCTCTAACTACTCACCTAGCGGTTCTATGTCCAAGATAAGTAATATGTTTTCGTTTAGGAAGAACGAAAAATTTTGGACTAAAATTATCTCACCTACAGGTTCTGTGATAGGCAGAGTCGTACGTCCAAGATAACTTTTATTTTTTAGCTTAGGATAGCACAATTCAATTACTCACCTAGAGGTTCAGTGATGGGCAGAGTCGTATGTCCAAGATAAGTAATATGTTTTCGTTTAGGATCGTACAGTTTAACGAGAAACTTTGGACTAAAATTATCTCACCTACAGGTTCTGTGATAGACAGAGTCGTACGTCCAAGATAACTTTTATTTTTTCGTTTAGGATCGTACAATTAACTACTCACCTAGAGGTTCTGTGATAGGCAGAGTCGTATGTCCAAGATAAGTAATATGTTTTCGTTTAGGATCGTACAATTCAACTACTCACCTAGAGGTTCTGTGATAGGCAGAGTCGTATGTCCAAGATAAGTAATACGTTTTCGTTTAGGATCGTACAATTCAACTACTCACCTAGAGGTTCGGTGATAGGCAGAGTCGTATGTCCAAGATAAGTAATATGTTTTCGTTTAGGATCGTACAATTTAATAAACAAAAGTACATCATGGTCTTTGTCAAACGGTGGTAAAGCTGATAGAGTACTTTCTGGTGACAACGTTTCCACCCAGCAAACCCAAGGATTAAAATGGCCAGGCAGATCTGATAGACATTTCTTTTTATCTTTTTCTTGATCGAAAAATGTTGGCCGGTACGTGTTATTTGGTCGCGAATTAAATTGCCACAGACGAATTTGTTCAATGGGATATCCCTGGAAAAAGGAAAAATAAACACAAAAATGAATAAAGGGATCGGTAGTATAATATTTGTTTTCATTACTATCTGCAGCCAGCAAATTCTTATGCGGGTTTTTTCGAAGCTGGTAGAATTCTGGCCAAATTTCAGTCTGTAATTTTTTTCTTCAAAAATATCGAAAATTCTTCTATAGCTACGAACCAAAGATATGGTGAAGTATATTTTTGTTGAAGGTTCAGTGCGGTACGTTCCCTGTCATTTTTTCACATCTCTTACAGTTTAGGCTTTCTTTGGTAATACTCGCTTCCACTTGAACCTCCGAATTCTTTCACCATCATTGATGTGTGGCAGCAATTCTACAAGCCAAAGAAGACTAAAATCAATAATATTGGTAAAATTGTGTTTCATCACAACAAATCATCACCATCTAAAGGAATTGTCCTCAGATGGTTAGTTCTACGTACCAGGGCAACCCAAACACTCAAAAGTGTTTGGTCAAAGACCATCAATACAGCAATGTAAACAGAGAAAGAGCCATAACGTTTCACAGCAAGTATACTGATTCTTTCTGATTGTGATTATTTGATGTTTAAATCTTTGAATAACATGTTAATTATAAGTGTTAAAAAAATATTAACTTTTAAATAAATTAAAACTAAACACTTACTAAAAACACTATTTATTATTATTTATGAAGAAACTAGTTTCGAATCATTCGATTCATCATCAGTCTAGTCGAGTCAAAGGACGGAAGTTGACACATGGAATGGAAGTCAACTTCCATCCTTCGAATTCGACTAGAGACGACCCCTGGCGACCTTTCGAGACGACCCCTGGCGATCCTACTATTATAGGTAGGTGCTATTTTTGTCAGGATTTTCCACATTCTCTAAATCTCTATTTGTTAGTCTCATTATTTCAATATTTTCTATGCTCCTTCTTACGAGTGTTTCGGAAAGTGAGTGGCACTTACTAAAGCTTTGGCAATTTTCTCTAGCACATCTTCAACATGTATATATTTCTTGACTCGAAATTGTCGCGGCGCACATTTGGTTGGATCACACACGTCATTGCCTTGGTATCCTGTGAACATTAATGAAAACATTCCCAGCCTTAAGGTCGTATCACACTATTTGTCATGATGTCAAATTTCGACTTCTTTGATTCATTGATTGGTTTATCTTAGATTAATCGACAAATGTATTTGATCGACAAATGTATTTGATCGAATTCGCTATTTGATTGCATTTGATCAAACACAAAAGTGACAAAATTTGTCTAAATATTCTGATAGGGTTTAAACGCATTACAAACACTTTTGTCATTGTTTAATCGTTTTCGAACACTATCATTAATCTTACCATTAAAAACTATTTCTGAGGCGTCTGTGAACGTCCAAGTCCTAATTATTTAATTGCTATGGTATAATACGTAACAAATGAAATATGTGGAATGGCAAAAAAAAAAAATATTTGAAAGTCTCATCAAATAGTGTGTAGGGGCACAAATATATAACAAACACAAAAATTCAACAAATATTCATCATAATTATAAATAGTGCCCAAATTTGGAATCATGACAAATAGTGTGATACGACCTTTAGTCAAAGGTCCAGTCAAACGAAAGTCCGACTTTCGTTTCATTGTGCACATCATGATCTTTGAAATGATACTGAAGGTTTAGAGACATAACGGATTTGAATCCTGATCCGTGGTCAGATTAAAAATTTGACCAAGTTTCTATCATTTTTTTTTTTTTTACTTCGGGAGTATTGTTGGGACTGCAATTATCACTGCCCCCTTTATTTAGATCTATTATGACAGCGACTGGGATGGAGTTAAGATTCAAACCAATTATTGTTTTATATAGGATCATTGTTATATATGGGAGTATTGTTGGGACTGCAATTATCACTGCCCCCTTTATTTAGATCTATTATGACAGCGACGGGGATGGAGTTAAGATTCAAACCAATTTTTGTTACATATAGGATAATTGTTATATATGGGAGTATTGTTGAGATCTAGGTACTTTCCAAAAAAGAAAATGATTAATAAGACGAAATGTATTGTGGCTTCATACTATTCACTGTTGGGAACACAGCAATGAACACAACATTGTATTGTACGAGTAACTTCGAAATATTTATGAAATTTTGGAAACATTTTTTTATCAATTTTTTTAGAAATAAAAAAAAAATCATAAAAATTCTCAATTTGCAATTTTTCAAAATCAGTCAAATCCAAGCCCAACTTCTGACTTTATTAGCCGAATCGCCCCTCTTTGGCCGTGTTCCGGACTCTGTAACTTCAGAAATATTTATCCAATTTTAAAAAATCTTTTTGTGCATTTTTTTAGTCTTGTTGGAATTTTGAAAAAATAATAAAAAAAAAAAAAACATGAGAATTGACAATTTATTAGAATTAAGTCATGGATAGAAAAATTAACTCATGGAAAAGTGAAGTTATATTTAAAACAAAAATCTCACCATCAAACATTTCTTCGAGAAATACGTTCACTGTCATGTACAAATGGGCTTCGTTTCTTTCTTTTCGTTTGATTCCTTCCAGATTCTTTTCTTCTTTGAGTCGTTCTTCCAGCTGCACATAGCAAAACAAAAAAAACAACCCATCAGTAGTATCCCAAAGAGAACCACAAAACTGTGGTAATAACGACACCAAGGCCGTAACCAGGGGGGTCCATCGGGTCCAGACCCCCCGAAATTTCATTATTTTTATGCATGACTAATGTAATATTGTAAGGTGTAACTCATCATCATCATTACCACCAACATCAGCAGCAAGAACAACATCAACAGAAGCAAGAAAAAGAACAACATCAACAAGAACAACGACAAAATCACCTTCCATGATCATCATTTTCAGGTGTTAGTCCTGACTTGGCTGTCAATCCCCCCAAAAAAAAATCTTGGGTACGACCCTGAGCGACACGTAGTAGAATTATGAGGTAATAGTCAGGTAGGTATATAATTTAGTGATATTGATGCCTACAAAAATTGTGCTGTAATAATATAAAAAAATATATATTTATTTCGGTTTACTTTCAACATTGAATCATTTGAATCGAAACAAATGTTTTCTAGAAATATTTCCGTATTTTGATTTTTTTAAAAAAAAAATATTTCAGTACTAGAAAAGTCTATAATTTCTTATATCTTTATATATAAAAGGCAATGTCCTCAGTGACTGATGAACGTAGAGCCGAAACTATTAATGCTACATTTGGCAGGGACCTTCATTGCACCATGTAGGTGTGCACTAAGAAAGAATTTTGCAAAATTTTAATTTTAAGGGGTAGAAATCGCGAAAAGTAAACAATCCCCATAAGGAATACACTGGAGCGAGAGATAACATTATACATCATTTAAGATCGCAGGCGAAGCCGCTATCGGGGGATGCTAGTTACCTATAATAACCGAAGTTACCAATACTAAAAGTAAATATTAAACCCTTGTGCTGAAGTTTTTACGTCAGCAGGCAATTCTCTTACCTGTTCTGGAATATCAGATTCGGTAACTTCTTGAAGTACATTATGTAGTTCGGACTGTCTAATGTACACCAACATGTACGCGTTCGTGCTTAATTTGACTTGGATGGAGTCATCGTCATTGCCGCCGAAATTATTAGTGATAGCTTCGTCACGGGAACATTTGGATACCACGTCATCATCAAATTTACACCACTGATGCAAGGAGGGGCACATGAAATAATAATAAAAAAAAACATTTAATGCGATCACTCTCGAACGCTCAGACTTTGAAACTTGGTATTAACATTAATAATGGGCTCTATTGGGCCACCAGGGCCCTCATACATTTCGACAGAGTGATATTTACAGTTCACGGAGCCACCCTAGCCTAGTGGGTGTCACACCGGCTTTGAACGCGGGATACGCAGTTTCTAATCCTGGCGGAACCAGATTTTTTTTTGCTCTATTGTGCCACCAGGGCCCTCATACCGATGAGTAAGCTAAATACTCCTCTCTCTCACCTTTCCGTCTCCTTTTGGATTAATATAAACAACATAATGGCCTCCATGATTGTCACCACTGTGGACAAGAACAGCGTGGAGGACATAAGCGGCTGGGGTGGACTCCTTTTCTTGCAAGAATTTATCTAGATTAATTGATTCGTAAAATTCAAACCTGGCGAAAATAAAACAAAGTAAAAGTCAAAAATATTTATTTACACCAGTCCCCGTTAGATCACTGAAGTTAAGCAACGGCCAGCCAAGCCACGTTAGTTCGCGCTGTCGTGATGCTGTCTATTTCCGGGCCAACCCAGGCTGAGTGAGGTCAATATGGGTAGTTGGTTTGTATGCTTCGAGCGAATGGAGGGTAATAGCCTTGTCTCGAATGACCAATAGATGTTCAGAGGCGTTAATAATAATAATAATGCTCCCAGAACGAAGTTGAGCTAGGGTACCCTTGTTCAACCTCTTGAGTAACTCTTTTGACCTTTCAGTATCAGAAAGCTGTTTAGTGCCGTGACATTAAGGGTGTTTATTATTCAGTCATGCTGGACACGGTATCCGTGTATTTGCTACAAAAAGATCTTGTAACAGTCAGAACTAAGGTTTTGGAGAGGAAAAATGTCGTTCAGCCCGTAAGATACGTTCTTCTGAGGGTTTTCCTTATGCCTGCGGCAGGTTGACGTGCATTGAGAAGTGTAAGGTTAGGTTACGTTTTTATGGCCATGTCTCGCTATAAATTTAAATGTTTCATCTGTACTTACCTATCATTAAACTTGACCGAACAATCTGTGACCGGATCGTATTGAAACCTCATCAAGTGTAAATGCAAAACTGGCGGTAGACTCTGAAAAATGACACCTTTCTCCGCATCCTGCAGACCGTGCTCTCCAGCATCATATTTGTTGTCTCCTTCCAGAACTTCTTGTTGAGTATAATCTTCAAAAGACTCAAATACTGAAAACCAAAAGCACCGATTAGCTGAGAATATTGTCCCCACGATGGCCGGATCTACGCACCAGGATGACCTGGAACGCATTGCTCACAGTTCCAGCCAAGGGCCAACAAAACTTTTTCACATTTCTTCTAATAATCTAGTTTTGGAGAAACAGTTAATTTTAAGAGGAACACCGCCATAATGACAGCTGAGAATATCAATAATTTTTTAAAAAAATGACATCAAAATTTTTCGCCAATACAATACTTTACTTACCTATACTTCATATATGGGAAGATAAAGTAAAAACCTTTCCAATTACATTGGCAGCTCTAAGCCAGGGATCTCTCATCCGAGGCCAGCTCCTCGGCTTGCTAACCATTGTTTTTGTCATATATGGTAATAATAGTAAGCAAAAATCAAACAAAAAAACTAACCTCAAACCTGCGAATTGATCTGAAACTTTAACAGTAACGTTTGCGAATGAAAGAGAACCAGTATCTATTTGATACAGGATATTTGGAAACGGATGTAAAAACATTCAAAAACTCGAGTACGGTGCGAAAAGGTCATAGAAATATATAATAATCCTTATTTTTACTGCCCAAATAGGACTTAAGAGTCCTTTGACACCAGCAGTTTTTTTTGGGTGTTATTATTATGTGCAGGGCCGTACCCAAGATTTTTTTCGGGGGGGGGGGTCCGAAGCATTGACAGCCAAGCCAGGACTATCAAATGAAA
>CM022883.1:8070778-8107473 GCA_012654025.1 Pachypsylla venusta
AAAGATTGAAATTTCGGGGGGGGGGGTCATTATAATAAGGCAGATAAAATAATATGTCTTTACTTGACTATAAAAATTTCAAGGATGTTTATTGAAGCTGTCTAGTTTGAAACTCTCCTCAGTACATAATTCGAAACACAAGTTTTATCAGGTGAGTTTTTTCATTATTCAGATTAAAATTGGTTTTTAATTCACTCTGGTGTTAACAACGGACAGGAGTAATATTTTCGATCGCACATGCGACTACTTGGCGATGAAAAAGTCAACTGATCCAAGTTGAATGAGAAGATACTGTCTTTCTTTCCTTTCACATTGAGTTGAATATCATAGAATGTCAACTGATCCAAGTTGAATGAGAAGATACTTACTGTCTTTTTTTTTCTTTCACATTGAGTTGAATATCATAGAATGTCAACTGATCCAAGTTGAATGAGAAGATACTTACTGTCTTTCTTTCCTTTCACATTGAGTTGAATATCATAGAATGTCAACTGATCCAAGTTGAATGAGAAGATACTTACTGTCTTTCTTTCCTTTCACATTGAGTTGAATATCATAGAATGTCAACTGATTCAAGTTGAATGAGATGATACTTACTGTCTTTCTTTCCTTTGACATTGAGTTGAATATCATAGAATGTTTCAACTCGAGAAGAGGTATAGTCTACTTTTTTACATTTGATGAACGAAAGCATTTTTCCTTCAAAAAGTTTTGGAACAGTGCCTTCGACACACGTTCCTTTCATCTTGACTTCCAGTTTATCCAGCAACTGAAATTAGAAAATTAGGCAAATTTACAATTTTGGCTTTTCCTTTGAAATCGACAAAAAAAAAAACACTCAAAATTTGATATTTTGTTTCAAGGTCTGTAGAATTCAAAAAGCGAATAAAAAATCAGTTCGTAATCCGTGGATGTCACTTAGCGTTGACCGATTTTAATTAAATTTGATCCTACCTCTACTTTGACCAAAGATATGATTTAATGTCACATCTAATTATCAGCATTTGGAGTAACCCGATTAAATTAGGTAGCTCTATAGTCGAAACAAACTGGGGGATGTTGTCGTCGAACGAAAGACAGGCGATTTTTAGTCGAAGAAAAATCCGAGTAGACTAGTCGAAGAAAAATCCAAGTAGACCAAATGAATAGGTAAGTAGGCTTCACACTACAACACTAGCAGTGAATATTAGTGAAATCCTTGTAATTCTGGAATGTCTATTGAATAATGAGTACTTACCACTCGAAGGAATTCTTGTACATCATGTTGCATGAATGAATCCAAAGTTTCCCAACCAAAACTTTTCGTAAGCTTCTTAGTGCCAACTGGTTTGTCACTGAATTGGAGCTCATTGAATACTCGCTGGAGCGCTAGGGCAACACTTTTGTTGGAATCGTCACTCTCCGTGGGCATTTTATACACAGCCTAATCATGAAATTTAAAAATATGATATATATTTTAAAACAAACTCATCGAGATGGGGGTCTTTTCGAAAGTCCGCTTTGAGGATTATCACGAATTTTTCTTTTTCATGTGAAAAAAATCGGCATGAAAATTTTCCTACACATAGAAAACGATGTAAGAAATCAGAACCTGATGAAGATACGAAAAAATATTCTGATAAATCTTTGGCATAGGTCATTTCTGGGACAAAATAAATTGCATACCTACTTGAAAAACACAATCTTTCCGAATTAATAAGTCAACGAACTAAAGTTCTAATAAATCAAGATTTTTTTTATTATTTAAGAAGTTTTTCTTTTTACTTAACGTCTCTTTAACATCTATTGGTCATTTGGAGGGTTAACCCTCCTCCCATTTTCTGACAACTTAAAACCTTCTACCCACATTATTCTCACCCAGATTGGGTTGGGCCGAGAATAGTATCATGAGAGATCTAACCTACGTGGCCATCCACTTAGTAAAATATAGCTAGACACGGGAATTAGTGTACTCAACGTGCAATAGACGCTTGTTACTGGTTGAATTAAATATTTCTTTTGATTTTCATCTCTATTACGAAGTATTGCAGAAATAATTCATCATCATAGGTTAACAGCCGTGGGGCTGGTTTGCAACAACTCGCCATCTCCTTGCTTTCTGCAAGGATAATGGAAAAGTTTCCGACCCTTGCCATAGTCGCCTTTTACGACCGACATGGACTTATTCTTTTTAAGCCCCCCTATCTACAGGGGACATAAAATGATAATGCAGTAGCTTCTCCTTTCTATCTGTGTGGGTAATGGAAAAGATATCATTTCCGATCCTGCTATTTGTCGCCTTTTACGACCGGAATGGGTGCCTTGGATGTAATCTTTATAAGTCTCCCTATTCACAGAGGACGTTAGGGTTATATCGGATAGGGTTAGGGTTATATTTTAGCCTCCTGAATTGATGAAATGAATACGGCAGATGAACGAGATCATCTCACCTTTCTCAATTGATTTGTAAAGTACAACGTTTGCAACAGTGAGTTCATGTAGCAAGTAGCGCCTTGATTTTTCAATCCAACAAATCCAGTGTGTTTTTTCGAATCCCAACTAACACCATGTGGCGCATCCGCTGACACGTGTACTTCTAAAATAATACTATCGTCCTTGATGAAACCTAAAAATAGGAGAGATAAATAGAATGAGATGAGTTGGCAAATCAGGGCTAGAGAGTCAGAGTCGTCTCAACTTTTGACAGGATTCGGAGTCGAAATATTATAATATGAGGAGTCGGAGTTTGATATTTCAAAGCTCAATGAATGAAATTATGCCAAAGCTGAGACCACGCCACAACACTGAATTCCCCTATTTTGGTAATCATCAAAATCGGTCAACCCTAAGTGAAAAGTGCCCTTGAAGACCGATTTGGGTGTACAGAGTATGGCGAACGGACTTTTTTATTGGATTTTTGAATTCCACGTACCTACCTTGAAACGTAAAATATCAAATTTTAAGGAGGGTATATCTTTTTAACCAGTAAAATAATAAACCCAAGGGAGGCTGTAGGGGGAGGAACTATTTATGTGAAAAGTAAAATGTAATCCCCGGGACAATTCTAGGGTTAAAATACATAATATATCACTTGACAGGTATATGGGGATTCATGGATAAATTTCCATTCTTTATAAATAACACTTACCCTTATCTGGATCAAGTAATTCGCTGTAAGACAAAAAATGACTAAACCCCCAATCATTTTCTTTGGCGAAAAACAAGTGACAAATTTTTCGAGAAAAAACTTCCACTTCAGGTTTTTGTGGTTTTAATATAAGTTCAGCTGTGGCAAAACAACTCCACGCAGAACTTTCAGTCTCGCCATTACATTGTAAGAAAAAACCTGAAAATAAAATTTAAAATAATATAGATTAACCCTTAGCAAGAAATGTGGTGAAATACAAATCAATCAGCCAGGAGCAATATTTTTAATGCTGTGATTCTATGACATCTTTCATTTTTTAAAAAATATGGGTTGGTGGTACAGTGTTAAGACGCTTGACTGCTAAACAGTATAGCGTGGGTTCAAACCCTGCCAAACCAATGACATTTTATCCTCATAGATTTGAGATATTTACCCAAAAAACTGCCAGTGTGAAGGGACTATTCAGTCCTATTCGGGCAGTATAAATAAAAGATCATTATTATTATTATTGGTTACTGATGTCCAGACCAAGGAAGATAGCCATTAAAATAAACATGTAGGTTCAACCAGGTTGATAAAAGTCAGTATTCGGAGAATCCTGACTGAAATAAGCAGCCCTATGCACAAACATAATTAGATAATTGCAACAATGTAGAATATAATATTTATTGTGAGAATATTTATTGGCCGTCGCGTCGCATCAATACACAATCTGTGAACATTTCAACAGGCTACCTTCCAAATGGCCGGTTCTACGCACCAGAGCGTCCTAGAACGAAAAATAACATAACAGTCCCCGCCAAAAGCTAACAACCTTTTTTGGTAGGTAACCTAATGTAAAATTATTTTTGCAATGTTCACCAACACATTATTATTCATTTTATATTATGTTCACAAGATTTTAGCGGTTATCACAGCATTACAAAGGCCACGACTCTAAATTAACCATTTACTATTATCATTTAAAAAAAAAATCTTTTCCCTAATCACACCTAAGTTGCAAACACGAATGCCACTGCACTTCGAAATCATAATATTACCTACTGCGTGCAAAGCCAATTAACAATTAAGGGTTTCTCAATTTCTAACAAATTGAAGATAGACTGCAGAGTGAAGAATATAATATTTACCTAAACATCTCGTTTGTCTATCACCAGGATTAGTACTGTATCTTGGCATAACCATAATTTTCCATGGTAAATTTCTTGCATAGTAAGGTGGAGAGAGAGCCGTATCCTTTAGATTACGAATATTTTCTACTTTAAAACTAAATCGAACTTCCGATCTAGCTCGATCTTCGTCCTCAGCTTCATTCATTTCAACGTCTTGATTACCCGCAGCGCATGGTGGTTTATCTGCTACTCGATCATAAAAGAATGAATCTGAAAAGAAAAATAATATTGAAAAAATTTTTTGCACGGATTCTTTTCTAAGCTGAAGTATTCAAAAGTACTCAACAGTAAGTTGACACTTTTTGTGTCAAGTTCCAAAGAACAATTTCTGTGTATAATCAGACAATTATATGAGGAACCTCTCAGGAAATATAAATTCATTAGGAAGATTTGAATGCTATTTTTTTTTTTTTTTTTTTTATTTGTGCTCACTGCAGCAAAGTAGGATTTTCCCAACATCTATCACTATCCTATTGCTTTAAATTTTCTATGAACTACTACTCATTGTCCTTACGAGGCTGAGTGGGTCCCGTAAATCCAAACCACAGTGATGATTGCCGCTTTTTTTTAAAAAAAATCGAAGAATATTTTTTTTTATTATTTTACGATTCCTCATAAACATTATAATTATTTGGGTTGTTCATTGCATTAGAGCCTGGTTGTTGGAGAAATCGAAAACCTCCCTTACATTGGGGCTGACGTTCATATCACAGAGGTATGACCAATTTTTTTCTCCATTGAAGCATCAAAAATTCAATTCTATTGATATTCTATCAACACCACTTTTAACAGAATTGAGACATGACTGTTCAAACGTAATCCAACGATATACCACAAAGTGTTCACTTTAGCGAGAAATGGCCAAATCTCATTTCTATAAATCTATACTTATAAATGATAACAGATTGACTAACCCATTGACTCAAATCAACTGAACTCGACGATAGCTAAGTCTAGAAACTTTTCCCTTTAGTATTGTAAATAAGGGCACGAAATAAGGAAGGAACAAAAAGTTAGAATAAAAGCGAGTTATTGCCAAAAACGTCGCTTTATACCGGTTTTCTGTCCGAATCGTTAAGGGAAAACTAAAGAATATAACAAATAACTATCCCCCCCAAAAAAATTAAGCAAAGTTATTTTGCAGCATTAAATTTTTATATATTAAGGACTGCGATCGAAAAAGTACTCCAGTGTCAAAGTTTACGTTTACAAGAACGAGTAAATTGCATCACAACAGAAATTTGTTCTATGTAAATATCCAACCATTGTAGAGCTTTTGGACTGCGAGCAACGATCAATGTCCTCCACATAACACTAAAATATTGTTAATTCTATTTATTATAAAAACAAAAAAAAAATTAGAGTAAGAACATTATACTTCTCATTGTACTATTTTCTTAATTTATACAGTGATATAAATATCAATATATGCATGAGTTTAAATAAACACGCCAATGTATGAAGATATTATTTATCTACAATGGGACACATTGATGCACTTTGCTATATATTTTTTTTTATAAAAAATGCAATTCTAAGATATTATTTAGTTCACTGAATGCGATTGTTCTCAATGTCTACAGAGATTCTTTCTTTCATAATTCTTTTACATGGATGGTATTATTTAGTATGGAAAAGAGCCAAAAAAATATAAAAATAGCATTGAAAATAGATAAAAATTAATAATTTTTAGGTGAAAAATAAAATATGAAACAAACAAACATCTGATTTGAAGAGAAAAAGAAAAATACCGAAAGCCTAAACAATGTGGGTATCGTAAATTGATAGCATGATATTTACATGAAAAAAAAAAATTAATTGAAAGGAAATTTATGACAAAAAAAGGGGGTTCAATGAAAAAGAAAGTTCAAGTGAACTTCAGTACAACAAGATAAATATTATTTCAATAACTTGTTTTTATTTCTTCCTTAAAGTTAACCTAGAATGAGATATTTGTAACTAGCAGGGTATAGAATGTATGTAGATCAACACTACTTACTGTCTACGCTTTCCTGAACTTCCATTGATGCATCTAATTCATTTGTTTTTTGAGAGTCTTCCATATCAATATGAATTTCCATTTCGTGAACAATTGATTTTAAATTATATTTATTAGTTGATTTTTTAAATGTATTAATTAAATTGTTTTTTGAATTTGCATAAAATTTTTTGCCGGATGGGGGCAATTTCAAGAGTGGTTTACTAGAATTCCGCCCAATTTCTGCAAATTATTAAAAACCCCTGTATAAAACAGGGGAAACAAAGAACTCATTAAATCTAATAAATATTTGATTATATTTATTATAATATAATTATTTACACAATATTAAAACATAATTATAAAATAATTTGTAAATTAAAATGAAAATCTCATTTTTCACGGACAACGACAAATCAACAAAAAAAAGACATAATAAACAAAATGGCTGAAAGATACTTTTACATAAAATACGCATGCGCCAAACAGCGCTAGTTATCAGCCGGGATCGGGACTGGAACCGGGGAGAAGTAAATGGCGTCGTTTGCATTTTTTTTAACTCACTATTTTAATTGGCCGTCATGGATCCATTTTGGGCGGTTGTACATACGCAACAGAAGAATGGCCGTAAAAACGTTTCCTAGCCTCTCTAATTGGGTTAAAATTGGTTAAATAAATTCATCAAAGGTCGCCAACGTTTCCTAGCCTCTCTAAATTGGGTTAAAATTGGTTAAATGAGTTCATCAAAGGTCGCCATATACGGGTCCACTGATCCAACTTAGGGGAGAACCGTAGGGTCCTCCTCAACAAGGGAAAAATCCCACGTTCAAAATATTTTTTCCTTTTGGGGAAAAAAAAATTTTGCTCAAGCAATAAAGGCATGGCCGTAAAAACGTTTCCTAGCCTGTCGAGGGGGGTTAAAATATGTCAATAAAGCTAACAAGTAAACATAAAAAGTTAAAAACAAAACAAAAGAGAAGTGGAAAAAATAAAAATATGGTTGGTGGGATTTTTCCCGCGATGTGTCACGCCGCACGCGACAAAAATTCCCAAAAATCCCACAACTATGGGATCCTACGGTTCTCCCCGGAGAACCGTAGGGTCCCATAATTGTGGTCATACCCGCCATATACTCCTCCCGGTTTCCAGAACCATTGCAGGAATGACGCGATATAAAGCCCGAATGGTGCAAGAGTTTTAGGAGCGACTTCATGAGATGAACAAGTTTCATCGAGGCATGGCCGATCAAAACGTTTTCTAACCTCTCTAGTTTGGGGGACGTTCATCTTAACGCTTATATTGATAAAATAATGATAATGTGCTTTTCATGAAGTCACTCCCTAAAAACTGTTGCTCCATTCGGGCCTTGTGCCAAATCCATTGCAGGATGGTCAACATAAGTTTAAAATATTCGCACACGATGCGCCATTTGTGTTGGTTTTCAAAAAAATAAGGAATGTAGCTCAAGAGGTGTAAAAACCGTAAGACTGTTTTCAAATATAGATAATAAAAGTCTCCCTAGTTCGAAATTAACGGAAACATTTTGTTCGAGTGCAGGTGGAAATCCCGGAAAAGTGATATATTATTTATTAAATTTTATTTGAAAAAATCCTTCATATTAATAGTGATCATGCAATCGAGGCATGGCCGTATAAACGTTATCTAACTTCTCTGGTTTGGAGGAAATTAAACGTAAGACGTAAGGAATAGCATATTTTATTAAATATTCAAATGCCGCAGTCATTTTTTTTCTTAAAATTATGCAAAGTGCATAATTTAATGAGATAAATTGACATGTTGCATCAAGAACCAGTGTTGCCAAGGTTAATTTTGCAATTTTGCATTTTGAAAAATCAGGGGACCCTGTGACTTTTGAAATAATGAGATGAGTTGAATAATTAAAAATGATCTTAAAAGGTATATACGGGTACATGACCAAAAAGGCCCCCTATAGAACTTTGGGTCCATCAGGGTTAAATTTCCTTTTTTTGATTCTGATAGACTGAAAGTATATAGTTTTTTGAGAAGAGGGGTCCATTCCATTTACTTTTCGATGTATCTTACTATCTTTGGCTAAACAATTAGTGATACTCAAAAATCGGCATTAACTCGAGAACGGTTGGATAGTTTTGAATTTTAATAATATTTCTGAGGTCTCAGCCTACAGTATTGGGGGTTTGTGTTCCCATTTATTGTTCGATGTCTCTTACCTTTTCAACTAAAGAATTAGCGATACCTACTCATACAAAAATCGGCCGTAACTCGAAAATGGTTGGATGGGTTTGAATGTGTGATTATTGTTCTAGGGTCTCAGCCTATGGTTTCGGTGGGGTCCACTCCTATCAATTTCTCGATATCCCATATCGTTTTGGGTAAACAATTAGTATTTTCGAAATTTTATATTGCCCAATCCCGGATTCGAACTTGTAATTCCGAAACGGATAGTCATAATTTTACAAACTATCTATGTCTTAAATTAAGGACTAAAAAGTCACCTAAAACTTTCTCGCTTTGAGTTAATATGTTGTCGCGACAAAATTTGAGATATTGGACAGTGACTTGCTGATTTTTTTTCAAAAATCGGCCGTAACTCAAAAGCGGTTCGACTTTATTGAATTCTGATAATGTTTCTGGGGTCGTATCCCATGTTTTTTTTGGGGGGGTCCATTTCTATCCAATTTTCGATATCTCCTTTCCTTCTGGCCAAACGTAAGTAAAAGTAATCAAAAAATGATCGAGAAAGGACCAACTCATAACCTCCGTGAAAAAAAATAGGTACCTATAGTCCAAACTCCACGGTAACTTGGTTTAGATATATCACAGGTATGTCCAAATTTCTTATAAAATGTAATAAATAGGTAAATGCTGTTTCTTTGCGTTATTATGTCCCAACTATCAACTATGGAGCTCATTGCAGCATTGCAAGGATTTCTAAATATATATCATAATTATTATTTTTTATTTTTTTTCAACTTTACCTTCTGTCGATCGGGCTGTGAACACGATATCTCAAAAACGGTAAATGTTAGAGACTTGAAATTTTCTATGTACGGCAAGTTTATGCCCGAAACGAACCGCGAAAGCTTTTGGTTGAAATAGAGTACACCCTTGGCGGATTTTGCTGTTTTTTTAACCGTTTTCACGAATCCAACATAAAATGAAAACGGTAAGAGCTAGAACTTCACATTTGGTGTCTGAGCATATGAATTTTAGACATAAGTTACTGAGGCCGAAATACAATTCTTATGCACGTCGAATATGTCGTTGGCGACTTTTCCCGATCTTTAGCAGCTTTTTAACTAAAAAACGTGTTTTGACATTGAAACCTCGACATCGAAAATTTCCACCCATTACAATACTTTCTTCTTTTTTATAGATAAGGAAAGTCGTGTGATGTTCACACCAGATTTTTTTTTATAATATTACAACTGGTTTCAGCTGTGCTTCGCTAAGATTTTTATATTGCTATTTTTGTTTTTCAAGGATAATGGAAATTGGGGGGAGGGGATTGGTTCGGGCCCAGCCTGTATATTGCAACCTTTAAAACCCAACATTTAAATGTTTTGCCAGAGACACGGCCATTCTTACTATTGGTATTTTCTAAATTTTATTTTACCCATTCNTATCTCGATGCTGATGTATATAGTCATATACATTTGGCAAACTCATAATGACACATGCTGATAATGCTGATCGGTATATATTCATATCTGTTGCTTCATACCATTCGTTTGTTTTCTCATCATAACATTCAACATGATAGATTGTGGTAACTCCGTTAAATCCTCCAATAGCAAATAACATATCATCAATAACTTCAATAGCAAAATTACTTCTCGGACTATACATATCCGGTATAGATGTCCACGTGTGAGTAACAGGACAATATTTTTCTCCGTTACACATTCGAGATAGGCCATTAAAACCACCTATTACGTAGATACTATCGTGATATGCAATACATGAAACACCACTTCGTCTGTCACGCATAGGTTCTATCAGTGTCCATTGATTCGTTTCGGGATCATACACTTCGCATGAGTTTAAACATGTGCGTCCGTTAAAACCACCTGTTATGTATATTTTACCGTTTAATGTTGTCGCACTTGCGTCGCTCCGCTCAATATTCATAGATGCAATAACTGACCATTGGTTATCTTTGTAATTATATTTCTCTGCTGAATTATGTCTTCTTTCACCACTATATCCACCCATAGCGTATATTACTTCATTCAACACGACTGTACTGACATAACATCGTTTAAAATTCATTGGTGCAATTTCTTTCCAAACTTTAGTAACCGCATTAAAACATCGACAAGAATTGTAGTACTCTGTCCCGTCAAATCCACCAATAACATAAATATTATAACCAATCACAACACTACCATGATAGGCTCGAGGTCCCATTGGATCTACTTCATTAATTTTCACCCAACGATCTGCTCTTGTGTCATAAGTTTCAATGAAATTCGTAGGACTTCCTCCTGACCACCCTCCAATTGCAAATAATATCTCATGAGGCACTCGGGGACGCGCAATTTCAGGTGTAGGTATTTCTCCATCAATTTGAGCTATCCATTGTAGATCATAGAGAAACCTTAATGTTTCTATAATGATAGGTTTACATTTGATGTGTTCCATTACATATGGATGTTGTTTAACATTCTCTCGAAAATAATCTGTTTCCAAAAGCCCTAATCGAATCTTTTTCATTAAAGGTACAATGAAATGTTTTCTATCTTCCGGATTTTTATCAATCCATTTGATAACCAGCTCCCATACAACTTCTTCACTTTTGACATTAAGTTCATCGGAACGAATGATATCTTCAAGTTCTTCACCAGATATACATAGAATCTCTTTACTTTCCTTAGCAATGTCGGTAAAGTTGGTTAGTATATATTTCTTAGTTTCATCTTGTAATTTTTTACAAAGATGATCTTTGGCAAATAGTAAAATTCCAAAACAATTTGTTGGAGATGTTAATTTCTTGAGAAATTGACAGCAAAGATCGTGCGCTTTATCCATACAAAAGAAATCAGTTGCCAGTAATAATGAAGATACGTTGTCTTCAGTAATTGTTAAGTTTCTTAGATAAGCGTACTTTATAAGATTATGCATAACGTCAGGTTCAATGCCTGAAAGTTAAATGGGTTCAATATTATGAGATAGTCAGATAGTATTAATTTGAAGTCCGTGGCCGTAGTATGGGGCGCAGAATTTTTGAAAAAAAAAAAACAGCAAAAAAATGGGTATACCAAAATTTAGATTTTTAGATTTAGATTTATTTTATTTAAGTTAATACAAGTTTTACAATAGTTCTTATCCTAAGCCTAATAGAACTAATCCTAGCTTCTAAGATACCAAATTTACTTGCACCAGTTAAACTGAAGCCATGATTTGATTTTAAAATACCTCCTCTACTTATCTGTTTACACTCTGTCATGAACTACTGTAGGCTGAATGATATTTTTTTTATAAACTTTCTTTTTAATTTTGCTTAACGTATCTTTAACATCTATTGGTCATTCAAGACGTTGTTTTCACCCTCCATTTGCTGGAAACTTGCAAACCAGCTATCCACATTAATATCACCCAGCCTGGGTTGGGCCGGAAAAATAGCCAGCATCACGAGGTCACGAACCCACGTGGACATCCACATGGTACAACCTCGCTGGACGTTGCTTAAATTCAGTGATCTAACGGGAACTGGTGTATTCAACGTGCCATAGACGCTGGCTATTTTATAAACTAAAACTCAGCAAAATAAAAACCTATCTAACTTAAATAGTAAGAAAATGCTTATGCTTGAGTGAAAATTTATTTTGTCCTTAACTTAAATCTCAGTCGAAATAAGTAGGTATCTACGACCTAAAACGAACCTAATATTAATAATCAGTGCCGGACTGTCGCATCTGGGGGCCCGCTGCGATATGTATATAAGGGCCCCCGAAGACAAGTACTTAACCCAAAACCCTCTTCGCCCCCCCTTTCCTTCTCGACACTTGTAATATTAGTTGTTACCGTTGCAATTAATAGATGAGGTGTAAATAATTAAGTATCGACAAGCTGAACTTTCATCAATTTATTTATCAATGTTCATTTTTTCACAATTTTGTAGTTAGAACATTTTTGCGCGAGAGAAAAATCATTCAGAAAAACTGTGATAGTTTACAATAACTTCCTGCGCAGTTCAGTGCTTGAATTCGCAATCTCATCAATGATCTCAATTTTGTCTAGATTGACGAACAAATCTTTCTCGATTAATGAAATATTTATTATTCGAAGTTCCTCGGCTCTTTCTGGTCGGCACTGTTAATAATAAAATAGGAAACTGCTTACATGTGAAAGATTATTTTTCACTGAGCAGAATTAAATTCTGAATCCGAGAATATGTAGAACGTAGAGTCGCCCGAAAATTTAATTTGCTTTGGGGGAGAAAAAAAAAACATTTCTTTAGCATGACCGTAAAAGCGTGTTCTATCCCTACCAACCAAAGGAATACAAATTCCCTCGAAAAATTAAAATAATTTATTTAACAAAACATGTCCATGAAAACTTAACCTAATCTCTCCAGTTTTAAGAAAGTACGAAAAAAATATTTCTTTAACGAGACATGGTCGTAATAACGTGTCCTAACATTACATTTGTATTTACTTTCCCCCCCCAACCAAACGAATGAAAATTTCCTCGAAAAATTAAAACATTTATTTCACAAAACATGTCCATAAAAACGTAGCCAGTTTTAAGAAAATTGTGAATGCAAATTTGGTTACATTTTCACGGGCACATCTCGTTGAAAACTTGAATTATTCTAGGATTTTATTTGGCAACTCTGTGGAGTCCCATCTATCAAAATTGGTACCTGGAATAGCAGCTCTTGTTATTTTTTCCTCCGAATGTAACGATGTAGTAAACAAAGCTCTAAAATATTCACTACAAGTGCACATTATATTCCTATGAATATGTATCTCTGTATTATCATCTAAAATCAACATTGCATCACATAACAAATTCCTTTCTCTTAAATCATTAAGTGCTTGCATTGCTTGGAAACTCATTGTCCGATCCATACAAGATATGTCTGTCTTGTCCACGCCATCTGCCTTTGCACCGTCATCAGCTACTGGAGGACATCGATCTGTCATTTCTTTATATTGTACGATTACATTCAAATGAACTTTTTGTTATGTTAAAATTTAACCTATTTAATTTATGTAGTCCTAATTAAAATCAATTCAAATTCTAATCCAACGGTTAGATTTTTTTTTTTTTTGGATTTGAATTGAGTTAAAATTAGAAATGTGAGATGTTATTTTTGTGTGAAATGAATAAAATGGAAAATAATGTCCAGTTAGTTTATTTAAACAATTTAGATACATCATGATGGCCACGCGCGTCAGAAAGTTAGAGAGTCAGCAAAAAATATACCCCCTAAGGCGGAATTTAAAAATCGAGTAAAAAAAATCAATTGACTTTTTGGTAATTAATTTCTAGGCATATTCGCTTCTTATAACAGATTTTTTTTGTTAAAAAAGTGAATTCAGATTTCTTTGAGACTAGCAGGCTGTGCCCGCTTCGCTTGGTGCCTTAAAGGCATGCATAGGCCGTTTTTAGGAAGATGGGGGGCTGAAGCCCCCCCGAAATTTCAGGTCTTACACTAGATAAAATGGGGAAAAATATGAGTTATATACTATGGTTATACAGCCATGTTGTTCTGGCACAGAAAAAAATCAATCCCCCCAGAATTTTAGGTTAGAACCGGGTACGGAGGCATGGCAATGAAAAAAAAAAAAATCGAAAAATTGGCTGTAACTCGAAAACGACTTAAGAGAGTTTTGAATTCTGTTGAAGATTCTGGGGTCTGAGCCTATGATTAGGGGAGGGGGCATTCCCATTAATTTTTCGATATCTCTTACCCTTTGGTAAACAATTAGTAATTTATAAATTTTATTTAGCCCGATCTAGGTTCGAACTTGTAACGCAGAATGTAAACCAAAATAAAGATATCAGAGCGTGACTTTCTGAATTTGGTAAAAAAAAAAAAAAAAAAATCGGAAAATCGACCGTACTTCGAAAACAATTTTTTAAACCTATACCTTCCTCAAGAATCACCCGTTCAATAGTTTATCGCGAACAGACAGACGCGGCGGATAACTGTTTATAATATGTAAGAATTTGTACAAAAATTGAAGCTTTCTATTTACACTTCCTAATTTAATCTGTATGAGAATTCTCAAGTTGTGGTTAAAAAATATTAAAAAAGCTAAAGTAGTTTTATTTTCTTGCATTTGAAATACATCGCTCCTCATGTGGTAAAATTTTAAGAACTATTGAAAAAAAATCCTTTCCATATAAAGAAACATGAGTTTCAGCGTATTTCGAAATTCAAAGCCGTTCTTAAGATACTTTTGGAGACCCCTCCCTCTTTGACACAAGATTTAAAAATACTCTTTCCAAACAATATTTCAAAAATACATCACTTTTTTTTTCTTCTTCTTTTAAAAAGGTTCATTATTGAAAATAATATACCAAAAATCTTGATTTAACCCTTCTCTTCAATCAGCAGCAAAACGGCCATACTTCTAACCAATTAAAAAAATCTTGATTAAAGTAATTGGCCAGAAAGTTAGTACAAAATAAAAATATAAGTTTTCGTTCGTAAAACTAGAAAGAAAATTTTAAACAATTTTTAAAATGATAATAATTAATTAGATATTCAGAATAGTTTCAAGGAAGAAAATCGATATGCCATAAACAAGTGCACATACGAGTATAAAAAAGGAGATTTAAATTTTAAAAGTCATAAAAAAGAGCCTAAAAATAGTCGTCTTTACAAACTTGAACAAAAAAAAAAAGATGTTTTGACCTTAATTTTAAAGAAAATAAAAATTTATGAATTAAAAATTTTATATTTGATAGCCTCCTCAAAAGATCAAGAAAAAAAAAAAAAAAAAAAAAAAAAAAAAAAAAAAAAAAAAANAAAAAAAAAAAAAAAAAAAAAAAAAAAATAGATTAAGAGTTGTATTTTTGAAATACATAAAATGTAATAATATTGTCAATTTCATTTCTAGAGATTTCTGTTAAACAAGTTGCAAATAATAATTTTAAAAATATATCTTTAGAAATTTGAGAAAAAAATTAAAAGATAAAAAAATATTTTCACTCGTTAAGAAAAGAAATAGTCATCCCAGAAATAAATTTGAATCCGAAAAATATCATTCTAAAGAAAAAATCAATTTGAATCCAAGAAATATCATTCATAAAGAAAAAATAAAATTGAATACAAGAATAAATTAATTAACAAAAATAAAATTGAATCAAAGAATATCATTCATAAAGCAAAAATAAAATTTAATCCAAGAAATATCATTCATAAAGAAAAAATAAAACTGAATCTAAGAAATCATTCATTAACAAAAAATAAAATTCAATCTAAGAAATCATTCATAAAGAAAAAATAAAATTGAATCCAAGAAATATCATTTATGAGCAAAAATAAAATTGAATCCAAGATATATAATTCATAAAGAAAAAATAAAATTGAATCCAAAAATACATTAACTAACAAAAAATAAAATTGAATCCAAGAAATCATTCATTAACGAAAAATAAAATTGAATCTAAGAAATCATTCATTAACAAAAAATAAAACTGAATCTACGAAATCAGTCATTAACAACAAAAAAAATGATTCGAAGATATCATTAATTGACAAAAAAATAATCAAATCAAAACCTTTCCTCACTAATGGATACATTAAATTCATCTAATCAAATTAAATACAAACACATGACCAATTCTAAACAAACCTGGTTTGATAAATTTCTATTTATATGTTCTTATTTATATGACTTAATCATAATTGAAGAAGAAGATTTAGATCCACATAAACACAACAATGACAAACTAATATTTATATCTATCATTGTAACCATGTGTATAATTATAATCGTAATGACCATACAATTCTATAAATATATGAAACTCAATGAAGATATGGAGAACAAAATTAAAGTAACAAATAGAAAAATAAAAAAAATATTTGAAATGAGTTATTTAATTGAAAATATAATTAAAATAGATGAAACTGTAATGAGAAATCAACAAGAAATTCAAAATGGTGGACCATTATCTTTGGAATATTTTCAAGGTATGTTTATGTTACCGTCAATGTGCATAATTCTGATATTCTATAGAATGTTTAATCAATGTATGAAATATTCTTTTTTTTTTCATACATTGTCTACTCTTTGCAGGCATTCTATAGAATGACGGATTTCATACAATGCCAGTAACATTTACAGATTATACAGGGTGTCATATTGCCTTCCATGATATAACTAGATCAAATGTGGTGGTAACAGCAGTTTCGCCAAATTAGGTCAAACCCTATCCCCTGTATTGGACAGCTTCGGTCTCCATATGTTGTCAGTATTGTGTCCTTTAAAGGAATTTTATTTAATTTTAGTAATTTAGAGTAGTATCTTGAGCAGACCGACTGGTATGTGCTCCTTAGTAAAAGAAATAAAAGCGACAAGGGAAGTGACCATTTAGTGTGTTGCTGGTAAGATAATCTTTGGTTGGATTTTATAAACTCTAAGCTGTCCTGGGACGAAGAAGCAAGATCATGAGGACATATAGGCCAAATAAAGAGGAGGGGTATGCTCGATATAATGTTGCCAAAAGCTATGTTGCCAAAAGCTTAAAGATACTATTTTCTCTGATATTATTTCAGCATTTTTAAAAAGAATTATGAATGAAAGTAGCACAACAGATGATATCAAACTAGATAATCACGTTTCAACAATAGTAAATCATTTCCTAAAAATGAATGTTGGAGCTGATGCAATATTAGATAAAGAATATCTGAAACGAACAACAAAACGACAATGTTCATCACAACCTAATCTAAATAATGTAACAGATATAACCAAAGTCAAATCTAGCAGAAGTGAAAAAGGAATATACCCAAAATAAAACAAATGATACAGAAGGCACGACTTGGAAATGTAAAGGAAATTTGAAACTCTCGAACGATCTGGAAATCTTATGGAATATAAGAATTATGCCCAAACGTTATAAAATGTTAAAATTATCCTTAAAATGTCCTATAAATCTCAAGGAATTTGCAAATTATGGCCAAAAGTCAAGATATGTTAAAATTAAGTTCAAACGTGCTATGTTTATAGGACGTAAGCATACGTTTGAGCGTAAACCTCAAGAAGTTTGCAAATTATAGCCAAACGTCATGCAATGTGAAAATTACGCTCAAACGACCTATAAATCTCACGGAATTTGCGAATTACGCCAAATATTTTGGAATAATGTTTTAGAGCAAAAAAAATCAAAATATCTATCCAACTTTGTTTATGTTACCAGTTGTTCATTTTATTTTTATTCTGACGTTCGGATTGAGAAATAACCAACCCAGTATTGATAATAACAAACAATAAGCACAATACAGATTTTGATCTTCATAATATAAAATAAAGCAACATATATTTTGACAAAAAAAATGTGATCCAGTAAACTCTTGATAAAAAATAAACAAATAACCAATTGTGAAGGTAAATTTCAATCAAATAAAATGGGTCTCCAAGACAATTGCAATTTACATCCCCACATATTTAAATAACACAAATAGGCGTACGTTGTAAACGTTGACTTAATCAACGGCCAAAATAATGCAAATATTTCCCTCGTCACGGACATGACCCTCCAGATAGAAATCAATGATTATATTCCTCTGAAAAAAATGCCTCGAAAATGTCCCCAAACCTCTCTGGTAGGTGTAATGGTTGGATTTTTTTCAATTAAATTTTTTGACCAAAAATTGTATAAATCAATCTGGAGACAGAAAATAAATTTTGAAGTATCTCGATTATCCGAACCCTTGATTAACCCAACTCGGAAGTCAAAGTCCCCTAGTTATTTCTTATAAAACGATACGTCGCAATCTACAATACCAAAGAACGATTCCTTTGCCTTCAGTTGGCTTTTGATGATGGCGGGATAAGGTGAAATGCAATAGAAATAGACCTGTAGTCCAAGCAAACTAAGATGCTTAGAGTCTTTCCAACCATTGTAAACGATTAGGACACTTTTATAATTTTAATTTAAAGGAAAACAAATTTTATCAATACAAGAAGAGAAGAGTAAAAAGCGCTTCCGTCCATTTACAACATTAAAAGTAGACTATATTCTGTCGTAGGGGACGAAAGAGCTCGTGACTCAGCACTCTCCGTGTAGTCGATACAAATTTTTTCGTTAGAAATTTATGTTTGTTATTTGTGATAGTAGTATATTATACATACCTCCTTTTGAAATAAAGTCAAATGGTTACCTTATTTTCAATATTTTTTATGGAACCTAAACTATTCGAGGCCCCTTCCTCGAGTATATGAACCCCTGGTTAATTAGATCGGATAATTCTACTGCACCTAATACGAAAATAGAAATTTAATCAAAACTTATCAACTCCTCCGTGTCTGGTTTGATCGGTGGCTGTTGTTGCGGTGGTTGCTGGACAATCTGTTGCGGAGGCTGCTGATTGGCTTGCTGTTGTGGAGGATTACCCATTGGTTGGCTGCCACTAATTGGTTGATGCATTTGTCCTATTGGTTGATTACCTTGACCACCAACTCCAGGATTGATCTGTATTGGAATTTGTCCAATTTGAGTTGAAGGAGGACCTCCTTGATGATTTATTGGAACCATTGGATTAGTTTGTTGTCCAGCTAGAATTCCACTTTGACCAATTTGTGAAGGTATCATTTGATTTAAAAGGGGTTTATTATCACTTTGAGGATTCCATGCTTGTTGCTGTTGTTGACCAGGATGAGGTTGCGATGGCAACATAGATTGTCCTAGTTCAGGTCTTGGTGGAATTATGTTGTGTGGAGTTTGTGTTGGAGGATTGTATGGTTGTTGGAATGCTGCAGGGTACATTTGAGATGACCTCGCCGGATCGTGGAAACTAAAAAAAAAGGTAATTTTGTTGAGGTAATAGCGGTGATTCACTGTTCTTCCCATTTATAGGTTCATGTTTTTTTTTAAAAAAAAGGGGGAAACAGGTTGATATGAGGTCAACGAAAAGGTTTTCATGGCACTTGGCTGGAACTGTATGCGTTCCCAATCGTCCCGGTAAATAGAACCAGCCATCGAGAGGACGGAAAAAAGTAAACTCATGTTTTTTTTAGGGCGATTGTGAGAAGTTAGTGAAGGGTAAAATTGGCCCGGGTCGTGTCCACATGAGTTGATGGTGTAAACTAATACAGACAGCAGCTCTTAAATATCAATATTTTGTAAGTCATTTTCTTGTGTTAAACAATGTCACCATCAGAAACGATTTTCCAATTTCATAATGAATTTTATCTCTCATTTTGAATACCATGTCAAGGAATTGCCTGAAGACCTCAATAACATCAGATAAAACGCTAAAAAATAACAAACCTACAAGCACCAATATTCAGAAACTTAAATTTAGCCAATAATTTCAAGTCTTTCAAATGAAAAAACCCGACTGACAAAAATTAAATGAAATTTAAAAAAAAATTGGAAAAAGGATACATATCTTTTACTTGATAGTATCAAGTTTCTGACTAACTTACCCTGCATGCATCATATATTGTTGTTTCTGTTGTTCTTGTCGCCTTTGCATTTCATATTCTTGTTCCTGAATCTTCTGCAAAGCCAATGTTCTCTGATATTGCAAATAGTCTTGTTTCTTTTTTCGCATCACATCTAATTTGTGTGCCATTTGTATTTGTTTTTGTCGTTCGGCCATTTCCGCTTCTCGTCGTAACTTTTCACTATGTTCTTCTCGAAGAGCGTCCAATGCTGCGCGTGCATCTTTCACTTGAGTTAGTTTATCTTGAAGTCCTTCAAAGTAAACTGAAAAAAATAATAATAATAAAAAAAAGCGACAATGATTTAAAGTGAAAATGAGACCTAGGTCTGATAAAATTTAATAGCTAAAAAAAAAATACCCTCCACACCCAATATTTTATATTTTACGTTTCTCGGTTCGTTCGTCGCCCCCGTACCCTAACACCGTGAAGGTTGATTTTTGCCACTTAGTATTGACCGAAGTTTCGGGGCACAATTAAATCCCTAAATGGGACCTAACTACAAAATGCCATCAAAATATTTTATTTTTTCTGTCGCTTCTAAAGGTTCACATAGCCAGCGTATATGGCATATTTAATACAACAGTTCCCGTTAGATCACTGAAGTTAAGCAACGCCCAGAGAGGTTTTACCAAGTGTGTGTCCATGTAGGTTTGCGTCCTCGTGATGCTGGCTATCTTTCCGGCCCAACCCAGGCTGGATGAGGTCAATGTGGATAGCTGGTTTGAAAGTTTCCAGCGAAAGGAGAATACAATCCCCGTCTCGAATGACCAATAGATGTCAAGGAAAAAAGTTCATAATTTAAAATAATAAACCAAAAATTTGTTGGAAATGTCCTGATTTAAATTTTATTGAACAAAAGTTCCTGTTCCCGAGGGCCTTTTAGTAATTTCTTAACATTTTTTTTAGTTTTCGTTTTTTACTCCATGTTCGGTAGGACCATATTTTTAATAAATAACATATTCTAAAATTCTAAATTGAACCAGCGCAATAGTGAACACTCGTTGCTAAGGATTTTTAGACATAAACTCACAGAATTTGTTTTTTTGACCCCATGATATTCTTAAAAATGGTTGGATATTCGTCACAGGACAGTTGAGGATTCTCATAAAAAAAATAATCCTATTCTATGAATATGGTTCTGGGCGCCCATATCAATTATCAGCCTCCAAGAACAGATGTATGATGACAATCAAAAACTTTAGCAGTAGACTACAACTTATCTAGAGCTGTTGTCTCATACATCTGGCTATCATCAGTCACAATGATGCCACTATTAAATGAAAGCTATGAGAGTCATTAAAAATTATTATTTGAGTGTAATCATGTGTAAAATCTTATTTGAGTAAACTACTCACAGAGATCTGGCTATCATCAGTCACAATGATGCCACTATTAAATGAAAGCTATGAGAGTCATTAAAAATTATTATTTGTGTGTAATCATGTGTAAAATCTTATTTGAGTAAGCTACTCACAGAATTAGTCTTTTTTGACCTCTTCCCTGATACTCTTCAAAATGGTATCCATTCATACATTGAATATCAGACTCATCTCGGAGACCATGTTCCTGACTTCAGAAATACTTATGCCATTTTAAAACTTCTTTTTGTTCAATTTTTTTTTATCTAACTTTTAGAAAAAAAAATCATGAGAATTTTCAATTTGCAGTTTATCAACAAAATCAATCAAATCCGAATCTTACTTCTGACATTATTTATCAACTCACCTCTCTTATCATCTTGCTGTTGAATATATTTCAGTAATCTTGAATGCATTGTTGTAATATTCACAAAAAGTGTTTGCACTGAACTGTCATTGGCAATAGATCGACCTCGACTTGAATTTGATTTCATTCGATTTACAAATATTTCCACTTGACTTTTCAATGCGCGAATAAAATTATCTAATTCGGAATCTGTTTCGTCCGGAGAAATGAGACTTCCAGTTCCAACACTGCCACTGCCATTATAATGATGTTTGTCATCATAGCCAAACTGAAAAACACAAAACATTATTGTTTCCAGAGCTTCAAGAAGCATCCACACTACGCAGTGAAAGTGTCAATGACAGTGCTCTCACAGTGATTTTAAAAACACCCGTCAGTGTTTTCTTCGTGCTCAGCCAGTCATTTTTTATGTCAAATCAGTGTGAAGATCACGATACGGCGTCGGAGAGCACTGTCACTGTCTAGTGTCAATGCTCCCCTAAACACTAACACATAAATTTGACTGACTAGGTAGAATTTCACTTACATTTTTTTAACCTTGTAATGCGGTGAAAACTATATTTTTGTTGTTTCAAGGTTTTCATTTATTATTTGCAAGCAGTTTTTTAGAATTTTACTTGGAAGACTCGGAGGAGTCAGAAATTTTCGACTTAACGCTTGTGATTTCGGAGTGCATTTAGCTTCGTGAGGACGATTGAGTAGCTACTTTAATGTGAGTAGCGACCAGTGGCGGCATTATTATTAAACAACTTGCAGGTCTCTATTGAGACTGAAATTATCACTGCGACCATTATTTTGATCTATTGTGACCAGCGGCGAGGATAAAGTTAGATTCGATCTAACAGTCTCATGGTTACGAATCCATCGCCTCAACCAACTGAACTATTGAGGCAGGAGTAAAAAGATTTTGGTTTGGTAGACGATTTAAGAGATTACTAAGGAGGCTCTTTGGTATTGGTCTTGTTATGGCTACTGGCTATTGACGCTTTTGGTCACTACGACCTATAACACTAATTAAGAAAAACAACTTTTTTTGGTAATAGAATAACCGTATGCTCTTAGTAATGCTGTAATACCCGCAAAAACTGTGATAGGGCTATTTGGCCTTACCACAAAGAAACTCTACATTTCCATTATTGCCGAGATTAAGACAACACCAATACACAAACCGTGAAAATTTGAACCCCTGTAGATAGTTGACTTACATCTTGCTGCATTGTTTGTTGAAGACTGGTAATGATAGGTGCCGAAGCAGTTGGACTTCTTCTGTTGCCAGAAGATAGGATGGATTCATCTTTTTTTTGTTCCCAATAAGACCGATTCAAATATTTGGCCAACTCCGGATTCGTATCTTCATGAGAAATCTGAAAAAAAAAATCCTTTAACAATGGACTTTTATTCGTTTTTATGTACTTAAATTTTATAATTAGGTAAAAATAGAAATTAAAAAGAAGAAGAAAAAAATGCTACAAATTTCTTCGGACCATTTATTTTTTTCGTAGAAAATTATAAATTTCATAGAATTTTTCCCCATGCAAAATTATATATATTTTTTTTTTTTTTTTTTTTTTTTNATATATATTTTTTTTTTTGCGTGAAACATTGAAATTTTCTATGGGGAATATAATAGTTTAAGAAAATTTGATCTAAATCGTAAGGAACAGACATTTCTAAAAAAAAATCTGGGGTTTCAGGTGGATAGAGTCGATCGAGCAGGTGTAGTAAAAAGGGAAGTAAAAAAATCTTACCGTGGGGGGCGAATAGGACGGAGGTTCCTGTTTCATAATAGAAGCTGAAGACGTAGACCATACTTTCTGAAAATATCAACAATAGAATGACATTAGTGAGTCAAATATTTAATTAGACCGCTGCTATTGAGGGTGTACTTTATTGTTGTGGCGGTGTGTCTCAAACAATAGAATGACATTAGTGAGTCAAATATTTAATTAGACCGCTGCTATTGTGGGTGTACTTTATTGTTGTGGCGGTTTGTCTGTTAAAACTTTCTGACTGTATTGAATGGCCTCGCCATCCAATAACAAAAAAAATTGTCTCCCTATTTTCTTTATTCAGGTTTGGCAAAATTGTAGAAGTAGGTTGTCATGAGATAGGTAAGCGAAAAGGTTTTGATGGCCGTTGCGTTGTCTAAGTGTAATTCTATATTTAGTGATAGACGTTGATGCTAAATTATGTGGACTAGAGTAAAAGTGGCATAAAATCTGCTTACAGCAATTTTGTTTTGTCTATTTTTTAACCTTTCCCTTTGTTCGAACTAATTCTTAAATCTAATAGAGGGCGCCAGTTTGATAATTTTCAATCGTTTTAAGCCCTTTACCCGATTTTGAGTTGTAATAAACCTTTAATGCTAGAGCACACTAAAATCTATTTAGAGACCGATTTGCAAACATATCTTCAAGAGCGTACACTCTGTAAAATTAAAAGGTACAGTATCTTTGCATTACAAAAAAATACATTTTACGTTTCAAGGTATGAAAAGAATTGCGTTCCTCAGCCTTACGCGATACCTTGACATTAACTTTGTACGATTTAAATGAAATTTATTATGTTCTTAGGTCCCATTCGTGTTCTAGTCGGTTCTTAAACTGACAGTCTAATAATATTCCTTATTTATACTCCCCAAATAGGACTGAAGAGTCCCTTGACACCGTCAGTTTTTTTGGGTGCTATGGTAAATATCTCAAATTCATGAGGATAAAATTCCATGAGTCGGCTGGGTTAGAAACCATGCCCTACTAATTACCAGTCAGAGCATCTAACCACTACATCTCCAACCCACAAGGGGTTCCATATCAGAAAAAATAATATACGCGAAGTGGGTAGTTTATCTGCCTCTTTTTTAAAAATGTCATTTGGACCCCTTTTAGTTGTAGCTCCTCTCAAACAATACTTTAATTACTAGAGGATCGTGGATATAAACTTACTGGTTTGCTGGACTCCGCTTCAGACTGACTTAACGCTAATGCCAATTGCAATTCTTCCTCCTCTTTTAACTCATCTTCAGTTTTTCCTGTAGCTTTAACTGCTGGAGTTTGACTTTGTTTGGCCAATGGACTGTTCAAATATTCCGCAGGTAGAAGCTCTTCAGTTTTGGAAGAACTTTTGACGGTGTTGGATGATCTACGAAATGGCGGGAAAGAGGAAGAAAAAATTAATATACCTACAGTCAAACTTAAACCTACATCATTCGCGCAGTAATAAGTTTAATTAATATACCTACAGCCAAACTTAAACCTACATCATTTGCGCAGTAATAAGTTTAATTAATATACCTACAGCCAAACTTAAACCTACATCATTCGAGCAGTAATAAGTTTAATTAATATACCTACAACAAAACTTAAACCTACATCATTCGCGCAGTAATAAGTTTAATTAATATACCTACAACAAAACTTAAACCTACATCATTCGCGCAGTAATAAGATTTACAATTTCCGTTCCGGATAGCTCCACCATTAATATTAAAAGAACAATAAAAGCAGATAAAATTTAAATTTTTAACTCAAAATTAATGATATGAAATAATAAGGATCATTTGAAATTCTCGAAAAATTGACATTTTTCTGAACAAAATGTAACTGTAATAGTTCCGATGTTAGTTTGATTTTGGCCAGGGCGGCGGAGTTGTGAAAATAATCTTTGACATTATAAAATTTCGACTCCTGTCAAAAAATTGAAAAACTCCGATACCATAGCCCTGACTCCAACTCTGCAGCCCCGATTTTTATCTCCGCAAATCTTCGACTGAGTCTTTTCATATTTGTCGAAGTTGATATTTTGTACCAAACCCTCAACTGCGAATCTCTTTTTCAGCAATTGCAAAAAAAAAAAAAAAAAAAAACTCCTACTACACGGCTACGACTCCAAATCCACAGCTTTCATTTTGACAACAACAGCAGATTGAGCATGGGCTATATTTCCTATCCCAAAAAGAAAATAGAATTTAAAATATTTTTTTAAAGAAAGACTCCTGACACTTCTATACTTATGTTGTCGTTGTAGTAGCGCTTTTTCTCACAAAATCAACCGTTCTTCCCATTTATAGGTTCAAGTTTAATAAAAATGGTGGAAACAGGTTGATATGAGGTTACCGGAAAGGTTTTGATGGCTCTTGGGTGGAACTGTGATAATATCGTGGTACGTAGAACCGCCCATCGTGAGGACGCATCTATACTTATAAAATGCTCAGTCAACTCACTTTGAAAATTTCTCATGACAATCGTCGCACACTCGAACTTCCTTCTCGATTCCAAATTTAGGAAGTGGCATAGATTTTGATGAACACTGAGCACAAAACACTTGCCCACAGGCTCGACAGTGATGCTGAAACAAGAACATATCTAGGTTGATAGTCTTCGACACAGTAGTGAACACAGGGGAGTGTGACCCTCAGATAAAAAAATCCTTAAATATTTTTTGGTAGAATTATCTGGGAAATTAGAGCTAATACAACAAGCGCTCGCAGGTAATTCTGTGGACTATATTAACGCCAATTACCGTAAGAATAAGTTACATGTTTTTCTTCCATTAATCAATCATTATGCATTTTACTTGCCCCGATGGTGATATTCCCCCCTCTCCTTGGACATGGTTTAACCTTTGGTTAGCCAGCGTCTATGGCATGTTGAATACACCAGTTCCCAATAGATCACTGAAGTTAAGCAACGTCCAGCGAGATTGTGCCATGTGGGTGTCCAAGTAGGTTACCAAATAGTTGTCCATGTCGTTCGAACTCTCGTGATGCTGGCTATTTTTCCGGCCCAGACTGGGTGAGGTCAATGTGGGTAGCTGGTTTGCAAGTTTTCAGCGAATGGAGAGTGAAACCCCCGTCTTGAATGACCAATAGATATTAAAAAGACGTTAAGCCAAATTAAAAAAAAAAAAAAAACCTTTGGTACTTCATGATAACTGAAATAATCGGTTTTGTTTTCAAATATGATTGTCTTTGAAGACTTTATATTTTATTTTTTTGAGGGAAAGATTTTTCAATTCTAATTTTCGTCTTTGGACTTTTTTCGTAATTGGTGATTATTATGGTTAATAATAATTAAAACCAACACAGAAATATTTATAGACAGACCTTCTTTTCCAAATACTCGCGTGAGCTAGCACAAGTGTTTACTGAAGGAAGAAAATAATCTAGAAATCAAAATTCTCGCCAATATTTGCTCGATTAACTAGCATTGAAATTTGTTACCATTCTTGTCAACTCTTTTCACACGTTTCACTCGCACGAGTATTTGGGAAACAAGACCTGCGATGAAATGCTTGAATACCTTTCTTTGCATCATACTAAACGCCACACGGCAACGATGACAAACGTCTCCATCCAACCATTCCGGAGCGGTGTCTGCTGAAAACATTGCATCACTCTCGTTGAGGACAGGAAAGGAATAACCCTCAGCTTTCATTATGTTGACAAAGTCCTGCAAAATAATTAAATGTATTTTCCAATATTTTCAAACCAGGGAATTTGCTGTATCACTTGTGAAATATAAGGGCAAATTTCCAACCAAGATGGCTCCACCAACTAATTTTGTCTATCCCCGCGATCATCTGACTTCACAGCTCCAGACTTCTTCTTGTGGGGTTATTTTAAAAAATGACGCCATGAGTTCCGGGTGGCCCAGGACCTCCTGGCGGCCATTTCAAGGGAGGTCTAAAGTTTATGGAACTATTAGTTATTCTGGAGGTAAACTAGTATTTATGTAAACTGTAGATCCCATTCGGTTAAAATGGGCAACATGTGGACATATTGGGCCTTAAAACTAATCAGCTGATTTCATGAACGTAACAAATGTCCATACCCGTCCGCACACTGTCCGATTCTCAGAACCAGGGCTATCTGGAACGCCTACCATCACAGTTCCAGCCAAGGGCCATCAAAAATCGGTAACCTCATATCACAATGTATTTATAGTATTTTTTCAAACCTGAATCTAGAAATGAGGAGTTGATTCTAAAAGGAACGCCGCTAATATTACTACTACTAGACTACTACTAATGTAGTGGTAGTACTAGTGTACGCATTCAAGAGTTATTTAGGAACAAAGAGAAAAATAGACGAACATACGTTTAAAGAAAAATTAGGGGCGGATCCAGGGTAAAATTTTAGGGGGGGGGAACTAAGGAAATAAAATGCATTTCCTTAGTTGAATGTGTCACTGAAGGATAATGTTTTTTTATGCATATAAACAGCAATATTATATTGAGTGAAAATTAGATATTCATACGATTAGAATTCAAAATATTACGAAGCACGACTCTTACTTGAGGTAGTATTCGCATGAGAAAATAATGTAGGTATAAGGAAGGTTCAGCTTTCAACATTTTCAACAATTTGTTTCACCTATTGCAAGAACTTTGGGGGGCCCCAGTCCCCCAATTGGATCCGCCCATGAGAAAAATTGTAGTGTTAAAACTAGATATCGTTTGGACAAATACAGAATTGATCAAAACTTCATCAGTGTCGAGTAGAACCATTTGAGTGTTTAATCTGAATCTTTGTCAAGAAATATTGATTCTGTTAACTGACTGAACCTAATGAAGGACTAGTTTCAACACCAACATTTTTTACGTCTAACTCAATTTATTTTTACACCTTCCCCCTCAAAAAAATATTCTTTGTTATTGAATTCTATATTTTCTAGGTAAAGTGTATTCTATTGTGAAATAATTAAATATTCTTATCTTATCATTCAGCTATGAATCACAACCCCATTTCCCCCTCTCTTTCTCTAAACGGACTATTAATACTTACTGGCACTGCTCTATATTTAGGACTGTTACGAAATGCATGAGCCCAGGCTTGAATAAGTTCTAATATTTTATTTCTCACTTCATCTTTTTGAGATCCGTTAAGAAGTTCCTTTAAATATTCCATAAAAGCTTTTGTAGCAATTTCATCGTGGATGGGACTTCCACAATTCTTTACACATGATTCGATTACCAATAGAGCATAGAGCATTATATGAGGGTTAGGGCTGGCTAATTTCTTTTTAAGAGCTGCCAAAGCTACCTTGGGTCTGAAAAAGAGAAAACAATAATCATATAAATATTAAATAATATTTATAATCTATCTAATACAGAATGTAGCCACCGAGGGAAGCAGTCAGCTTCATTAGGTGAGAGTCCTAAGCCCGTGTGCAGAAGGTTTGGTGTTTTGAAAGGCATGTAGCCTTTAAAAAAACTCCGTTTCAAACCAATAATGAAAGGTCATCAGCAAAATGAGAGTTTCTATTGATAATGTGAGAAGAAAGCGGGTGTTACCGTGCCAGGAAACGGCAAGGTAAAGAGAGTGGGCATAGAACAGAAATCCTTAAGTGTTGACCTTCAGGGTTCAACTTTATTTTTATTAAATAGACGTCTCCGTGGAAGAGTGTGCATCGCACTCGGCTTGCACCAGGAAGGTACCCGGTTCGAATCCTGGTCGGGTCGAAAAATTGAAACTGTTGTTTCGAATTTTCTACTTGGTCTGGTTTTATTTGGGGATAACTTAGTCTCATGAAGGACCCAAGAATATATATATTCTTGGGTTTCATGTCGATCTGAACATTGTAAACTTACTGTACATCGCCTTGACGTATCATATCACATATTTGTAAAATCACAGTCCAATCAGGTTCTAATCTCAAATGACTTGTAGCTCGATCTGGAATGTGGAGATAAAAATGGCTCAGTTGTAGGCACTAAAGTAAATTTTCATTTTGGTTTACAAAAGCCAGAAAAAATTAACCGAGATAAATTTAGGTACAATTTTTCTGACTGTTCCTTCCGGGATACCTCTAGAACGTCTTATCCGATTTTGAAGAAAACTGCATGCATATAAATTCAATTATGATTAGTTTTAGAGCCCTATTAAACTAACTGGGGCCTCTTGGTGGCAATTTGAGTGAGTGAGGTCTGCAGTTCACAAAACCACTAGTTGTAGCACGACGCAATACTACTCCCAACACGTTCCCAGCTTAACAAACGTGCTATCTGTATAATTCAAACGCTTTGTTGGAATTGATCAACTTATTGAGTTAATCATATTTCGTCCGAAGGTATCTAAACCCGTTAGTCTACCTCGTTTACATCTGCATCTTAATATTATATTAGCTTACCTAATAGTCGATCAAACACCGTCGTTCGAAACATGGTGTGCTATCTGAAAAATTAGTAAAAAGATTTGTTACAATCGTGTTATATGGACAATGGTATCAACTCTTTATACATATAATGGTATTATACACCAATATTAAGACTATTTGTGACAACATATATAGCTGTAACAGGGAACTTTGAAAAAGAGTTCCCTGTAACAAACGACCAGCAATGTATGTAATCTACATTGAGATTATTTTGTTCCTTTGAAATTGCCCAATGTTATCATAAGAGAGTGATGAATAAAAAAAAAAAAAATTGTACTTACCGATAAGGTTACAAAAATGAGACAACAAAAATACTGACTGGAGAAGAAAAATAAAATTAATGATTATCAAATTAAATTATTTGAAAAATAAAATAAAGGGACAAGTAAAAAAGTATGTCGAATTAGATAAATAATAGATAAAACATACTGAATCGAACATTAATTTCAAAGAATTTGAGTAATAAATTTATATTTTCGCTATCATTTATCAAAGCTGATTCTCCCCCAGATCTCCAGAAAGAGAGAGTTGATCAGCTGATCCAACCACAGATATCAAACTACTAGATGCTACCAGATTTAAGTGGAAGATGGAAGCCACAAAATGATCAAATATTAATAAAAAGCTCAAGAAACTAAAATAAATTATGTATAAAATTGTTGCTCTTGCAAATTAAATGTGTGACCCAATCATTAAAATATTCTATAGACGGAAGAAAAAAATACCCCCATTGAATTATCCAATAAAATTGTTTTCATAATAAAATACGTCTTATCATGGCTTTTAATTTTTCATTAGCGGTAAAATTTAAATTTTTGAAATAATAATGTATTTACAATTTTTTCGATCTGATTACGCGAATCTATAATTTTGTCAATGTTTTTGAAATTTTTACCATAAATAATTAAGATAAACAAATATATCAAAGAAGTTCATTTCTCATTGGTAAATATTCTTAATTTTCTGTCTCCTTAGTTCCTGTAGAATAACGTCGGAAACGTTTGTAGTATATGCATTACGTCCATGCGCGGATATAGCCCTATTGTTTTGGGGGGCACAATCGCACAATATACCTAATAGAAAATTTGCAGGGGGAGAGACTCGTAACCTCGAGACCTGGGTAGTACTTTTTAATGCAATGTTTATCGAGGTACGATACCTGATTTGTTAAAAGCTGTAGAGCTTATCACAAATGCCTTTTTTCATGGCCACAACATGCATTCTAGCAAATATCAAAGGACCTAGTTGAACATTGACCTTGAGATCTTTCGATTGCAGTTTCTCTCCCTCTCTCTCATTCTATCTATATACACTCTATCAATAACGGGTTCAACAACGGGGAGATGTGTTGAGGCAATCCAAAAAAATAACCAATTTTAACCCAATTAGAGAGTTTAGGAAACGTTTTTACGGCCATATCTCTATTGCGTATGTACAATCTTCCAACATGGATCCATGTTGGCCGTTTTTTTTTTTAAAAAAAAAGTTGCCTCAACACATCTCCCCGGTGTAGGACCCGAAAAAAATGCCATGACGCATGACAGAATTTTTGACAATTTTTAATTAACGTATTTCTATTTAGTATCAGGATTGGGAATTATTTAGGGGCCCGTGCTCAATGGGCTAAAAGAAACTGCGGATCACCATTCATTTGATTTTTTATAATTTTTTTTTCGTGATCAGGTATAATGAAATTTGAGAAACACCACTCGCTTAAAAAAGCTGGGGGGGCACGTGCCTCCCGGGCCCCACCCTATATCTGCGCATGATTACGTCAAACGACGGTTGAGTGTTGAGTTTCACTTAACTATCTCCTGTAATTTTATTTACGTTGTATGATTACGTTTCACTTATTTTCGTCTAATCATAGTTAACGTTTTCAACGACATTCACGCTTTTGCCAGAACAAGGAAGGCTTTTTCCCGGGTATGGTGGATCAGGATTATTATTTATTGTGTTTCAGGGGGTTAAAAATCGCTTACACATTCAGGCCCATTTACACTGCCTGAACATCACGAGCATTCGTGATCTTTGCTCGCCAGTTTTCGACGAGCACGAACACAAACGAGCATTCTGTTCACACTGCTAGAGCATTTCTGACAATCATTTGTTCGAGATCAGGCTCGAGCACAAACGAGCATTCGATTCGAACATGATCGGCTCGCGGCGATTGTTTACACTGCCTGAGCCTCGAACAAATGCTCGTTTGTCCTAATATTCTAAAAAAAATATAAATATAATAGATTAACAAATATGTTTAACCTTTAAGCCCCGTAGAATGCAGCCACTGAGCATATTTTTTCATGATTTTGTTACATTAAATGGCAATTTCTCTACGAATACAGAAGTTAACGGAAAAAGTGATATACCGTTGAAACCTTATTAAAATCAGGATATTTTTTCCGTTTTTGTCNTGTCCAAGAAAGTTATGGACATATTTATGACGTCAGGCGTACACGTGTAAAAAAAGATGAAAAATGCGAATAACTCAAAAACAAAGCTTTTATTAAAAAATTGAAGGGATCATTTTTGGTAGGTATTGGCATCTAGAATCAGGCCATTAATTATTGTCGTCCTTAACTGGGACACCCTGTGTACAATGACTATTTTACGGTTCCACCCAAATACACCTTTATTGCAAGTGTAATTTGAAACCTACGCGCAATATGAATTGCCTATTTAAAGACGTTGCCTTGTCATTATGGTCATTCTTTGCGGACTGGCCTATCTCTAATTTGTTTTCAAATGCTCTAAATTGACGAATAATTCTTGCGTCCTAAGGCTTTCCTATTAAATTGTCATGGGTCATGATAGGGCAAACATGGGCGTTAAACGTTAATTTTCACGAATGCCTGAATTGAGAAAGAGGGGAGACAAGTCACATACAGAGAGAGTCCTTACAGCCTATCCTGTTGAGTTGCTGAGATCGCAATAATTCCATTATTTTACTATTGCATCTAAATATTTTAGATGGGAGCGTAATTGAACCGAATCTTATATTTTTCAGATTGATTCATTAATAGTGAAAGATTACCCCCTTAAATCGCGAATAAATATTTGTGTGATAAGAAACGGAATGAAAAGAAATAAGAAGTTCAAGAACTTATAACTTCATATCAGTTCGACAATCATTGTAATATAAATTTAAACCCTATTAAAAAAAATAGTCACAAATCATCATGACAGCCCCCCCACCGGCAGCTTTAGTAAACCGTAACAAAAAACATTTTATGGGTATACCTTCACCATTAGGTTACGTAGCTGGTGTAGGTCGTGGTGCAACTGGATTTACTACTCGTTCTGATATTGGTCCTGCTCGTGATGCTAATGATGTTTCCGATGATCGCCATGCTGCACCGATAAAGCGAAAGAAAAAAGACGAAGAAGAAGAGGATGACGAAGATTTGAATGATTCAAATTTTGACGAATTTAATGGTTATGGTGGAAGTTTATTTAATAAGGATCCTTATGATAAAGATGATGAAGAAGCTGATATGATATATGAAGAAATAGAAAAGAGAATGGATGAAAAACGGAAGGAGTACAGGTAAGAAAGAGGAGATAAAAACTAAGCAGTTTGAGTTGAAAAAATATTTACCTGAAGAAAAGCTTGCACAGCCCGACACAAATTACATAGGACTGTTGGTATCTTTATAGTAATTGGTAATATTCGAATACGTGAAATATTCGATTTGGCATATCACTAATGATATTAGATTGCTTTGTTACCAGATGTGTTAGTTCTCTAGCATTAACCATTATCTAATTTTAGTTAAATTAGTCACAATTCAACCAAATTAATTGTTAGTTGTTGAACTAATAATTAATATTTGTTTTACAATCAGGATGCCAATTCAAAATATTGATAAGTTTCACGAAAAATAAAATGTTACCCAAGAGTTGAATTTATTTTTTGTATTTCAGAGAGAAGAGACTTCGTGAAGAATTGGAAAGATATCGTCAAGAACGTCCAAAAATTCAGCAACAGTTTAGTGATTTGAAGAGAGGTTTGGTCACAGTCTCAGAAGATGAATGGAGAAATGTACCTGAAGTTGGAGATGCCCGAAACAGAAAACAAAGAAATCCTCGAGCTGAAAAATTTACACCCTTACCAGATTCAGTATTATCACGAAATTTAGGTGGAGAGGGAACCGGCGCTATCGATCCAAGCAGTGGACTCATGAGTCAAATTCCAGGTACTGCCACCCCAGGAATGTTAACACCGTCCGGTGATTTAGATTTAAGAAAAATGGGCCAAGCGCGAAACACCCTTATGAATGTAAAGTTAAATCAGATCTCAGATTCCGTGGTCGGTCAGACCGTGGTGGACCCCAAAGGTTACTTAACAGATCTTCAAAGTATGATTCCAACCTATGGGGGAGATATTAACGATATTAAAAAAGCGAGACTCCTGTTAAAATCTGTGCGAGAAACTAACCCAAATCATCCACCTGCTTGGATTGCTTCCGCTAGATTGGAAGAAGTGACGGGGAAGGTACAAGCTGCCAGGAATTTAATTATGAAAGGGTGTGAGGAAAACCAAACATCGGAAGATCTTTGGTTGGAAGCGGCGAGGTTACAACCCGTAGACACGGCCAGAGCAGTCATTGCTCAAGCTGTCAGGCATATCCCAACATCTGTCCGAATTTGGATTAAAGCTGCGGATTTGGAAACAGAAACAAAAGCTAAGAGACGAGTTTATCGTAAAGCTCTCGAACACATACCTAATTCTGTACGACTTTGGAAAGCGGCTGTTGAACTTGAGGATCCTGAAGACGCCAGAATTTTGTTGAGTCGAGCTGTAGAGTGTTGTCCAACAAGTGTCGAACTGTGGCTCGCCTTGGCACGTCTAGAAACTTATGAGAACGCAAGAAAAGTGTTGAATAAAGCGCGTGAAAATATTCCTACAGATCGACAAATTTGGACAACAGCTGCAAAACTTGAAGAGGCTCATGGCAATATTACCATGGTCGACAAAATTATCGATCGAGCATTATCGTCTTTGAGTGCTAATGGTGTAGAAATAAACAGAGAACATTGGTTCAAAGAAGCTGTAGAAGCGGAGAAGTCTGGCTCCGTCCACACTTGCCAAGCGTTGATCAGAGCGATTATTGGTTATGGGGTAGAGGAAGAAGATAGAAAGCATACCTGGATGGAGGATGCGGAGTCGTGTGCTAACCAAGGCGCTTATGAATGTGCGCGTACAATCTACGCCCAATCATTAGCAACCTTCCCCAGCAAGAAATCCATCTGGTTGAGGGCAGCATATTTCGAGAAAAATCATGGTTCCAGAGAATCCTTGGAAACGTTACTTCAGAAAGCGGTTGCCCATTGTCCAAAATCAGAAATACTATGGTTGATGGGGGCTAAGTCAAAATGGTTAGCGGGTGATGTTCCAGCTGCCAGAGGTATCTTGTCTTTAGCTTTTCAGGCCAACCCAAACTCAGAAGAAATTTGGTTGGCCGCCGTCAAATTAGAATCGGAGAACAATGAATACGAAAGAGCAAGGAGGTTGTTGGCCAAAGCTCGAGCATCGGCACCTACTCCTCGTGTCATGATTCAGTCTGCTAAGCTTGAGTGGTGTCTGGACAATCTGGAAAGAGCTCTACAGTTGCTCGAAGAAGCTTTGAAGGTTTTCCCTGATTTTGCTAAACTTTGGATGATGAAAGGCCAAATTGAGGAGCAGAAAAATCAGATTGACAAAGCTCATGAAACCTACAGCCAGGCGATCAAAAAATGTCCACACTCAGTGCCTCTATGGATAATGTTAGCCAATTTAGAAGAAAGTCGAAAACTTTTGATAAAGGCAAGATCTGTGTTGGAGAAAGGTCGATTGAGAAATCCTAACACTGCGGAATTATGGTTGGCAGCTATCAGAGTAGAAATGAGAGCGGGTCTCAAAGACATAGCAAATACAATGATGGCAAAAGCTCTACAAGAATGTCCTAATGCAGGTATTTTGTGGTCAGAAGCTATTTTCTTAGAGCCTCGACCTCAAAGAAAAACCAAATCTGTTGATGCTCTCAAAAAGTGTGAACATGATCCTCAAGTATTACTTGCAGTGTCTAAGCTTTTCTGGAGTGAGAATAAAAATAACAAGTGTAGAGAGTGGTTCAACCGGACAGTAAAAATCGAACCAGATTTGGGAGATGCTTGGGCGTATTTCTATAAGTTTGAAATTATTAACGGTACTCCAGAAAGTCAAAACGAAGTCAAAAAAAGATGTTTGGCTGCGGAACCGAAACACGGCGAACAATGGTGTCGCGTCGCAAAAAATATCAAAAATTGGAAATTACCAATTGAAACAGTCTTGTCGCTGGTTGCAAAAGAATTACCGATTCCTATTTAAAATTGTGTTGTAGCTCTTATAATCAACTATCACCTAGATTCAGGTTTGGAAAAATGGTAGAAAGAGTTTGGAATGAAGTTATCAAAAATATTTTGATGACCCTTGGCGGAAACTGTGATGGTAGGTGTCCCAGGCAGGTCGCCCTGCTGCGTAGAACCGGCCATTATCGTGAGAATATTATCAATGTTGGAATCATTGATATGTTTAAAAATTGCAATTAAAGGCGTATCAACAAAATTCGTAAACTAAACCGTACGTGCATAATTTTAAAACCATGTTCGAATTCTGGTCAGGTTGAAGAAGATTTTTTCGAATTTCTTACTTGGTCTGGTTGTGCTTGGGGGTAACTCAGCCTCAAGTTGTATCATTTATGAGGTAATGTTAAAACATAGCATATGGCTTAGTGATATTGGGGTGATTGTTAAAAATACTTTGCAATATAATGATGTCTACAAAAATTGTAACATAATAACACAAAGGAATTTTCCCCCAAATTCCGGACTCGATATTTTCAGGTATTTATTTTCTGATTCTCATACCCCCCCCCCCCCCCC
>CM022883.1:8107538-8130064 GCA_012654025.1 Pachypsylla venusta
TTTTTTTTTTTTTTTTTTTTTTTTTTTTTTTTTTTTTTTTTTTTTTTTTTTTTTTTTTTTTTTTTACAAATATAAAAATCTCAAATGTATCGGTAAGTAAGGCACATGAAGTTTGTCAAATTAAATATTTACAATTTTTAAAAAATGTTCCTACTTTTTAGATGTACCACAGTTTTTCTTAAATAGTTTCGTTTATTTTCAGTAATAAACTTTAGGAATCGGCCACGAAAAAAATACCTTCCTCAAAATTTGATATAGGTATTACGTTATATAACGCATTTTTTCAACGTATCTGTTTTTATTTTGTTCGATAAGCGCTTTAAGCTTTAACTGCATCTAAAAAGACGGTCGTTCGCGCTGAAACGTAGAATTTAAAAATTGAATAAAACCAAATTTATACGTTCGTCTGAGGTACGTAAGTTGGAATTTTTGTATGTAAAAATTAATTAATATTTTTTTTTGTATAAATTTCTTATACAAAAATGTTAATATAATAGCCAGAGTCGGCATCTGATAAATTATCCAGCGCTAATGACACGTTGTCTCCGTAAAATCACTGAAGTTCAAGTACGTGGGTCATTCTGGTAAATATGGGTAAGCGAATGTCGGATACATTCGCTGGAAATCCCCGTCACGAAAAACTTCAGATGTTAAAAGAGACGGTATGCAAAATAATAATAAAAAAATGTCCAATTTTTCTGTACGATTACAATACTTTATCTTCTATAGGAAGAGAAAGTAAATATCGTTAGTGGGAAATCAATCTCTATTTAAAAAAACTTCAGGTGAATGTCGTTAGTTCATCGGCTTTCAAATTCTCACTATGGTACATCTAAAGAGTGAACATCAAATAATTACAATCGCTGAAGCACTCAATAACAACATGGATCATGGAAGAAGGTTGGATCCAATCTTTCATTTTGGGTGCTGTACGGCGAAGAAGCCTCGATTGCAATTTACTTTTTCTCAAAACACACTGCAATCGGGCGTACCCTGTAAACGTTGTGCAACGGCTAATCAATAGTTCCAGAAAAAACAGAAAGAGATAGACCTTTTAAACATAACTGCTGATAGAAGACTAAAAGCCTGGTTAGGAATTAATGAGGAATTGTGAAATGGCCTCAAGGATAGCAAAGTAAGGGAAAGTAGCTGAAAAAGTAGCTGAAAAAGATATATTTTTTCTTTCCATGTACGGAATATACTCGTATATCCTTATGTCTAGTTGTTGAAGAGGTGTTTCTCATAAAAACAACTGTTCTCCCCATTTCTAGATTTAGAAATATCGTATTGATGCGTGAAACCCGCCATGGTGAGGACGTCTAAGTTAAGTGATATAGTTTAAAAAGTGGGGGAAAACATTACTCCTTTTGGGCGCGGACTCTTCCGAATTGGCGTCCCTCATTTGCTACTCGGAAGTCGTTTTCGTACCTTCTTTTAGACCCTTTGTTTCTGACATAACATATTATTTAAAATACATAAATAAGAGTATGTCTTGAGAAACTTCTTAAAAACATTTAATAATTACTTTTTCATTTTATAAAAAAGTAAAAAATATATTAAAGAAGTCAAATGCTTTTTGTGCTGTTATTGGGGTTGTGGCGTAGATTAAATTTATTATAGAATTCTGTTTTCACACATCAACTTTCCAGTCAAATATTAAAATAAAAGTTTAGTTCATTTATTTTTCAAATCAAAATTATTTAAATTTGTTGATTTTTATAATGGAATCCGACGCTGAAATTCCGTCTTCCAAACCGATCTGTTGGGTGAATGGATCTACCAGAGGGTTATAGCATGTCGTTGTCTCAACCTCATACAGCAAAAGTTCAATGGATTAGTTCTGAATTGACCCATAATCTTGTCTTCCACTGGCAAGCAACGCAAATTCAATTAATCGTTACATAGCGATTAATTTTCCAGAGGTTTGGCTTGGCCCATAACTTTGATTTCAAAGTTTAATAGTTGCACATAGAATCATTTTCCAGAGGTTTGGCCTGGCCAATAACTTTATTTCAAAGTTTAATAGTTGCACATATAATCATTTTCCAGAGGTTTGGCCTGGCCCATAACTTTATTTCAAAGTTTAATAGTTGCACATAGAATCATTTTCCAGAGGTTTGGCTTGGCCCATAACTTTGATTTCAAAGTTTAATAGTTGCACATAAAATAATTTTCCAGAGGTTGGCCTGGCCCATAACTTTGATTTCAAACTTTAATAGTTGCACATATAATCATTTTCCAGAGGTCTGGCCTGGCCCATAACTTTGATTTCAAAGTTTAATAGTTGCACATAGAATCATTTTCCAGAGGTTTGACTTGCCCATAACTTTGATTTCAAAGTTTAATAGTTGCACATAGAATCATTTTCCAGAGGTTTGACTTGCCCCATAACTTTGATTTCAAAGTTTAATAGTTGCACATAGAATCATTTTCCAGAGGTTTGGCCTGCCCCATAACTTTGATTTCAAAATTTAATAGTTGCACATAGAATCATTTTCCAACGGTTTGACTTGCCCCATAACTTTGCCTTCCCAAAGCGGCAAAACTTCATTGTCATCAACAATTTCTTCTTGAATGACTTTAGTGTCCACATCGTCACATTCAGTTTTGAAGAAAAATCTGAAAAAGAAAAGCACCGTTTAATACTATTAAATCCTATTTTCCCACGAGGATGAGGGAATTTAAAGGGAAAATTCACAGGATATGAAAATCAATGCCTGTCATAGAAGATGACCCTGCCAAGTGTCTTTATAACCATCCAAATGTCGTTTCATTTCCCTGTCGTATTTCTTTGCACAAAGGCGCACACAATACAGATCTGATTTAGTTGCGTGCACTTCAGTCCAAGCAGATGCTTCAGTTCTATGCACCAGAATAGCCTATGCATACCAAGTATATTGGTCATAGACGTCTCCGCGGTCGAGTGTGCATCACACTCGGTTGCACAGGGGAGGTATTCAGTTTGAATCCTGGTCGGGTCGAAAATCTGAAGAAAAAAAAAATCTACCTGGTCCAAACCAGACCATGTTTCCAATGGTAAGTGTTAACATAATAATGTCACAATGATAGATATTAATTTTCAATGAAGAAAAATCCGTCATTATTGTGAGCTTGAACCGTCGACCCATGTCACGAAAACCTTATGCTGAATCAACTAATCTAATTGGGTCGATATTGACACTAAATATAGCTTAGTGATATTGGAGTGATTGTTAAAAATATATTGTAATACTATGATGTCCATAATAATTGTAACGTAATAATAATACCACAAAGATATACATTTATGGGTGAGTGTGACTTACCTATACGATCCTTTCTTTGGCAAGTAATCTTTAAACTGTTTGAGTGTGACAGGCTTGCTTGGGATTTTTGTCCTGTAAGGATACTGTTCATCACAAAAGGTAAACATGACTATGGTGAAGTTAGGAGGATCAAGCGTGGCAGACGGTGGACGTGATGATCGTAATGTTGATTGATTGAAATCTTGTTGTTTGGTTGATCCAGTGGACGGCGTTCTGAAATAGGAAAGTCATAGTAAACCTTGAAACAAACAGTAAACATTCAAGCTACTTGGTCTGGTGGTCATCACAACTGAATTGCACCCAGGAGACCCGGGTTCGATCCCCAGCTGTGATCCCTCTTTAGGATTGCCGTATCAAAAGAAGAATATCGATACTATCGAAAGTTTAATATTGATAAGCGATATTATCGGATGGTTGAATACCGGTTATATCGAAACCTTAATATCGATATTATCGATGTAAATATCGACAGCTCTAGCACCAAAGCAGCGTAATTTCTGACGTAGGTACCATTTTTTTTTTTTTTTCCATACCGTTATTTTTTCCAATATTATCAATATAAATTATATCGAAACCCGATTATCGATACACTATCGACATCCCTATCCTTCCTCCCCATCTCTAAGGAGCCAAGTTATAGATTATCAATCAATACTCAATTTAGTATGGGTAGAGCGGATAAAAATTACAAGTATAGATGCATAAAATAGCATTGGTTGGTTGGTAATTGGACTCACGCACTACTGTTAACCAGTCCGGGCGATTAAGGGAGCATTCACACTACACAGTGAAAGTGTGAGTGACAGTACTCTCTGATGCCGTACCGTTGGTTGGCCAGTCCGGGCGATTAAGGGAGCATTCACACTACACAGTGAAAGTGTGAGTGACAGTGATCTCCGATGCCGTACCGTTGGTTGGCCAGTTCGGGCGATTAAGGGAGCATTCACACTACACAGTGAAAGTGTGAGTGACAGTGATCTCCGACGCCGTACCGTTGGTTGGCCAGTACGGGCGATTAAGGGAGCATTCACACTACACAGTGAAAGTGTGAGTGACAGTGATCTCCGATGCCGACCGTTGGTTGGCCAGTCCGGGCGATTAAGGGAGCATTCACACTACACAGAGAAAGTGTGAGTGACAGTGATCTCCGACGCCGTACCGTTGGTTGGCCAGTCCGGGCGATTAAGGGAGCATTCACACTACACAGTGAAAGTGTGACTGACAGTGCTCTCCGACGCCGCGCCGTACCGTGATCTTCACAGTGATTTGACATGCAAATATCTCCATTGTCTGAGCACGAAGAAAACACTGACGTTAAAATCACAGTGAGATCACTGTCACTACACTTTCACTGTGTAATGTGGATACTCCTTGAACATTACACCCCCAACATTTGTTTTAGTGGTTCAACAACTCACTTGAATCTGGCTTGAATAGGTCGAGTATCTTTTTCCATCAGTCTTCTGGAAACCTCCTCTAGTTGGGTGGGAATATGTGGTGAAGGTAATGGTGGCATGGATGGATCTGTTACATAGGGATGCATTTTAACAGAAGTACTAGATCCAGGCCTTTCGGATGAGCATGACCTTGAACCTGTCAAGAAAGAACGAGAGAATGAGACTGATTAGTGTGCGGTAATTTAATATGTAACATGGGAACTCTGAGTAGATTGCAATTTACAAGGGATTGCAATAAAACGGGTGAATTCCTGAAATGTGTGATTCCTGAATATGATTCCATAAAGGTCGTAAACACTATTTGTTACAATATTTTTCCATGTCTTACACTGTCCAATAGGGGTAAAATTATCCAAATATTTTGAATATTTAAAGTTTGACAAATTGCTTAGGTTCTGAGTACATTTTTTTGTTGTGTTCATCAGCCCCTTCTTGACAAACCTCCTGTCCGAACCGCCGTCAATGCAAAGGTTACTGTGCGTGAGTGTGGCTTCACTGAGATAGCTCAGTCCACCCAAAGTCCAGACCTGGCGCCTAGCGACTACTTGTATTTTCAAAACTGAAATCTGAGCTGTATGGAAAAAGATTGACGTGATGAAGAGATCAGGTCGACTGTTTTAAAGTCTTTTGACTTTAAGGATACTAACTACTTATTGACGGGCATAGAGATGTTACTCAAAAGATGTAAATAATGTATTGAAGTCAAAGCAGATTATCTTAAAAAATAAGACACAGTTTTATTTTATTTTTCCATCTATGTTGTCACAAACTTTTGGAACGGCCCTCGGAAATCATGCTGAAATTGTGATAATTAACTCGTAGGGGACATAATCACAGGCCGAGTCTACCTGATAGTGACTGACATGGTTTTTGATTTCCTAGGAGTAGAGATATTCTAGGTTATCTACTATTGTGCTTACCTGACTTGTGCCTGACCGTGGTCGTGTGCCTCAGTCTTGAGCTTGTGGTTACACTTGACATAGCTTCTTTGTCTACAATACTTGATGAGTTCACATTTTCCATTAACCATTGGGAGACATTTCTGATAAACGAGTGGAAATATGAGATAATTAATAAAAACAAAAGCTAAGAGTCCTTCCATAGCATGGAATGTAGACACATATTGAGTTGAATGTAATAATATCATTGATTAGAAGTTGTGTGAAGTGAAGACTCGATTGAAATGTGGCCACTATGAAGCCCAAAAGGGCCCCAAAACTAGTTGTTGTTAACTTTTTCGACGACATTCACTGTCAGAACTAAAAGGATCACTTCAGAATATTATATTCAGATCTAGGTTGGTAAGGTGGGCAATCTAATAAATGGTTTTACTATGATCTGCACACCAAACCTGTGAAGGAGATATTGTGCATGAGGCGTGAGAAAATATGATTCAATGTCAGATCTAATTAGCAATATTTGGAATAAACCGGTTGAAACCAGCCTCTCCAATCGTCACAAAAAAAAAACTTTTAATTTTTTTTTTTNGGGGGGGGGGGGTGTTGTCGTCGGAACGAAAGGTAAGTGATCTTTGGTCGCAAAAGTCCTCCCCCAGAAAACTCTACGAACATAAAGAATGTCCATGCCAAATTTGGAACGGACAAACAGACGTTTAACGAAAAATCGTGGAATTCAAAATATTCAGTCAATATACAGGGCTCACCGGCGGGATTTTTTTTTTTACTCAAAAACTGAAGTTGGCGGAAGAAATATTTTTATTGTCATTTCTAGTAGACATTTTTATAATTTCTATGACAAATTCAGGACGGGTATACTTGTGTATTCAGACTTCGAATACATACATGTGGATATCCTTTGTAGACATTGCTTAGTTATGGAGTTCAATAATTGCCATATATACAACACCACCTTGTTAAGTTAGTGGGAATTAATTTCATTCAGTGGCATCATCATCAAGCTGCTGTCTCAGTGACTCCAGATAGGTTAAAGTCTACTGCCAAATTTTTTAATTGTCATCACGCATCTGTTCTTGGAAGCTGATAATTGACACGGGCCTCCAGAACCATGACAATCACTCTAATATAATTACGTCAGTAACACAATAGTTACAAACATGATAATATTACAGAGTTGCTTTCTATGTTATTTTACACCATGAGCTCAGGTGGACTCGTCCCGTGAGGATGTCACCCTCAAGTAACAATTTTAAGTGTGATTTACTTTTCCTCGTGAAAAGTTAAAAATCATAAAATGGGTTGGAATTTTTTTTATATATAATTTCTATGAGTAACACAATAGTTACAAATATAATAATATTACAGAGTTGCTTTCTGTGTTATTTTACACTATCGGCTCTGGTGGACTCGGCCCGTGAGGATGTCACCCTCAAGTAACAATTTGAAGTATGATTTACTTTTCCTCGTGAAAAGTTAACAAGTCATAAAATAGATTGGATTTTTTTTATATATATAATTTCTATGAGTAACACAATAGTTACAAACATAATAATACAGAGTTGCTTTCTTTCATAAGCATAGTGGAAATACTATTAATTTATTTCAAAACTTACCTATTCTTGTGGAGCTCAGGGGGTTGTTCAGTCTGTACAATGGCAGAGGCGGGAGTTGCATTTGTGCTATACGATATTCCAGATATTCCACTGTCAAAGATTTGTGAGTCTGATCTTTTAGCGATGTACCTTCTGCTACCCTGGCGGGAACAACCTAGAAACGATGAAATGACAAATTAAAAATGAATGCCAATCTAACATAAGTGTTCATCATTGTGCTGACTCTGGACGTTCTCACGATAGCCAGTTCTACGCACCAGGACGGCCTGGAACGCATATCATCACGGTTCCAGCTAAGGACCATCAAAATATTTTCGGTAAACTCATCAATCTGTTTCTACCATTTTAATTAATCATGTATCTATAAATGGGAAGAACGATTGATTTTGTGAGAAAAACCCCTACTACTATGCTGACTCTGGACTTTAGTGATATTTCTGTATTATTTAGAAGCCTACATAAAAACGATGATTTTGTGTTTTTTTCGTACGGTACCCTATGTACATAAGTGACCGGAATTCACGAAAAATTTGGAGGATTACATCCCAAATGGGACGCATATAAGAGATTTTATGAAAATCAGTCAAAACTAAGTGACAGATGTACCACCTACCGCGAATGGCGTACCATGGACAAACGCATTTTGGTTAAGGAACAAAAAAATCCCCTTTCAATTTTTTTAGTTCAATAATTATAGAATTCTACATACCTTGAAACGTAAAATATCAAATTTAGGTAGGTGTTTTTCATTTCGCCGTCCATTCAAAATGTCAATTATTCAAAATAATCAAAGTGTATAAAAAGGTGCATAACCCTTTTTCTTTTTTCCTCTATTTTTTTTTTTTTTTTTTTTTTTTTTTTTTTTTTTTTTTNTTTTTTTTTTTTTTTTTTTTTTTTTTTTTGAACGTAGAAAATCGTTGAAAAGTTGGAAATATTTTAACTAGTACCTTCACGAGCAAATTGAATACCGTCGATAGGAATATAAAAGATAAACTTACTACTTAAACTTTGATCTCCTGAAATAGCATAGTCAGGCATGGATCTACTTTTAGTCAGACTATTACCATAGCTGATAGTGTCGGTGCCGTCATTAAAGTCCTGAACATTCCCTGAGTCGGACGTATAAATCGAAAACGTGCCGTCCTAGAAAGAAAGAAAAAAATGCTATTTGTAACAACAGTTAGATTTAAATAGTGAAACACAGACTTCGAATTATTGAAGTCATGTGAAAATCTAATGCGGATTTTTACCCGAACAGAAAATAGTGATCAACCTGACCGACCCCAAATTACTTCAAATTTGGATCAAATCCGACTGGCCATTCATTAGCAAGATCAGGTGTGCCAAGAAAAATACGTTTGCCCATTTAAAAATAAAAATAGTCTGCTCCGGCAAAACCCCAATAAGTCGGCGATTTGTCTTCTCCTCAAAAAAATGTGGGTGTAGTGTTACATTTGATTCGCTCTCTGGCTGTGAGAGCCAGTTATAATAATTGTCCGTTATTTATACTGCCCGAATAGGACTGAAGTGTTTTTTGGGTGCTATTATTATGTGGTAAATATCTCAAATTTCCGAGGATAAAAATCCATGAGTTGGCTGGGTTTGAACCCATGCCCTATTGTTTACCAGTCAAAGTGTCTTGCCACTACACCACCAACACAAATCAGAAGTACAGGTATATTGTATTTCTGAGAAAGTTTTACCAATTTATTTCAGCCTAATTTCAGACATTGATTGCTCCAAAAGTACTTACCCGTTCTCGATGAGATTTGTGATATTTAAGATAGTCCAGTCTGGACATAGGAACCTGGTGATGGGGAGGAGGCGGGGGTAGAGCCACCTGAAACATAAAGACAGACTCTGTAATAGGGGATTCGTTCATGAACAGGATGCACCCAACGAATTCACCACATTGAATTAAAAATCTTTGAATAAGTGTTTTGTTTTAAATAAATTAAAACAAAACACAAAAATACTATTTATAATTATTTATGAAGAAACCAGTTTCAAATCATTCCATTCATCATCAATCTAGTCGAAGGATGGAGGTTGACTGAGGATTATTAAAAAGTTTTAGACATGGACAGAAAATATTTTGATGGTATATCGCGCGACACTACACAGCACGCGCTGAAAAAAAAAATCATCCGTGATATTGGATTGCAATTGCAACTGAGACAATTTTTTTCCTCTTTCATTTGAATATTGCAACGCAACAAAATATAACTCTAAGAGTTAGGTGGTAAAAAATTACTCCCACATTCATCTCACCTAGGCATTAACCTCACCTAAAAAATATGACATAATAACTCAAAGAATATCGAAGTAAATTATTTAAATTAATTAATAACTTATTATATAAAGAAAAAGGAATTAAGAAACAAAGCAGAAAAAAATATAATTAATTTAAAAAAAATAAAACGAAAACGTGATTTATTTACGAGAGGCGGTGTCCCTCACACTGTCCATTGTCCATAACTCAAAGAATATAAACTAACCTTGGGTAAGAGAGGGGGTGGTGGAGGTGGGGGTTTATTTGGAATTCTAGGTGGAAGAGCGACGACAGCTCCAGTTTCTGGAGATTTAGGCCGATGTGGAGTTGTAAATCCTGGTGACAAACCAATCTTATCAAAAACACTCTCTATATGTTGATCCAATATGTCTTGATCATCTTCTATACAGTTAGGAAACCGGTCTGACAAAGCATCCGATAAACCGGACGTACTTCCACCTGTAGGAACCTGAAAATAAATTAATTCATAATGTTTTTAAGATTTTGCCAACACACACGATTCTAGTTAATAAGCATATCAAATTGGAAAAACAGATATATTTGGTGTCTAAATATTAGCGGAACTTTTTCTTATTCTAACTTGCAAATAAAGCATTCCATACTAAAATTTTTTTTTATATACAACTCTAAATGTTCTAAATTGGTAGATTTTTATTTTCGTAATCGATTTCAAAGGTTCATTATACAAATAAGGTGGCCTCGAAATTTAAGAGGTTACAGAACTCATTATTTACAACAATAATTACTCCCACATGCATAGTCCGCTATTGCTTGGTTTTTAAGATGGCGGCCATTTTGAGTTCAAAACTCATTACTTCTCTATACAAAATCAGACTTAGCAACAGTCTCTCATCTGTGTCTTGGTCTCTTTTAACAATTGTTAATTTTGATTGTCCACCTACCTCATTCAGACTTTGCAACAGTCTCTCATCTGTGTCATGTTCTCTTTTAACAATTGTTAATTTTGATTGTCCACCTACCTCATTCAGACTTTGCAACAGTCTCTCATCTGTGTCTTGTTCTCTTTTAACAATTGTTAATTTTGAGATCAAAATATTAGCAAATTCTTGGGGCTTCATATTCGGTACTTTTGACTTGAGCATCGTTCTGGGTATGATTGTGTTATGAAGATTTTCTTCTTTATTAACAATCGACCGTGGTTTCGGTGGATGCTGACGGTCACTATTATTGCAAGAACTTCGTTGATGTTTTGATTTGCCGCTGAAAACAAAATATTACATCAGTTATAAAAAGAACTCTTCTTTATTAGATGGAACAAAAAATCAAATTTCCATGTTCTAATTTGGTAGAGTCATCATGGGTTAACAGTCATGGATCTGGTTTGCAACAACTCGCCATGAGTTGTTGATACTTGAGAATCCTCACGTATAATGCAGTAGCTTCTCCTTGCTTTCTTCATGGGTAATGGAAAAGATATTGTTTCCAACCCTTCCTTAAGTCGCCTTTTACGACTGGCATGGACTTGGGTGCCTTGGAAGTATTCTTTTTAAGTCTCCCTATCTACGGGGGAAACTTATTGGGATCTACTTTTCGGGCAATTGTTTTATATGGTTTAATTGATCCCAGGACTACGTTTACTTGTGTTTTTATGCAATGCCAGATCTAAGTGGCATCATTTGGAGAAACCCAGTTGAAATCAGCCACTCCATGACCAAACATACATTGGAATGTTGTCGTCGAAACAAAAATTCTCAAGTAGACTTGGTAGAATCAATCTCCTCTGTTCGCCTATCATAAATAGAGTATATATTAGGGCGCATAGGGAGGGTATGAGGTTCTCATCAATATTATCTCCTCCTCCGTTAGTCTTCTCTGCCGCATTTCTTTGTTTTTATTTTAATTTGGCTTAACGTCTCTTTAACGGCTATTGGTCATTCAAGACGGGGGTTTTACCCTCCATTCGTTGGAAACTTGCAAACCAGTTACCCACATTGACCTCACCCAGCCTGGGTTGGGTCGGAAAAAAGAGCCAACGATACGCGGTGTTCCCAGGCGGTCACCCATCCAAGTACTGACAACGCCCGACGTTGCTTAACTTCAGTGATCTGACGGGAACTGGTGTATTCAACGTGGTATGATCGTTGGCAAATATTCAAGTATTGGTTACTGTTCAAATTTAACATACTGCTTACAATGTACGAACCCAATTAACTCAATTGATTTAGCATGGGGGTTTCCTGTTGATAGTTGTGGGTTCGAGCACACAGTAATGACACATTTTTCTCAACTGAAAACTAATAATTTCCATCATTATCACAACATTTCTTACGTTAACACAAATACAGTTCGCTATACTTACAGTGTATTGTTACCGCCAACGGATGTATTCAATGATAAGTCTGAGCCTGACCTTGCGTCAGACGAAAGCGATGCAATATCTGAATCATGTCTTGACACTGGATTATAAGAATTATACGTGACGGCGTAAGGATTAGGTCGGGAATGTTTTAAAAACATACTGAAGAAGCAGGCGAAATCATGCAAGCAAAACAAATAAAAGAAATAGAAAAAAAAAAAAAATCAAATAGACAAAATAGTACAACAATACGTAACAAACAGAAAAACAACAACTAAAGCAAAGGTATGGGAATTTAATAGCATCACACTACAAGGGACAATTGCATAAAAAGAAATCTTCTAAATAGGTCCAGTATAGCTTCCTCACCATAAGTGTTATATCCAGGACTTCAGGCAGGATTGAATTTCGGGTTAAAAATTTCTCCCATTTTCTCGTAAACGGTTCATTTTACAATAAAAAGTGGAAATCACGTATTCATTGATATTTAAGGGAAATATTATGGTGACCTTGAAATTTTTGGTTCAAGATTTTCTCCAGGCCATTTTCCCCCTATATTTTTGATTGTGAAAATGAATTTGTGTATTAAAAAGAACTGTACAATATACCATTTTCGAAAAAATCGACTCACCCTGTATTGTTTCAGGGAGTAAAAAATGTACATGCACATGTACATTTTCTAAGATACAGCAGTTTCTACGAACTAGGTTCGATTTGATATCTTTGTAGATGAACGTTGATCAACTTTTTTTTTTTTTTTTTTAAATATAAAAAACAATATAATTGATTATTGTGAGCAAATTTTGTATTTCTATGTGGACGCATTTTTTTTTATTATCTTTAAAAAAAATCCTTGCAAAAGATAATTTCAAATGGCGTTTAAATCATTTATTCTTATTCCACATTGTGTTGACAATGAAATATATGGTTGAGGTTTCAATGTTTGTGAACTACTTTCTACATAGGATACTAAGAACAGGCAAGGTATGATACTTCGTCCGCCCAAATTCGTCCAGGTCAGCGTATGATATCATACGAGCCAATCACCTAACTTCTTACTTTGATTTATTTTTTACTTTTAAGTCTTTCAAATCCTCAAGTAAACATAAAATGTGGTACTCATGACGTCATCATTTTCTGCCAAAAACATACCTTGTCTTCTTAGTATCATGCTTGCTACATAGTGAAATGTCTAGGGATACGATATCGATAGCAAAGCATCGATACTTTACTTGAAAGTAGTGTTGATAGAAAAATATCGACAAAAAAGTATAGATACTTTTTCTAGCATTTTCTATAAGGTTGAAATACTCGGAGTATTCAAGAGTTGCGCCTCTAGAGCCTCTTGCAATCTCCTTTTTTCTACCTTAATAAAATTAATCTTGGTAAAAATATTTACATTTTAATCGGTTTTCCTCTCTCCAGACCTTGAAACTGAGAGTGCTATTACTTACTATATGTACCTCGAAATGAAGTAATTGAGATAAAAAAAAAAAATCTTTGATGGTACTCGAACGGCTCAATCGGTAAGATTGTAATTTTCTGAGCCAGTCTTTTGTTAATTTTATTGTTTTTTTTATTATTTATTATTATTATTAACAACGAAATTTAGGCGTATTAATTATTCAGAAACTAATTGTTCATATTGTTTTGGGTACTCGGTGTGTTTTGTTAGGTATGATTTAAAAAATTCTCAGTAAATAGTATCGATACCACTAAAATATCGAAAAAAAAGTATCGAATAGTATCGATACTTTTTTCGGGTCCCTAGAAATGTCTAACATCAATTCAACATGACTACTTAGGAGTAAATATCTAAACACTCTAAAGAAACATTAACGTAAAGCTGTTTTAAATAATATAAAAATCTTCAATTTCAAAAGGACTCTTAAGGAACTTACCCCGCAAAAGTTTCTGGTTTTGGTCTCAACAGAGTTCTTTTCTTATAAGAAGCTAATAAAGAATCTTTTGTCAATCGAGGACCATGTGGAAGTGCTTTTTTAGGTTCTACAACTTCTGAATCTTCATGAAGTGTTGGCAAGGACGCGGCATCTGTTAAAGATGTAAGAGTATCGGATTGCATAGTCAATGAAGTGGCCATACTGGAAGACTGACGAGAAGAAGAGGTTGTGGAAGGGGTATTGGAAGTGTGATCATTATGACCGCTGGAACCACTTCCACTAGTACTGCTTGTAGATTCACTAGTGCTTTCCACATAACTGAAAACAAAAAGATCAAACTATTAAAAATTTCTGAAGTGGTTACGAAAAATAGAAAAAAATGGTGTTATAAACTAAATATGTATATAAATCAGAAATTTGTGAGTACCTATGTGGTGGGGGTTGTCTGTTACAATATCACAGCACAAATAATAGCAGATAGAAAAAATTGGTGGGAATGACCCCCCCCCCCCCCAAANCCCCCCCCCCCCCAAAATCATGGTTAACCACCCCAGGAAAATTATCAGAACTAAAATATGTCCAGCCGTGTTCGAGTTACGGACAAATTTCTAATTTATTCACCAAAATCGGACATTCACGGTCCAATATCTTAAGTTTTGTCGCGACAACATATCAACTCAAAGCGAAAAAGTTTTAGGTGGCCGTTATGTCCTTATTTTATAACATTAACTTTTTCCAGAGTTACGAGTTTGAAACTAGGAATGGGCAATTTTTTTTTTAGAAAATACTAAGAAGTCAGAATGGCCCTGTCCCCGAAAAGGTTTTGATGGCTCCTGGCTGGAACCGTGATGGAATACGATCCCAGGTGCGTGGAATCGGCCATCGTGGGAACAAATTTTCATTTTGAGATAAGTGTTATATCCAGGACTTCAGGCAGGATTGAATTTCGGGGTAAAAGTTTCTCCTATTTTCTCAAAAACGGTTCATTTTACAAATAAATATAAAAAAAAAGTGGAAACCAAATATTCATTGATGTTTAAAGGAAATATTATGGTGACCTTCAAATTTCTCTCAAAGGTCGAGTTCAAGATTTTCTCCAAGGCATTTCCCCCCCTATATTTTTGATTGTGAAAATAAATGTGTGCATTAAAAAGAACTGTATAATCTACCATTTTCGAGAAAATCGACTAGTACTGCTTGTAGATTCACTTGTGCTTTCCAAACTGTAGCAGATAACAAAAATTGTTATGGGAATGACCCCCCCCCCTCAAAATCATGGTCTACAATCACAGGAAAATTATCAGAACTAAAATATGTCCAGCCGTATTCGAGTTGAGGACAAATTTCTAATTTATTCACCAAAATTGGACAGTCACGGTCGGATATCTTAAATTTTGTCGCGACAACATATCAACTCAAAAGCGAAAAAGTTTTAGGTGGCCGTTATGTCCTTATTTTAGAACATTAACTTTTTCCAGAGTTACGATTTCGAAACTAGGAATGGGCAATTTTTTTTTAGAAAATACTAAAAAGTCAGAATGGCCCTGTCCCCGAAAAGGTTTTGATGGCTTCTGGCTGGAACCGTGATGGAATACGATCCCAGGTGCGTGGAATCGGCCATCGTGAGAATAAATTTTCAGTTTGAGATGGTAAACTCTAGGTCGTTCCCGAACGTATATTCAATCCAGGACGCAATTTTTGTTCCTCTTAAAATCAACTAATTCCCCATTTCTAGTCTCGGTTTTGGAAATATGATAGAAACAGATTGATATGAGGTTGCCGAAAAGGTTTTTGATGGCCCTTGGCTGGAACTGTGATGATGTGCGTTCCAGGTGGTCCTGGTGCGTAGAACTGGCCATCGTGAGGACGCCCAAGACGCAGTCATTGCGAACACTTACCCATCATGTGTCATGTGATGAATATAATTTAAATAGATATCGCTTTGTAGGAAGTTTCTGTACACAACTTCATTAATAAACTTTTCGACTTCTTGTTGAGACTCGGTAAATATTTGTCGACTCAAATCGGTATTGTATCGATGGGACTTTCGATATTCTTCTAAAATTGGGGAAACAATATCCGAATGTAATCCTAGTCGAGAGTCTTTGAAATATCGCCTGAAAATAAATAAACATTATTATTATTACTAATTTTTTTAAAAAAGAATCGTTAGATATTCTAGATGTATGTATATTTATGTTTATTAAATAATTATATTATAAAAAATTGAAAATAAACATTCACAGTTAGAATAAGATTAATAATATTAGATGGTTAGCTTTTAACAGCACTCAGACTGTCATTTTTTCTATATCTTTTTTTGCTTGACGTGTCTTTAACATCTGTTGGTCATTCGAGACAAGGGGTTTACCCTCCATTCGCTGGAAACTTTCAAACCAACTATTAGCCACACTGACCTCACCCAGTTTGGGTTGGGCCGGAAAAATAGTCAGCATCATGAGAGCGCGAACCCATGAGGACACCCACATTACAATCCCGCTGGACGATGCTTAACTTCAGTGATCTAACGGGAACTGGCGTATTCAACGTGCAATATCAATTCTGTAGATTTTTCTTTGGCCAATAAGAAGCTTTATAAGCGAGGTGTTTTTTATCAATTTAGAGGTTTACTCGAATCATTAGCATTCTACACGTTTAAGGTAGATACGAGTATAGTATTGTTTATGATGTTGCAAGGGGGACGTCATTACACCTTAGATAACTATCTTAGTTGGTATAATAACAAGTTCTTCCACAGCTATATGTTCACATTCGATGGGTAACCCTTTTATTTCAGAGTAGGGGCAGCACTTGTCGCCTAATTATCATTCGCGGCGACATTTGCTTTCGCGGCCACTTATCACTAACCTGCATATACATTTTACAATTAAATTAATTCTCTCCTGATGGGTTTGACTTTTCAGTCCTTCACAGGCAAACCAAAACTCTAAAAGATCCGACTGATTTTCTGACGCCATATATTTTCGAAATAAATGAAGCCCATCGGGGTCCTTTAGAAGTGTACTGAAACTTTTTGCCCATTCTAAATAATTTGGTGGAGACGTTGACAGAGCTTCTCCTCCACCAGGAGAATGATCACTACCGCCTTCTGGTTCGAATCCGTGCGATGCAAAACCATCTGAAAAGGAAAAAAAGAAATCATTAAATATGTTACGAACCATAAAATACCGAAATTAAATTTAGACTGTACAAAAAATAATGCAATTTTTTTTAGTGGGTTCAAATAGCACATCCTATTTAGGCGACGCACCAGGGGGGGGGGGGGGGTTTTTTTTTTTNGTATTTTTTTCTTAAAAAAAAAACTGCGTTTCTGGGTAGTTCATTTCAAAGGACTTTTATCAATACACATCTTTCGATGTGCCTACTTTTGTATCTTTTTTAGTTACAATTTTTTGGTAATAAAATGGCGGTACTTTGAATTTGAAGTAGTAAATGGATACAGTCCGAACTGATTTAGTTATCTTTAAACAGTAGGAGAGTATACTATAAAAATGAATTTTGGCAAGTTATTTTGAAAGGTTGCACGGGGCCTCTTTTTTTTTTTTTTTTTTTTTTTTTTTTTTTTTTTTTTTTTTTTTTTNTTTTTTTTTTTTTTTTTTTGGAGAGACCGTCAAGTGGTTGAATTTCTTTTAGTAAAATATTATGAAAAGTTTTTCCACAAGCAAAAAGGTAAGGTAACCTACTGAAACTCGGTAAATATTTGTCAATTTTTAAAACTTTCCAATTTTTCGTGACCTTTAATTTCTGACCGGACACAAGTCGGGTTATATATAGAATATCTAAATACTAGACTGTAGACCTCACTAAAATGATGATCTATTTTGTCATTTGATGCCATTATTTGGGACCAATACGGTCTAAAAATTAATGGGCGAATTCCGTGAACGTAATGAATGGCCGTACCAAATTACATCAAAATCCGACAAAGCGTTCGAGAGTTATCGTGGAACGAACAGGCAAACAGACGTCGAATGAAAAATAGTAGTGTTAAAACTAGCCCTCATCTCATTGCTTCATTGAGAATTTATTGAAAATCTTGCAGGAAAGATTTTTTCATTTCTTGAAAGAAAGATTTTTTCATTTAGATATTTTAATTTTTGTCGTTCGAATTTTTCATTTTAGAATTGAAATGAAAAAGTTGAACGACAAAAATTGAAATAGATGAAAAAATCAAGAAACAAAATATAAAGGCTTCAAAGACATTCACATTTTTCAAAATTTTGTAATTTTATATTTATTCAATCGGGCTTTTAATGGCAAAGAGACACTTACCTGGGCGTGGCTCTCGCTCGATCATGGCTCTTCTGTGTTTAATGGCAAAGAGACAGTTACCTGGGTGTGGCTCTCGCTCGATCATGGCTCGTCTTTTAATGGCAAACAGACACTTACCTGGATGTGGCTCTCGCTCGATCATGGCTCGTCTTTTAATGGCAAAGAGACACTTACCTGGGTGTGGCTCTCGCTCGATCATGGCTCGTCTTGGAAGAGGTACAGGTGGTGTTGTTGAAGGTTCTGAATAAGAGCTGCCCGAACATGTTGTATGATCTGAAGTCGGATTGGATGAAGTCGTTTCTCGACCAGGATGAACTGGGGGTCGGGGTAAATGTTTATCAAAAGACACCATGTCCATAATGGCAGAAGTGGAAAATGGAGGTTCGTCCACTATGCAAGAGTAGCATTTTGCTGACCAGTCTGTAAACAGAAAAAAAGGAGAAGTTTTAATGGGTCCAAAAATGTCGTCGCTTGCTTTCTGCCATGATATCTTAGTGATGGCAGAAGGGTTTCAAATTGCATTGGAATCAAGAGAGCAGCCTTTTCTTATTTTGCTTAACGTCATTTTAATATCTAAAGTCATTGGAAATGACTGTTTTAAACTCCATTTGCTGACAAACCAGCTACCCATGTTGACCTCACCCATTGAACTCGTGGTTTCAAAGAAAGTTCATATTTCTGGTACACCTTGTACGCTATTCAACCCCCCAAGTTTCTGATTCATCCATGAATCCCCCTCCTCTTTCTACAGGGGGGAGGGGGATCTTTTACTAATCATCACTCAAAATAAAAATTTCAATATGGCTTCACCATTCTCTTACTCGTCCATTACTAACAGTGAAAAATGGAAGGGGGAGGGGGTGTTATTTCTCAATTTAAATGAGTTATATTTTAAATAGAGACGTAACCCCTTAGAATTTAGTAATTATTTTGACAAATGGAGAGCTAAGGGTCTCTTAGTAGAAATTAAATAAGAAGGGGGTTGAATTGTTTTTTTCAAGAGTGGGTTCCATGTCAAAAAAAAAACTCTTCCAATTGGGCATGTGGGTTTCTTAATTAACTCTTACTGCCGGGGACCTAACTGGGGGAAGGGGTGCAAATGTGGCAGCTGCCCAGGGCGCGAGGGTTTTCGGGCACCAAAATGGTTGGTTGCCCCGAGTGCTAATGCTAACTAGCCTTGTTACGTCTCAGCTTACTGCAGAACTTTAAAGAAAACTGTAGAACTTGATTCTCATACCTACTAGAATTGCCATATTTAATGACAATGATATGCCATATTTAATTATCGATATTACCAATAATATCAAAAGCTTAATATCGATAGGCGATACTATCGGATGGTTGAATATCGATACAAAATATCGATATATATTGAAACCTGAATATCGATACTCGATATTATCAATATAAATATCGACAGCCTTAGCAGCGAAGTAGCGTAATTTCTGACTTAGGTACCTTAATATATATATATTTTTTTTTGCTACGATACCGATATTTTTTTCAATACTATCGAAATCTTAATATTAATTATATCGAAACCCGAATATCGATATTATCAATATAATATCGACATCGCTATCCCAAACATTAGGCTACCATCGGAAACGATGTTGCCACTATTGATTGATTAATCTTAACACAAAATGAGACGGAAAATTTTCAATTTTGTTTTTTGAGGACAATATTTTTGTTCAACCTTCGCATAACATACAAAGCTTCTCTTTTAAACTTTGGTAATAAGGAAACAAATTGATTATGCCAAAATCTCTGTCGGCAGTGTTGTCTATATCCATTACGGGGGTATTGTCTTGTCTCATTTAACCCAAGTGCAGAGCGGTTGCTGACAAAAACAAAACTTAAAAGTTTAAAAATGAGAGTAAAGTTTTTCTTTAGTTGATTTGCAGAAGAAGTATACTAACTGATTTATAATCAAAGAAACTCGAAGCCAGCGTCTATGGCACATTGAATACGCCAGTTCCCGTTAGATCATTGAAGTTAAGCAACGTCCAGCGAGGTTTTACAGAGTGGGTGTTTTCGTAGGTTCGCGCCCTCCTAATGAATGCTATTTTATGTTATCATTGAAAAAAAAATAAGGCATCAGAAAACCGCAGCATGCCTTTTTGCCCCGTCAAATGGGGCAAAAGGCCGCAATTGACTTTTTCCTTTAGATTCCTTTAGATAGCAAACAATTTTGAACATGGAGAACAAAATTTTAAAGGACACAACATTTTCAACCTAAAGATACATGTTCTGTCATTTCATCTCTAAGGAGAAAAATTACAAAATTTCCGAAAGAGATATTGCGGCTTTTTGAACCCACTCTCCCACACCTACCCTACGAAGTTGTGGGAACCAGCGAACTCCCACACAATTATTCTCCTTTCGTGTGTAAATCCCGCCCTACACGCTACATGCAATGTTCTAAGAGAATATCACAAAGAAAACCCAGGGGCAAACATCCAGCTCTGTTTTTGAAAGGGACTTTATCTAATTTGATAGCTAAATTACCAAAAATCTACATTGTTAAGAATTTCCATACACGAGATGTGCCGACAGAATACCGCTGCAAAAGACCCAAAGGGCAAAGGCTCAACTGTCTGTTGTTCAAAGGGACTATCAATTTCGGTCGCATTCCATTTATCCAATCTGATAGCTCAATTACTACTAAAAAAAAATCTACCTTGTTAACAATTTCCATACACGAACTGTGCCAATAGAATGCCGCTGCAAAAGACCCAAGGGGCAAAGGCTCAACTGTCTGTTGTTCAAAGGGACTATCAATTTCGGTCGCATTCCATTTATCCAATCTGATAGCTCAATTACTACTAAAAAAAAATCTACCTTGTTAAGAGACGAAGGGTGCCAAACGGAACTCATATTACAAAGGAGTTGATCATTGGCACGACATGGCAGTCTGGTGGGGTAGGTACTCAATGATTAACTCTCAAACATTTCATCTCTATTGATTACACACAACCCTCCTAATTATATTCTTTCTATAGTTCAATTATATTCGTATTTCAGGAGCCTATCAATTGGGTTCGAACAACAAATCAATCAATATTCGCTTCATTTGATTTCTCATTATTGGGGGGGTTAGATACAATGAACTGATTTTGGTTGAAGAAGACTTTGGAATCGATTGGGTTATTATTTTCAATAATGAACAATACAAGAGGAAAAGTAAATCACTACTTAACACTGTAAGAAGTTACCTGAGAGTGACATCCTCACGGGTCAAGTCCACCCGAGCTTATCGTGTAAAATAAAACAGTATGCAACTCTGTAATATCATTATGTTTGTAACTCATTTTCTTGTATTACCGATGTCATTATATTACAGTGATTGTCATGGTTCTAGGGGCGCATGTCTATGTTCAGCGTCCAAGAACAGATGTATGATGACAATTAAAACTTTAGCAGTAGACTAGAACTTCTCCGGAGCTGCTGTCCAATACATCTGGCTACCATCGGAAACGATGATGCCACTATTATATTGTTATTGTTAATGATTGATGATCGTGGTAGAAATGTGAAGGGAAATACACAGAACCCGAAAATGGCCTCTTTGGACATAAAGTCCAATTATTTATCATTCATTTACCTTTCAATTTCCCTCCAAAAAAAATCCATTTTTTTGCCCGATCATACTTCTTTTTACTTTCCATGTCCTATAAAAAGGAAAGTATTGTAATGGGCTGAAATTTCCGATGTCGAGTTTTCAATGCCAAAATACGATTTGGGGTCCCCAGAGCCCAAATCTCGAGTTTCAGCCATTGGTCCGTGTGTGTGTCAAGCTATCTCAAGAACGGCAAGTGCTAGAAACTTGAAATTTGGTATGTATGTCAGTTTGAAGTGTAATGTATCAAGAAGTGTAATATATAATTGTATTTTCGCTCTGGGGACTTCAAAACGTATTTTGGCATTGAAAACTTGACATCGAAAATTTCAGCCCATTACAATACTTTTTCCTTTTTTATGGATAAGGAAAGTCGTGTGATGTTCACACCAAATTTTTTTTTAACATATCATCAATTCGAAAATGATTTTTTTTTGACGATAAATTGACAATCAAAAAATAAGATAACACGTACAGCGTTAATAAAAAAAGACAAACGAACATCCCCGGTCGGGGTACTTATTCATCAAAGGAAGCCTACTCATTCGACTTGTTGTTACTCTTATCTTGATGTTTTTATCAAAAGACTCGCAAGTGTGAATTTTCACACTTCTTGGCACTTGCCTCACCATGCTCCCCCCCCCGCTCCGCCCCAGCACACCCTAATATCAAAACCTGTAGATAATGAATGATCTTGACAGATACCTTAACAAAGATTAGGGTGACATGGATATATTAGGGTCGTGAGGGAGATTATCTAATGTGACAAAATGGATCGATATAAAGGTGCTCCCCCCCCCCCCCCCCC
>CM022883.1:8130069-8144083 GCA_012654025.1 Pachypsylla venusta
GGTCCCCCCCCCCCGCACGGGTGTTATTAATTACATTTTCACCCATGATAAGAAGACCAGGTAAGTGAGGTAAGAGACTCCGTCCGTCATACCAATTTCTGCACATGACGTATGTACTGCTCAATTCTAATTTCTTCATGACGCCATAGAAATGACCAATTCTAATTTCGTCACGACGTCATATGAGTATGTAATGCTCAAAAGCCGTCTCTATTAGTGACAACATAACAGTAGCATATACTGCTTAAGTGGTAATAACCTTGTAATGCTATGATACTCACTAATATTTGCTACACTAGACTTACCTATAAGACAATCCTCATCGGAATACATACAGTCCACCATCATTTTAAACCAATTATCAATTTTTGAGTAGTGTGGCAACCCTCTCGCCGCCAAGTCAAAATAAGATGAAAGTTTCTCTTTGGTAAGTTAAGTTATTTTAATCACGACACCTTGTAGTTTTACACTATGTTTAATGGGGAGTTTTTTTATATATATAAAAAAAAAAAATATATTTCATCTGTGATACTCCAAATTAGGTCGCTGAAGGGGGGGGCGGCATTAATATATTCGAAACATGGAAATGGGTAAATTATTATTTTAAAATAAAAAAAATTGGGGACCGACCCGACCATCTCCTCGAAGTGAGACGACAAACTTCAGAAGAAATAGAAAAGAAAAAACAGAGAGATGACGCCGGACACCCCCTGCACACCTCATGCTTGTCACAAATCTAGGAAACGTTTCCTAAGAACTGCCAGACCATGTTAAACAACTCCAGAAAAGAAAAAAAATCAGGAGCATCCACACTTCACAGTGTCAGTGACCCGTCAGTATTTTCTCCGTGCTCAGACAATGGAGATATCTTCATGTTAAAGCACTGCAAAGATCACGGTACGGCGTTGGAGAGCACCGTCACTGACACTTTCTCTGTGCAGTGTAAATGCTCCTTTAAGCTTCCACAGTTTAAAGGAGCATTTACACAACGTTCCTTATAAACACCGAAGGAACCAGAAATGTCCATTTTAAGATATTAAAATTTATCCAGAATGCCCAAATCCATCACTGACTACTTGAACAGACAGCTGTTCTTTTCTGAATAAATATTCATTGCTGGCTTCTGGTTTTTGAACCAAAATTTGTTTTGATATTTTTTCTCCAGTACGTCCAAAAACTGAATTTTGTTAAATGTTATCCAAATATGGTGAAATGTGGATACAGCGATGATAGATCAATGCAATTGTGGATTCATCCAAGACGAGGCACACGTTCACTTCTGCCCCAATTCTGGATCGACTTGCACAAGGGAAGATCAATGCAATTGTGGATTCATCCAAGACGAGGCACACGTTCACTTCTGCCCCAATTCTGGATCGACTTGCACAAGGGAAGATCAATGCAATTGTGGATTCATCCAAGACGAGGCACACGTTCACTTCTGCCCCAATTCTGGATCGACTTGCACAAGGGAAGATCAATGCAATTGTGGATTCATCCANTTTTTTTTTTTTTTTAGAGAAAAAGAGCCTTTCTCTCGAAAACTAAAGAAGAAAACAATACCCATATCGGATCTTATTAAACCGGAAGAAATATAACAATCACCGGCATGGGAACTAAAATGAGAACTCAATTGCTAAAATTTGAAGGCTTCCTCTCATTGAAGAACAGGGTAATCTTCTCACGGGAGTACCACAATTGAGAAGAATATAAAACACCGCACAGTTGGAAAAGCAGAATTGAGATGTCATAATACAATAAAAGCGCCTCAACACAACACAGTTATCCTAGCAGCCGAACACGTTGATTTGATTGGAAAAAAAGAATAACGAATTTCTTGAATTTGTGGAGTTTCAAGAGTCTAAAAGAAAAAATCGGCCAAGCGGCGCAAGCGAAACAATAATTACGATTTAAAAATCGAATGATGACCCGATCAGTTTTTCCCAGGCGGATCAATCATCCATTTAGAAGTTGAATAGAATCTTTATTTTCAAAATAACAATATTTGATTAGGAAAAAGCTTTACCAAGTCCATGCCAGTCGTAAAAGGCGACTAATGGAAGGGTCGGAAACGATATCTTTTCCATTACCCATGCGGAAAGCAGGGAGAAGCTACTGCATTATCCGTAAGGATTCCCAAGTATCAACAACTCATGGCGAGTTGTTCCAAACCAGTCCCATGGCTGTTAACTTATGATGATTCCCAAAAAGTTATGCTGAACATCTATCGTTCTATCGGAAACAATAACTTTTAATCGGCCACCGTTCTTACTGCGATAACGCTCGAACGCCATAGACAATTTTGATAAAACTTTGTATGCTGTGGGTGGCACTTTTACGACTTAAAAGTTAATTGATTTTTGAAGAAGAAGAAAAAAACCAACCTTATCAAGCCCTAAAATTAAGCGCAAAATAGCAAGACAAATGAGTTTGATTAATAATAATAAAAAAAAAAAACCTGACCCCAGATTTACGAGTATCTATCATGAGTCTGATATTGATAAACCATATATCTAAAAAAATTCTGGTAAAAAGGGGTTCCTGAAAGAGAGAGAGAGAGAGAGAGAGAGAGAGAGAGAGAGAGATGAGTTTCAAAATGATCAAATCATATTTTTTACAAATAAAAAAATAACAAAGAAAAAATACGATGAGTGACAGTTGAATTAAAGAATTATGAAATTTCAAAATAAAGAATAAAATATTTGGTCCCTAGATTGGCATTTTTATGAAGATGAGAAAATAATGAAGAGAGTGTATACGGGGTGCCCGGAAGTAGGACCAAAATAAGACCTTTTCGTCTTCTAACCTCAGGTGTCCGGAAACCCACTCTATATTTAAACATTTGAAGGTAGATACTACACCTCCATTGATTAATAGATGTCATTACAATTAAAATGAATAGAATACTATTTACACTACTCCAGCATAGCAAAATGCTTGGCCAAAGGCAGCTATAGAAGACCGGGTCCTTGAAAAACACAAGGGCATCTGGAACGGGGTCACGGGACTTCATTTCTCTAAGGGGATGATTACTGGTCCTACGGAGAAAACAACTAAACTATAGGGGTAAACAGGGGAATAGCGGTGTGCAGGATGTGTGGAGAAGAAGAGGAGACGGCTTCGCACATCATATTTGACTGGCATTACAACGCTTCAGGACGCTAGGGTTCCGGGGTTGTGAACTTATAGACTCCGACCCAGAGTCGTTGCTGAACTTCACTAGGGGTGTGTCCAATTTCAGGGCTGGGTGAGAGATACGAGACATGTGGAAAGCTGTAGTACTGGAATAGACAACCCCTACCACATAGATACACACAAATTTCTGATTTATATATTCAGATATAGATACCTTAACATCTAAGACGACAGGAGAAACCAGGGGGTCCACCTAGGAAACAGGTGGCTTCCAAATATGCTCGTAAACAAATACTGTTTAAATGGTCAGGTCTTCGAAATATTTGGCCTCGTGGCCCGATTTGGCCCAATAGGACGAAATACTAATCAGCTAATTCTATGAACATAATTAACGTCTGTCCACACCAAAATCGGGTAATGCGTTCGAGAGATATTGTAGTACAAAAAGACCAAAGAAAAATTGTCGTCTAAAAACTAGAAAAAAAAATCAAGAACTTTCTAAAAGTAAAAACAAATTACAACAAACCCTATTTTAAATTTAGGAAGAAAATTTCACAGAAAAAGACACATTTTTCTCAATTAAAAAAACACGAAATTTTTGAGACACGAAAAATTCTTCTGCGAACAGAAAATAAACAAATCAAAACTTTACGAGTCTGGGAAAGCTTTCTGACTGAAAAACAGAAGAACAAAAAATTTCCCGAGTTGAAAAAAGGGCTGAAATTCCCCCCCCCCTACTTTTTTCTCTCTTTCAGAACACACTTCTCACAGATGCGTTAAATGGAGAGGAGGTGTGGTTAAACATTCTCTATTCCTCAGTGGAGGCTGAAACTTTTCAACAATGATGTAGCGGCAAGAAAATTCTGAGCAGATTATAGATTTAGGTGTGGAGGGGGAGGGGGCATTAGTAGAATTTTGTTGCTTACAAACAAAGGCCATATGCATAACCAACCTACATGGCTGCCTGATAGACATCACAATAGGAAAAATCTTCAAGATTTGATAATTTGCTTTCTAATATTGCCATAAGTGTTCTCTTGTACGGATGTGAGACGTGGGCAGTGAGCATTAACCAAGGACAGTGCCTTGTATGGATGTGAGACGTGGACAGTGAGCATTCTTGTATGGATGTGAGACGTGGGCAGTAAACATTAACCAAGGATAGTGTCTTTTATGGATGTGAACCGTGGGCAGTGAGCATTAACCAAGGATAGTGTTAGAGGGAAGCTTGACTGTCTCTGCCAAACCTAATAAACCTCAGCAAAACATGATCCCAAGTATCAGTAAAGCAGAGAAATCCTGTCACTATCAAACTAAAATAGGAAAGTACTGTACGACATCATCACGAATATGGCAAGGAACATAAACTAGAGAAATGATATTGCCTGAGATTAACCAGCATAAAGTCCTAGGACATTTTCAAAGGCGGGATCAGATCAGTTTTAGAGATAGGAAGTACACAAGCTCCGAAAACGTACGGGTTAGTCCACCCGTGCTCAGTGTGATCATTAACACAGAAGGCAACTCTGTAATATTATTATGTTTGTATCTTATCTGGGGGTCCATATTAATTATATTAGTCTCCATGATTAGCCGTATGAAGACAATTACAACTTTAACAGCAAAAAGCAACTTATTTGGAGCTGCAGTCTCATACATCTGGCTACCAGCAGTCCTCCAAGTCTAGTGGGTATCACACTGGCAATGCACTTAGGGGACTCGAGTTCAATCCGCAGCGGGGTCGGAAAATTTTCGACTTTGTGCTTGTGATTTTAGAGTGCACTCAGCCTGTGTGAGGACAATTGAGTAGCTACTTAATGTGAGTAGCGATCGATGGCACCATTGCCAGAGTAAAAAGATTAAAAAAGTTAATAGTGTAGGAGGTTCTTAGTAATGCTGTGATACTCACAAAAATTGTGAAAAGACCGTTGGGCCTTACCAAAAAGAAATTCTACATTTACATCTGGCTACCATCAGAATTAATGATCATGATGTCACTATTGATTGATTAGACTTACCTCATAAGATGTCATTCGAAGAACAAAAGCTCTGTCTCCGAACCAAAGGCCGATGTAAATTTTGAACAATCATAAAATATGAAGAAACAATACAGATACTATCTTGATGAGAACATTACATATATCATTGATAACATTTCTGAAAGAAAAAAAACAAGATTTCAAATTTAGGAAGAAAAAAAAACCTATGCCAATACTTGTATGGAACCCTTTGCATGTGATTGAACGTAACGTCAAGCTTAGACCCCCAAATTAAACATAAGAGGGTGGTTCCAAAGTTTGTGGGCCGACCAAGAAGGAATATATAATTTGGTTGAATTGGGATACTATGCCATATAAATCAATAATGAGGTAAAGAAAATACTATATCTTTACTTGACTATAAAATTATCAAGTGAAGATATAGTATTTTCTTTACCTCATTAAAGAAATTTATTTTAATTATGACAGTATTTTTACAAGTCTTTCACTGTCTAGTCTTTTCCAAATATATAAAGAAAAAATTTAAATATTAAAATTAAAAATTTTAATTTAATAAATTCAAAAATTCCTTCCTTAAACAAATAACTTAAAGTCACCAAAGACATTCGTTCATTATAATTATTATTACTGTGATAATACGAGGTTAAATTAACCAAATAGTTTGATTATTATTTTTTTTTTTAATTTGGTCATTCGATAAGTGGGTTTTACCCTCCATTTGTTGGAAACTTGCAAATCAGCTACCCACATTGACTCACCCAGCCTGGGTTGGGCCGGAAAAATAGCCAGCATCATGAGGGCGCGAACCCACTTGGACACCCACATGGAACAACTCAGCTGGACGTTGCTTAACTTCAGTGATCTAACGGGAACAGTTGTATTCAACGTGCACTGATTGATTAATTTAATTTTCTCAGGTCATCTTTGTTTAGGTTTCGAGTACATTTTTGTGTTTGTACCCTCCATGAAAACGTCCCTGTGCAAACCAACGTCATTGTAAAGGTTGTTGTGCTTGAGTTGGGCTTTAATGAGTTATCTCGCCCTCATAAAGTCCAAATCAAAACTTCAGCGACTATCTATTTTGCGTGAGTTTTTGCGTAGCTTTAATGAGTTATCTTCCCCTCATAAAGTCAAAATCAGACTTTCAGCGACTATCTGTTATTTTACGAAAAAGAGTGGAAAAATTTGGCTTAATGAAGAGATCAAGTGAACTGTTTTAGAGTATTTAAAGTTGGCGATTTCCGTAGATGAGTTGTTGAGACTATTGACTCTTAATCCGGAGGTTGTGGGCTTGAATCCCACGCGGAGCGAAAAATTTCTGATGGATATTTCTCGTTTCCGGAAAGGCATGGCCGTAAACAGGAGTGCCCTGAAGTAATGCGAAAGCGGTTCCGGATGGTCGAATATCGATATAAAATAACGGTTATATATAGAAATCTTAATATCGATATTCGATATTATCGATATAAATATCGACAACCCTTGCAGCAAAGCAGCGTAATTTCTGACGTAGATACATTCATATTTTTTGTTTCGCAATACCGATATTATTTTCGGTATTATAAAAATATTAATATCGATATAAACTATCGATTATATCGAAACCCGAATATATATATATTCGATATTATCGATATAATATCTACATCCCTACTCTTAATTTAAAAACTTGAATATTTCCAACGTTGTAAAATGATTTCAACATGAGAGGCTGATACATCCGACATCCCGTGCGTTAAAGTTATTATACAAGATTTTTACACCTTTACCAGCCGCGATGCCATGAACACCAAACCTATAGGTGAACGCATCAACGTGGTAGACCTTTGGTACTTTCTCATTTTCATAATCAATTCAATAAGCTTTGCAACGTAGGTTTGTCACACATCAAGATAATTAACCCGGAAGAAAGAAAATCTTTAGGACACTTGGTAGAACTATGAAATACAAGAAATGAAAATGACAAACAAAAAAAAAATCTACAATTTTAATATATTATCCCAGTGTTCCCGTGACTTTTTTTTTTTTTTTTTTTTTTCAAATTGTTGATTTTATCTCATCGTCTACCTATTCGATTATCAAATATGCAAAAAAAAAAAAATTACTTCTCAATTTTTCTCGTGGCTGTAGAAAGGCCCGAGAAGTGTACTTTGTCACGTGAAGTAATATATCACTTGTGCAACGCTCATAATATTTGACTCTGAAGGCTCCTCAATTCTTGGATTTTACTCCATTATCACTTATTATCGCGTATATTTTCGGATATCGATTATATCGAAAGTCGAATATCTCTATATTCGATATTATGTCGATTGATTAATTATTATTTACAGAGAGATTCTTATCTTAGTATCGATATGAAACTTGAATGATTGTAGACATGACAGCAGTAAGGGAAAGACCGTTATCGAATATCGATATTCCGGTTTCGATATAATCGACATTAAGATTTCGATATCAAAAAAATATGAAAGTACATGCGTCAGATATGTTCTGCAAAGCAGTCTTGCTTTGCTGCTAGGACTGCTGATAATATCGAAATTAACCTTTCGATAGTATCAATATCGGTAAAATCGATATTCTTCTTTCGATACGGCAACCCTATTAGATTTAGCCATCTTGGAGTTACGTTCATAGGACACACCTACTGGACTTTGCGAGGCGGGCGTTGGTGCATCCGATTTTCAGTAGAAAAACCAGAAACCATATTGCAACTCAAAATGCAACTTTCAGGTTAGAGAGAAGCATTGTGGCATCCTCCATCACGCCCTAGTCTTATGAAGAATAAAAGAAGTTATAAAACATACCTATCTGTGAAGAAAATTAAATGGTACTATATTCATGGAGGCCGGACTGACAATGACTTCAACTTTATGTTAAATCAGGGTGTCTACCAAATCGTCAAAGTGAAATTCCCTGACTTTACCAGGTTTTTCAGTGTACTTTTCCAGATTTTCTACCTCCCCCATCTGACTTCAAAAAACACAATATTGGGGCCCAGGGCCCCCAAAAACTATACAGCAAATTTCCTTCATACCTTAAACATGTATACCAAAATTTTAGAGGAAAACGATAATAAGCGCCGCATGCGAAATTTTTCAGGAAAAATATGTTCACGCATAAAATTGGCCATTGAGATAAAAAAAAAATCAATTTGAAAAATCCCCTGAATTTTGGCGTCCTAAATTCCCTAACTTTTCCATGACATTTCCAGTCTCCTAAAATTCCCTGACAATTCCAGGGATTCCAGGATTTCCAGTCTGGTAGACACGTTGTAAATGGATGGACAACATCTCCCGACAAAAAAGGTAAGGAAAGGAGAGGGTTAAGACCACGACAGAAATATTTGAGGCTCATTTACATCAACTCGAACGAAATTCCCATGTTCTATAATAGTCTTGTTTCTTTGCACTTCAACCTTTCCCAATTCTTCTATTTAGGTTCGGCCCTACTTTCCTTAATGCTACCATGCCACGATTTTTTTTTTTTTTTTGGTGCCTACTCTTTTTAGCTGTAACCATATCATGGCACGGCAACTCTAGCTTGCTTCCCACAGTACCCATACAAAAACGCTTTTTGCTAATGATCTCTCATCATTGGTTTGAAGCCGAGTTTTTTTAAAAGACTAGATGCCCCTCCTAACATTAAACCTTCTGTAATTACACGGGCTTAGGACGGTTACCTAATGAAGCTGGCTTGCTCCTCTCGATGGCTATACATGTTCTATAATAGTAGGTACAGAAAAATCAAAAAAAGCTTGCTTCCCACAGTACCCATAGAAAAACGCTTTTTGCTAATGATCTCTCATCATTGGTTTGAAGCCAAGTTTTTTTAAAGGCTAGATGCCCGCCCCTCCTAACATTAAACCTTCTGTATTTACACGGGCTTAGGACGGTTACCTAATGAAGCTGGCTTGCTCCCCTCGATGGCTATACATGTTCTATAATAGTAGGTACAGAAAAATCAATTTCTCCCAAAAATTTAAGGACAAGATCCGTCTATCAATGTAAATGCTACTGTTATATTAAAACAAAGCTTTTTTATCTTGTCCACGCTAACTGAACAAAACATCCTATCAATCGCTACCAAACCTTTTTTAAATGATTGTATGCATTACTCCCCTGTGGATCCCCTTATCTATCAATACTGCAGAGCAATTATCTTACAATCGGTAGCAAACTATTGATTTTGGGCATGACACCAGCACGAGAACGGCCATACCTTGAAGGCAGTATTCCTTATTATATCTGTGTCCAAATCTTGCCAGTTTAATGAATTTTTTAACAATATATTTTTTTAAACAAAAACCCGAGGGAAGCAAGCCCAATGAGGCTGCTTAGGAATGTTGATGTAATATCCATATCCGGGTTTCGATATAATCGATATTTTATATCGATATTAAGATTTCGATACTATCGATATTATTGAAAAAAAAATTTTGGTATCGAAATAAAAAATATTAATGTACCAACACAACGTCAGAAATAACGCTGCTTTGTTGCTAGGGCTTTCGATATTTATATCCATAGTATCGAATATGTAATATTTTTTTATCGATATTCGACCATCCGATAATATTGAGCTCTCAATGATATCCATATCGGTCATATCGATATTCTTGTTTTGATACGGCAATCCTACCCGGTACCTCCTTTGCGCAACGTGTGAATCACACGCCGTCATAGAAACGTCTCAATTATTAGAATCATTAAAGTCATTATCATTCACATAATTTACAAGTATTATGCAACCCTACCCGGTACCTCCTTTGAGCAACGTGTGAATCACACGCCGTCATAGAAACGTCTCAATTATTAGAATCATTAAAGTCATTATCATTCACATCATTTACAAGTATTATGCAACCCTACCCGGTACCTCCTTTGGGCAACGTGTGAATCACACGCCGTCATAGAAACGTCTCAATTATTAGAATCATTAAAGTCATTATCATTCACACCATTTACAAGTATTATGCAACCCTATCCGGTACCTCCTTTGAGCAACGTGTGAATCACACGCCGTCATAGAAACGTCTCACCATTATTAGAATCATTAAAGTCATTATCATTCACACCATTTACAAGTATTATGCAACCCTACCCGGTACCTCCTTGGTGCAAGGTGTGAATCACACTCCGTCATGGAAACGTCTACACATTATTAGATTCATTAAAGTCATTATTATTCACACCATTTCAAGTATTATGCAACCCTACCCGGTACATCCTTGGTGCAAGGTGTTGAATCACACTCCGTCATGAAAACGTCTAAACGTTATTAGATTCATTTAAGTCATTATCATTCACACCTTTTACAAGTATTATTATTATTTCTTTACAACGCGCCGCCCATTTCTGGCGCTCACCTCCCGAGAGAGGTTTAATATTGCCCAGGGCATTATCTTCGGTGTAATTATACCTTCGCGCGCCCTTCCTTTCATATAGTTTCTGCTTTGACCCGAAACAAAATCTGTGAACCCGTTGATGAGCATACTAGAACCCAGACAGAGAGAGACTATGAGTTGTCTCTTTCTAATGAGGTTTCTTTAACTGATTAAAATCTCAATATCTCATCTTTAACATTTAAATAAAAGGGTCCGTACGTTAAGATCATTCAATCATCATCATGATCGATGGTGGTCAGAAGTATGAAAATGGTATTGAAAAAAAATTGACTCTTGAGTGGAAGGTCACCCTTTTTAGGTTTCCTCAATAATTTGCTTCCAGTGCAATTTAGGCGAACAGTTGTAGCGATTCATTTAAACGACAATTAAATTTCCTGCAATTTCAATTCACATATTTTTCTTGTAGGATGTATAGGAGCGCTCCTACAGAGGGCGCCGTTTTGGCGTAAAATGACGCTTTTGACAAAAATGAACTTTTATATTAATTTTTACGTTTCTATTTTCTAAACAAAGTCTCAATACCGCATAAACAACACAATAAATATTGTAGATATTTTAATTTCACACAGAATTCATATTATATCAATCATGAGAAACGTCGACCATTTTACAATTTCAAGTCAGACATTTTCTCTGGGCGATGTTTGGGAGCACTGCTACAGACGGCTTCGCTTTGACAGTAAAGGGAGATTTTGATGAAAATGAGTTTATATGTAAAATCCTAGAGAGAAAGTACAAACCCTGTATACAATTGAAAACCAAACCAAAGCGTGCCTCTATGATTTTAATTTATTCATCAGATCAAGAAATGAGAAAGACTCCCAAAAATATCGTTATATTAAAAAAAAAACACTCAGTTTGAAAAAATAACGATTATTTTATATGTNTATTAAAAAAAAAAACACTCAGTTTGAAAAAATAACGATTATTTTATATGTTTAACTATAAACCTGCCCGCCCAACTTACACAGTTAGGTTCCAAGGTTTAATGGGTGTAACAGCACGACACTGGTCAACCTGTGAGCCATGCTTACAAATTTACTACACTTGACTATGATGTAATGGAATTAAGGTAACATCAGTCAGCGTCTATGGCACGTTGAATACAGCAGTTTACGTTAGATTACTGAAGTTAAGCATGGTCCAGCGAGGTTTCACCACGTGGGTTCGCGCCCTCGTGATGCGGGTTTTTTCCGTCCCAACCCAGGCTGGATGAGGTCAATGTGGGTAGCTGGTTTGCAAGTTTTCAACGAATGGAGGGTGAAACCCCCTTGTCGAATGACCAAATTAAAAAAAAATAATAATCAAAATATTTGGTTAATTTAACCTCGTCTTGAATGACCAATAGATGTTAAAGAGACGTTAAGCCATTTTTTTTTTTTTAAAAAAAAGTAACAACTGTATACTTTCATTACATTGATGAAGGTATGTGCCTGTCTGACAGATTTCCACCCTAAAAGTAACAACTGTATACTTTCATTACATTGATGAAGGTGTGTGTCTGTCTGACAGATTTCCACCCTAAAAGTAACAACTGTATACTTTCATTACATTGATGATGGTGTGTGTCTGTCTGACAAATTTCCACCCTAAAAGTAACAACTGTATACTTTCATTACATTGATGTGTGTCTGTCTGACAGATTTCCACCCTAAAAGTAACAACTGTATACTTTCATTACATTGAAAAGATTTTCTTTTCCATATCTCAAACATAAACTTATTACATGTAGCAAAAAATGTTCTATTGTATTTTGTAAATAGGAAAATAACATAAACAACATATCTGAGCAATCAATACAGGGTGACCGAGAAGGTTATTGTATTTTGTAAATAGGGAAATAACATAAACAACATATCTGAGCAATCAATACAGGGTGACCGAGAAGGTTATTGTATTTTGTAAATAGGGAAATAACATAAACAACATATCTGAGCAATCAATACAGGGTGACCGAGAAGGTTATTGTATTTTGTAAATAGGGAAATAACATAAACAACATATCTGAGCAATCAATACAGGGTGACCGAGAAGGTTATTGTATTTTGTAAATAGGGAAATAACATAAACAACATATCTGAGCAATCAATACAGGGTGACCGAGAAGGTTATTGTATTTTGTAAATAGGGAAATAACATAAACAACATATCTGAGCAATCAATACAGGGTGACCGAGAAGGTTATTGTATTTTGTAAATAGGGAAATAACATAAACAACATATCTGAGCAATCAATACAGGGTGACCGAGAAGGTTATTGTATTTTGTAAATAGGGAAATAACATAAACAACATATCTGAGCAATCAATACAGGGTGACCGAGAAGGTTATTGTATTTTGTAAATAGGGAAATAACATAAACAACATATCTGAGCAATCAATACAGGGTGACCGAGAAGGTTATTGTATTTTGTAAATAGGGAAATAACATAAACAACATATCTGAGCAATCAATACAGGGTGACCGAGAAGGTTATTGTATTTTGTAAATAGGGAAATAACATAANGTCTACGAACTTAATAGCCACACCTCGTATACATCAGTATCACTAACAGGGCCCACTTTAGACACTTTATGTGCAATGCGAACTCCTGAATTCTCATTTAATCAAGTCGAATACACCTATTACTGAGGATGTCCATATTATATCGATAATATCAATATTCGGGTTTCGATATAATCGATATTTTGTATCGATAGTATCGAAAAAATATATCGGTATCGAAACAAAAAAAAATCAAGGTACGTCAAAAATTATGCTGCTGCCGATATTTACATCGATATAAACGATATTTTATCTCGATATTCGACCATCCGATAGTATCGCCCATCGATATTATCAATATCGGTAATATTGATATTGTTCGATTATTTTTTTTTTTAGGTTATTTTTTTACCTATTAGTAAAAAAATAACCTAAAATACGAATATCCTAAAATACAATGCCAACAAACTAAAAAAGAATGGAATAAAATGAAGAAATGCAATGAAACGGAAGAAAGAGAAAAAAAACCAAAGAAAAGTTTATGGGAGGTGGGGGCAATATGGAACGGGGGAGTAAAAGGGAGAACCGAATATAATACATATATGTTGACGTAGGTAATTTGAAACGAATCGAGAAATGAGTTTATTGTTGATAAATTGAAATGAACAATGCGACGAGATAGGAGAAGAAGATTTTTTTAATGGAAAAATAAAATAGATTTCTCTGAATTTAATTTAGGATTAAATTCAATCTTATATGTGTATTGTAAAAGGAACAAGAAATACGTCTAGGTTTTTTGAAGCTCCAAATTTAGGTTTACACTACCCTTATACTGACAACATACCAAAAAAACAGAAATAAAACTAGTGGATAAAGATGATCAGGTGTTCACGTTCGTGATGTAGTCATTTATAGAAAAAAAATATCTTTTTTAAAAAGTAATTTTCAAAAAACAAAATATTGGGTCCCCTACCCCATCGGGGGGG
>CM022883.1:8148554-8227770 GCA_012654025.1 Pachypsylla venusta
ATAAAAGCCTTTTTCATTAAAAATTTTTTTTTATCTAAGAATTATTAAACAAAGGAACAACTAGGGAAGATTTCCAGCAAGTGGGGAAGACAGCAGGTTTTAAAGATTTATTGAACAAAGAACACAAAACGGGAGACAGTACAGAAGAACAACCTTTAATAATTAAGGCGGATTTGATCGGAACTCAGAGATAGAGAAGATTTTAGCTGTTTAATGGAAGTGATGACGTCAGATTCAGTGATGGTGGGGACTTGGAAGAAAATCCGAAAACTCAGTAGAACAAAACTCAGGACATAAATTTGGATGTGCATTAGAAGAAGGTTCAACATATACAGAATGAAAAAATTAACAAAACAATTAGCTATGTCATTGTCACATTTTAGGGTTTCCCCTTTATGAACAAGGACATCTATACCGTGTTTTACACGAGTGATTTTAGAGACATCCCTCCAGAACTTGTTGGGTTCAGTAATGAAATACTGCTGTATTTTGCAGTCTTTATTAAACTCATCAGATCGTATAGATTTTTTTTGATTCAGAGCGAAAAAAGTCTTCGTAATTTCTAGAGGACTTGGTCCACTTGTATTTACGATGGCAGCGCTCTTTCGCCTTGAGAAGATGAATTGTGGAAGGGGAAAACCAGTCTGGATATTTCCTAGAACATTTAGATTTTGTTTTCAAAGGAACAAATAAAGAAATGGAAGTTTGCAAAATATCGATTAGATTTGCTGCAGCTTTATTAATATTAATTTCATCTATGACTGGCGACCAATCCATGAGTGAAAGATAATTAAGGAGACCTGTGTAATCACCTTTTGAAAATTCGTATGCAACATGAGCTGGAGGGGGAAATTCAACCGCGGTTATTAGATAAGTAAAAAGCAATGGTGGATGATAATTGTCGATGGGAACTAAAGGTGAAACATCGACAGTCTTCAGCACCAAATCAAGCACCGAGTATGTTTCGTTAGTACGAGCGGAATTGACCTGAGTCAGATTCAGGATAGATATTATTTCTACCATCTGGTCGGCTTTAGACCTGGTGCAACAATCCGAGACGCCATCTGTACTACCGGATACCCGGGGAGGTTAAAATCGCCGACAATTTCTTTCGAATTTAAGTAATACGTCTTTAATGAAGGCACAATAATTAGTGAAACTCAAAACATCGATACCACCACGAAAATAGTGGTTACCTACTATAATAGACTTATTATCAGAAAATACTTCCACGAAGCATATCTCACCACATCTATCATATTCTAAATTAGGTCTCCTTTGACTTTTGAGTCTATTATGGACGCCCACAAGTACCCAACCCCCTGTTGAAAGGCCAGTAGAAATCCGGTACCGATCAGAACGGTAAACTGTATAGCACGGCGGGCACCCAAAGTCGACAGGAGTATCAGATAATAGCCAAGTCTCCGATCGAGAAATTAAATCTAACGAAGAGGGATAAGAACAAATTAAGGAGCGCGGTAGCGCTCCGCCCCGCCAAGTCAAAATAAAGCGGTAGCTACCAAGAGTATAATATACGCCACAGCCTACATTGCCGATTTCAGCTACTTCCAGAGGAAAAACTACTCACCTCAGGATAAAAATGATTGTTTCCTACGTATGGAGCGAACTCACAGACGAAGTATATGAAATTTCAACAAAATCGGTTAAGTCAAATCGGAGATATAGGCTTCTGAAAAGTACACTTTTTTTTCTCATCGTCTGCTGCTGCTTCTTTGATGTTGACGCACCTACAGCCAAAACTACTGGACCGATTTTGATGAACGATAGCTCATTTTTTTTCTCGTGAGTGGCAGATGTTATGTTGTCTTCAGTTGATTCTTCAGCCCCAAATTTCCAAAAACCCTCAAAATTGGGGGTATTTATTTATTTAAAAATGAACTAATGAACCGATATGGACGTATGAAGTGTCATTTTAATCACCAAATCCCACAGAGTTACACAATAGGTATCAAAAATATACAGGGTGCAATTTATCTCATATACAGGGTCTTATACCAGACAAATAAAAAAGTTCATTTTTTTTTTCTTTAGTTAGGATTTCCTCGCATGATACATAATGAAATATTATTTTAACATTCAATTATTTATATCGGGTGTAACACATTGATTAATGATAGTTGATGATATATTGATTTCCATCAATTTTGACTAAAATTTTTTTTTAAGTGTACCTGAAATTTCAGATCAGAAAATGCTTAGCGCTCTCAATGAAATAATTGTGAGGAGCTTGGTTCCGTCGTTAGGCGTCGCCATAGGTATCTGGAGTACATTTTGTAATTTACTAATAACTTGATTTGTATTATTGAAAAAATGTGANAAGTAGCTTCTCACAATCTCAAGTATAACCTTATTTTCACTATGGATATGAAGGTGGACTCGGTCAATGAGGATGTCACCCTCAAGTAGCTTCTCACAATCTCAAGTATAACCTTATTTTCACTATGGATATGAAGGTGGACTCGGTCAATGAGGATGTCACCCTCAAGTAGCTTCTCACAATCTCAAGTATAACCTTATTTTCACTATGGATATGAAGGTGGACTCGGTCAATGAGGATGTCACCCTCAAGTAGCTTCTCACAATCTCAAGTATAACCTTATTTTCACTATGGATATGAAGGTGGACTCGGTCAATGAGGATGTCACCCTCAAGTAGCTTCTCACAATCTCAAGTATAACCTTATTTTCACTATGGATATGAAGGTGGACTCGGTCAATGAGGATGTCACCCTCAAGTAGCTTCTCACAATCTCAAGTATAACCTTATTTTCACTATGGATATGAAGGTGGACTCGGTCAATGAGGATGTCACCCTCAAGTAGCTTCTCACAATCTCAAGTATAACCTTATTTTCACTATGGATATGAAGGTGGACTCGGTCAATGAGGATGTCACCCTCAAGTAGCTTCTCACAATCTCAAGTATAACCTTATTTTCACTATGGATATGAAGGTGGACTCGGTCAATGAGGATGTCACCCTCAAGTAGCTTCTCACAATCTCAAGTATAACCTTATTTTCACTATGGATATGAAGGTGGACTCGGTCAATGAGGATGTCACCCTCAAGTAGCTTCTCACAATCTCAAGTATAACCTTATTTTCACTATGGATATGAAGGTGGACTCGGTCAATGAGGATGTCACCCTCAAGTAGCTTCTCACAATCTCAAGTATAACCTTATTTTCACTACGGATATGAAGGTGGACTCGGTCAATGAGGATGTGGAATTGCACTTGGGGGACCCGGGTTCAAATTCCCGGCGGGGTCGGAAAATTTTCGACTTTGCGCTTGTGATTTCAACCTCGTGAGGACGATTGAGTAGCTACTTAATGTGAGTAGCGACCAGTGGCAGTATAACCAGAGTAAAAAGATTTGAATATCGAAGAGATTATCAGTGCAGGAGTTAGTTTCTAAGTAATGCTGTGATACCCACAAAAATTGTAAAAAGGCCGTTGGGCCTCACTGAAAAGAAATTCTACAATTAGTTTTACCAAACAGTTCTACTAAAAAGACAGAGTTTTTTTTCATTAGATAAGTGAAAGCACTTGAATTGTCATGTGCAATATTAGGTATCAGTAAGTCTTAAATTTAATATTACACTTTGAACAATATTAAATTTCTCGTGTTCTAAATAAATAAAGAAATGAAGGGGGCTTTTATTTTTCACAATAAAATGAAATTGTTTAAAATGTCATTTCGGAAGTTACTATGGCACGTTGAATACACCAGGTTTTGTTCGATCACTGAAGTTAGGCAACGTCCGGCGAGGTTGTCGGATGTCCACGGGGGTTCTCGCCGAATGGCGGGATCAGCTCCATCTGAGCTGATGGTGTAAAATTGTTCCGAAATCAACTCTACAATATTATGATGTTACTGACGAAATTATATTGCAATGATTGACATGCCTTGGGAGGACCATGCCAAATTTTTAAACTCTGAGATTAAATGAGCATTCACATAACACAGTGAAAGTACCAAAGACAGTGCTCTCACAGTGATTTAATAACACCCGTCAGTATTTTCTCCATGCTCAGTCAGTAATTTTTCATGTCAAATCACTGTGAAGATCACGGTACGGCGTCGGAAAGCACTGTCACTGACACTTTCACTGTGTAGTGTGAATGCTGCTTTATCCGGTGTTAATAACCATTAAAACTTTAGCTCATTTTTGGAACATTTTTGGTACATTCTTCATTTTTGGTACATCTTAAATTGGGTTCAGTTTGAGTACACTTAAAATTTGGTTGAATTCAGATCGGCACAAACATCCCATTTCACAACTGTTAACAAAAGTCATTTTTGGTACGTCTTTAGATTTGGTTCATTTTTGGTACACCTTAAATTGGGTTCAGTTTGAGTACACCTTAAATTGGTTGAATTCAGATCGGCACAACAATCTCATTTCAAAGAGAACACAGCAAGCATCAAACTAAGGTCTTTTTTTTATATACTTATATATTCTTTCTTTGTACTCTGACCGCTTCTTACTTGATCCCCCCTCTCGTCCTGTCCTATCCGAAGTCTGTACAACCTATCTACAGAGTCACACCAAAACCGGTTTTTATAAAAAAAATGAAACAAAACAATTTTTGAAATCAAAACAATACTAAGTTGATGTACACAAATAAAATTAATTGAAACCGTATCATCTACAGATACCTAGAAGTCGCAATTTCTTCTTTCACAACATCTGTTCCTAAATTTGACAATCTCAGTTGGTTGAGACGCTGGATTCGTAACCAGGAGGATGGTGTTTCACCCTCCATTCGCTGGAAACTTGCAAACCGGCTACCCACATTGACCTCACCCAGCCTGGGGTGGGCCGGAAAAATAGCAAGCATCACGAGGGCGCGAACCCACGTGGGCACCTACATGCTCGCTGGACGTTGCTTAACTTCAGTGATCGAACGGGAACTGTTGTATTCAACGTGCCATAGAGGCTGGCTAAAATAATCTACCTATAATAATAAAACTCGATGTAACGATAAATGTATGTGCCTATGTATTATGTATCACTAATTGTTTGGCCAAAACGGTAAGAGATATTAAAAAATTGATAAGAGTTCATCGTTCTTCTTCAAAGTTCACTTCCAAAATCATTTAGAGTAAAGGATTCAATCAATATTTCAATCTCTATGACCATTCAGATTATAATAATGTTACACAAGCAAATGCTGCCTTAGGATTGTTGATCTTATTGAATTACTGAACGGCTCTTCTGGAGAATCGTTCACTTGTTGGAACATGAACTTATTCTAATAACTAAACTTTTTTAATTACTGAACGGCTCTCTTGTAGAATTCTTTTTAAATTTTCTTTTTAAATTATTGTATTACGGAACATCTCTTTTGGAGAATCGTTCACTTGTCGGAACATGAACTTATTGAATTACTGAACGGCTCTTTTGTAGAATCGTTCACTTGTCGGAACATGAACTTATTGAATTACTGAACGGCTCTTTCGGAGAATGTTCACTTGTCGGAACATATAATTATTGAATTACTGAACAGCTCTTTTGTAGAATCGTTCACTTGTCGTAACATGAACTTATTCTAATAAGTGAACTTCTTTAATTACTGAGCGGCCCTTTTAGAGAATCGTTCACTTGTCGGAACATGTACTTATTCTAAAGTGAACTTCTTTAATTACTGACCGGCTCTTTTAGAGACTCGTTCACTTATCGGAACATACATTTATTGTAATAAGTGAACTTTTTTAAATACTGAGCGGCTCTTTTAGAAAATCGTTCACTTGTCGGAACATGAACTTATTGAATTACTGACCGGCTACTTTGGAGAGCCGTTTACTTGACGGAACATACTCTAAATGTTCGTTCATTCAATGTTTACCTACCTCTCCTCGTCTCATACTTCACTCTGTATCTTCCAGCTTTGTTCATCTCTCTCTCCCTCTTTCCTTCTCTTTCTAGTTTTAAAGTTATACAAAAAAAAACAATGTTCTTCTCATTCTTCACAAAGTCAACTTAAGAAGGTATTCAAGTAACTTTAAACTTCACTCGAGTCGAGATGGAAGAATAGCAACAACACTAACTCGACAACACACCATTCACAACTGAAATAACTTTCAAGAATTTTGATTCAAATTACAGATAACAAATTATAGCGACAACATACTCATAAAATACGTTATTCCATTGGGATTTCTATATGACACCAGGTTTCAAAGTTGTATGTCATTGCTATGTTTACAGATCTCCGGAAGAATCAGAAAAAAAAATGGACTTCTGAGTGAAATGTGACCGATTTAGGCGAAGTTAATGTCAAACAGTTGGTAGCAGCAATGGCTTTGTAACCAGGAGGCTGTCGGTTTGAATCTAACTTCATCCCCTACTCTGGTCACATTAGTCAAAGTTTTGGAATCCCTACATCTCAAACTCATGGCTTTTTGTGTATTGGGGTTAAGCCTATTTCTCTAGTTAAGATTCAACTGCTCAGAGAGTTTGAGCAGTCTTCTTACCAGATTGTTTTGAACGAGTTCATCTCTGGGGTATAGTGCCCCGATGATACTCTCTCTCCAATTGAGTAGAGCACTGCAATCTAAGATTGCGCGAGGGGTTGTCTCCTCTTCCTCCCACTGTAAACAATAGGGTTTCCCTGAAACAAAGGTCGCAGTGATGATAAGCAATCAATCAGAATAGATACCTGCAACCAGCCTCGCAGTAATAATAAGTTATCGCTTTGGGATTTTCTACCACCTAACCTTTATTTTGGGGCTGCAACCAGCCTCGCAGCAGTAATAATAAGTTATCGCCATGGGATTTTCTACCACCTAACCTTTATTTTGGGACTGCAACCAGCCTCGCAGTAATAATAAGTTATCGCCATGGGATTTTCTACCACCTAACCTTTATTTTGGGACTCCATTTTTATGTGATCAATTAATCAAATTTATGAGACAAAATCATAGCTAAGCTCAGGGGGGATTGAACCCACACCATCTTTTATTCTAAGCGAGCACTTGACCACTATGCTAACCAGGCAGTTGTCGAGAAGGTAATTTTCAGCGCATAATTTTAAATGCAAAAATACTTTCTTTTGTGCATTGGCCTACCACGATCATTTTCATTTGACCGGTTAATGTAGACCTCGTTAATAATAATAATCGTCTCGCCGGAGGACGTAAAACAGAAAATGGACCGGACTTGTCAAGCCAAAGACAATAAACCATTCGCTCGACCTCAGGTAGATAATCCACCTTACCTGGCAGAGGTTTCCTATTGCGGGAAGTGTTTCTGTTCAGAAATATCTGCGGACCACCAAGGCAGGGAAGTCTCTGGCAACATATATCACGCAAAGAAAAGATTGAAGTAAAATACTTTCAGCGTGATATGTTGTGATTGAAGCAAACCAGCCCTATTACCTTGTCATAAACCCATAATACGGGGAATACCGCAATAGCGAGAAGTAAGTGGACAATAACAATAATAATAAAAACCGTTCTCAATATGAATATAATCTCTGCAGCTAAAAGAATAATTTCCACAATCCTTTCATAAGAACAAATACAATAAAAGGAAGAAAAGAATCCAGTTTTATTTATACTAGGACCCTTCCTATCACATTCTGATTCAATATCGATATTGACATTTTTCGTATATCCGATATTATCGAATCGCTGATATCGATATAAATATCGGAAATATCGAAAAAAAATATCGATATTTCTCGATTAATATCGTAACATCTCTAGTTCCGCTCACTGAAGTTGGGCGTAGTGCGTACTCGGGATGGGAGCTCACCAGTGGATACCACGTATCTTTGACTATATGAGAAAAAAACTTAGTGCCCCATAAGGACATCCGAATAGTTATCTTTGATTCGGCGAACCTCAGAAGAGTCTATTCTAGTCCTAAATATAAGGCGCTACTCAAAACTGCTACAAAATAATAAATCAAAATATTTTCATAGACATAATATATCGGGTAAAGGTAACAAACACCCTAATTAAACCACATTTATATCAACCCCCTAACACCACTAAGGTAGGTAAGACCGATATGTTTTACAACTTCCGAGAAAACTGTGAATTGAAAATAAGATTTAGAGTGACCCAACCCCACCAAAAAGTATCCAAATTCACCCTCTATACTTCACTACCCTTCTATCTTTTACTATCTCTTTCTCTATAAAATTTCTCTTTTATAGGTAGGGATTTTGTTTTGTGTGTTATGTATACGCAAAGGTCAATGCAACCCAAATAAAAGAGATTTCTAGAAGGTTTTAATTGAGAATTTGCCGACATTGTACGGACGCAGACTACATTACTGTTAATACGATTCCAAAGGTTCATCATTGAAATTAATCAAAATTGATCAACTCTAGGGCCCATATTCGAGGGAAGATATTTCTTCTTGAAGTGCCTATCCGGCTCGGATGTTGGAGATGATTATGGTCATTCTTACTTTATCCGAGCACTCATCATATTCGAGGGAAGATATTTCTTCTTGAAGTGCCTATCCGGCTCGGATGTTGGAGATGGCCATTCTTACTTTATCCGAGCACAGGGGACTATTATTATTATCTTGATAATGGTCCGATTTTGATCTGAAGGCAAGTCGTGAAATCAACGTGGTTAACCCGTAGCGTAGACTCAAAAGGTTTTTGTTTTTAAGATGCGCTGAGCTATAGAAATGTTTGGATTGTCTAAGATCTCAATGCAGAACAATTGTGAACACAAAGTGACAGTCCAACAAGATTCATTCGCTATCAATATCATGCGACTAGCTTTAGTATACATTTGTACGGGGTGTACTGTCCATAGGAAATATTATGGGTGAATTGTGAACACAAAGTGACAGTCCAACAAGATTCATTCGCTATCAATATCATGCGACTAGCTTTAGTATACATTTGTACGGGGTGTACTGTCCATAGGAAATATTATGGGTGAATTGTGAACACAAAGTGACAGTCCAACAAGATTCATTCGCTATCAATATCATGCGACTAGCTTTAGTATACATTTGTACGGGGTGTACTGTCCATAGGAAATATTATGGGTGAATTGTGAACACAAAGTGACAGTCCAACAAGATTCATTCGCTATCAATATCATGCGACTAGCTTTAGTATACATTTGTACGGGGTGTACTGTCCATAGGAAATATTATGGGTGAATTGTGAACACAAAGTGACAGTCCAACAAGATTCATTCGCTATCAATATCATGCGACTAGCTTTAGTATACATTTGTACGGGGTGTACTGTCCATAGGAAATATTATGGGTGAATTGTGAACACAAAGTGACAGTCCAACAAGATTCATTCGCTATCAATATCATGCGACTAGCTTTAGTATACATTTGTACGGGGTGTACTGTCCATAGGAAATATTATGGGTGAATTGTGAACACAAAGTGACAGTCCAACAAGATTCATTCGCTATCAATATCATGCGACTAGCTTTAGTATACATTTGTACGGGGTGTACTGTCCATAGGAAATATTATGGGTGAATTGTGAACACAAAGTGACAGTCCAACAAGATTCATTCGCTATCAATATCATGCGACTAGCTTTAGTATACATTTGTACGGGGTGTACTGTCCATAGGAAATATTATGGGTGAATTGTGAACACAAAGTGACAGTCCAACAAGATTCATTCGCTATCAATATCATGCGACTAGCTTTAGTATACATTTGTACGGGGTGTACTGTCCATAGGAAATATTATGGGTGAATTGTGAACACAAAGTGACAGTCCAACAAGATTCATTCGCTATCAATATCATGCGACTAGCTTTAGTATACATTTGTACGGGGTGTACTGTCCATAGGAAATATTATGGGTGAATTGTGAACACAAAGTGACAGTCCAACAAGATTCATTCGCTATCAATATCATGCGACTAGCTTTAGTATACATTTGTACGGGGTGTACTGTCCATAGGAAATATTATGGGTGAATTGTGAACNGGATTTACGGGGATACACTCTGGCTAGACGCTGCTGGTAGTGCGTACTCGGATGGATGCTCACCCGTGAATATCACGTATCTTTGGATTTACGGGGATACACTCTGGCTAGACGCTGCTGGTAGTGCGTACTCGGATAGATGCTCACCCGTGAATATCACGTATCTTTGGATTTACGGGGATACACTCTGGCTAGACGCTGTTGGTAGTGCGTACTCGGATGGATGCTCACCCGTGAATATCACGTATCTTTGGATTTATGGGGATACACTCTGGCTGGACGCTGCTGGTAGTGCGTACTCGGATGGATGCTCACCCGTGAATATCACGTATTTTTGAATTTATGGGGATACACTCTGGCTAGACGCTGCTGGTAGTGCGTACTCGGATGGATGCTCACCCGTGAATATTACGTATCTTTGGATTAACTTGGATACACTCTGGCTAGACGCTGCTGGTAGTGCGTACTTGGGGATACAATCTGGTTGGACGCTGGTTACGTCAGGTTTTGGTCCATTCTTAAATGCTTCAAAACTAAAGTTTGAAGCACAGGAATGTTGGTTGTGTGAAATGCCTAAAATTTGGTTCATATCCAAATTTGAGTTCACAAAATATAAATTCCTACCGACCAAGTTTTTTTTTTTAATAAAAAAAAATAAAAAAAAATAGAGTTATTGGCTCTTTCTGAACTTTTTTTTATGTTAACGTTTTTTTTTTGTGAAATAAAATAATGAAACCAGTTTCTATCTATCTCTGAGGATATATAAAGGGTGGTACCGGTTCATTAAGTTTCTTCATAAATTATTATTAATTGACTAGCCAATGACCGCAAAATGCTAATAGTCAAAATAAATTAATCTATTTTTCCTTCCTTTGTAAATATCGGAGTAATTATTTAACAAATTTTATATTAGACATCCTATTGGTAACTTCATAAATTAAAAACTCAACGTAACGATAAATGTATTTATCACTAATTGTTTAGCCAAAACGGTAAGCGATATCGAAAAATTGATGAGAATGGAACAAGTTATCAGAATTCAAAAATGGCGACTTATATCCTCAGAGATAGATAGAAACAGAAAAGTTATCAGAATTCAAAAATGTCGAACCGTTTTCGAGTTACGGCCGATTTTTCGGTTTTTGACCGAATTTAGCCGGTCATGGTCCGATATCTTAAATTTTGTCGCGACAACATATCAACTCAAAGCGAGAAAGTTTTAAGTGATAATAACCTTAATTTGGAACATAGTTTGCAAAAAAACGGTCCAACCGTTTTCGAGTTATGGCCGTTTTTCCAATTTTTGTAAGGGGAATCAAAGAATACTATTAGCTTTATAGAATACTATTAGCACGGGAACGGCCATGCCTCTAAGGCGCCAAGCTAATACCGTAGCGAAGCAAGGACGAAACAGCTTGTTATAAATAACGGTAGTATTTTTGAAAGTTTAAAATATCGCAGTATCCATCATAGCTATACGGATACAAACCATGATAGAGTGGATTTTATACTTTTCCGGAGGAGTATTGAGAGGTCTATTACCTGCCATTAAGTAATAATCCACTGACCCCACTGTTTCAAAATTATTGTATCTTTTATCCCGGTGTCGTTTTATCATACTAAAGAAAACGGAAAAAATAGATATCTTTCCCATACAAAACTATTTTACATTACAGATCTGTTAATTGAACACCGCACTCCAATAATGTACCAGCATTTGGCCCCAGGTGTCCCAAAAGGGGTCTAAAACTAATCAACTAATTCTATGAACGTAATAAACAGAGACCAAATTTCTAATAGGCTCCTTGGGAAAGAGGTACTCATTGATCTCAGGGACAATACAAACGCCAGGTCATATATGATTTGACGCTTACTGATCTCATGGGCAATACAAACGCCAGGTCATATCTGATTTAACGCTTACTGATCTCACGGACAATACAACCGCCAGGTCATATCTGATTTAACGCTTACTGAGCTCACGGACAATACAAACGCCAGGTTATATCTGATTTAACGCTTACTGATCTCACGGACAATACAAACGCCAAGTCATATCTGATTTAACTCTTGTCGTTGGAAATCCAACGTGGCAATGCTGCTAGCATTTTAGGCACATTCCAAGTTCCTGGTCAGATCAGTAAGGAATGTAAGGATGTATCTTTGTTTATATTGAAAAAAAAAAGAGAATGCTATAAATTACAAGAATGTCACTTGTAATATTGAATTGTAGATTATTGTAAATTGCGTACCAGATATATTTTTCCGAGTTTTCCCATTCAAAACATTGTTATGTGTATTTAATAACAAACGTATGAAGAAAAAATCGTAGTCTCAAGGCGCCAAGCGTAGCGGGGTACAATTAATTGTAAATTGCACCTTAATAAATAAATATAAAAATCCATTGTGTTAAAATTAGACTCTACTTGGTTCAGTCAACCACACAGTATGATATAGAAGATAAAAATGTGACATTAGCAGGGGCGAGGAAGAAAAGATAACAAAGCAACAGCAACAATAACAACAAAACGGAGAGAAATGCAAGGAAGTTTTGTCATAACTTAAAAAAAAGAACTTTCAGACAACAGATAGCAAAATCCATTAGACTAAGACTGATATCAGAAGTTTGATATATTTAAGATAGTTAGCGAGAAGCTTTATCTTGAACTAAGACATTTTATGGTTGAACGAAGGAACGGAGATTGTTTGCATTGTGCCTACTCACAATAGTCCATTACTTCAGTCGTCGAGTAGGTAATGGAATTCTGCAAAATTAATGGCTTTATTTAAATGTTCTAATGGAACAGATAAGAGTCACCTGAAGTCAGACAGGATATCTACTTACTTATGACTATCTGGTTGAAGAGGGTTTGGTATGTTTGGTCTTATAAAAGGAATCTAATAGTAGTTCTGTAGAATTTAGACCTCACTCATATAATGAGTTACCATTTGACCCCGGGTTAACAAATAGGGCGATTTCCGTGTACATAATTAGTTTTTATACCAAGTTTCTCCAAAATCGGACAGGGCCATTTGTCCGGTTTGCACAATAGAAAGATTTTTAAGTACAAAATGAGTGTTCATACCAAGCTTCTTCAAACTCGGACAGAGCGTTCGATAGTTGTCTTAAAACGAGCAGAGATAAAACTGGACTTCACTTCGTTCGCTCAACATTTTTTTTTTTAAAAAAAAAGACTAAACGCCATTATTGCTAATGGCTCTTACATAGTCAATAAGATTTGAGGTTCAAAATTAAATTGATAAAGTGCGCCATAAAATGATAATTAAGACACATAGAAAAGCTACAAAAATATAAAACAATCTTACAAGTCAAAAGTTGGCCCGACACAAATTACAAGATAATTTGAACTAAGTTTATTTTCCAGAGCAGAGCTGAACAAACGTTTTGTTGCCGGTTGTCCCTTCATATTATTATAAGGTTTTGTGAACCAGGGACAATTTTGAATTATTACATAGGTACTAGCAAACTACACCGTTTCGATTGGCAAGTTAGGGGTAACCGTTTCCGTGGTATTACTATTCTATGAATTGCTTACAAAAAAATCGGTAAATCGAAAACGATTCAACTTTTATGAATTCTAATTATTTTCCTAGGGTCCCGGAACATTGGTGGAGTAGTCCATTATCATTAACTTCAAGGAAGAAATCTTACAATTCAGGGTTGGAGGCGTTTTCGAAGCTTTAAAAATATTTTCCACCGCAAAATAATGAACGAAAATCTTGAAATATATTTTCAAAAAATCTTTCATTTCTGTATCGTACAACATTTCGTAAAAATCAATAATCAAGATTACAAGACTCATAAGTACGTATTTATGTTTATAAAAAATGTAAACAAATTTTTCCTTTTTCCTTTAACATCTGTATGGAGTACATACAAGTGAATGAAAATGAAATAATGTGTAGGAGGTTTTCATGCAGAAAAATTTTTTTAATAAAAATAAAAAAAGCAAACAAAGTTCGTCACAATTCTTCATAAAGAGATATTATATTGTTATTTGACAAATGAAAAGTGCAATGTGAAAAATACCTAAGATAAAACCTTGCCAACGAGTTTCCAAAAAAATGTCGAGAAACTTGTTTTTTGCTGGAGGCACAGCATAGCGATCAATCCTAAAAGGACATTTTTTTCTATTTTAAAACACAACCAGTTTAAAAATAGAAATCGCCCATGAAAAGAACAAAAGTATTTGAAGATTTATTGAAACTCTGTCGGTTAGAGGTATCTGGATGAAATCCAATCCTGTCTAAAAAATATGAACTCCCGGCAATGAAGAGAAACATTGATTTTGAAAATCTTTCACATAATAATATTTTTTAGGTACCGAAAAAGATACATAAAATTCAAATTGTTGACAGATTCCCGAAATTTCACAACTGGGTGGGGTTTTCGATTATAGTTCAATTATAAACCAAAAAACATTTTAAGACAATTTCAAGATCTATTGATCTTTTCCTTTTTTTTTTTTTTTTGAAATCCAAATTGAACGGACCTAGTAAGTTAGGAGGGAATATAAAGTAAATTATAATAACAAACTTATAATGTATTTTAGTTCCTAAGTATATTTTGTATGGAAAGTATAAAATATTTATTTCATTAGAAACATGCAACAAGTAGATATTACAAAATGAACGATTTCAAAAGGGGGAACTTAAATTTGACATTTATTTAACCTAAATATTATATCAGTCTGCACATCAGCGAAAGAAGAAGACGCCCTGGTAAAACTTAGCTAAAGATTAATTGAAGACATTCATTCCGTCACTTACTAACGGACGAATGATCTTAGTAACTTTATACAAAGAATTTATTTTCCTCATAAGACGGTTTAAAATGTATTTGTGCTAATGCAGAATATGCGCAACAAATAGCAGGCTCCACCTACTTCAACAGGCGCCCTGAGAGGATTCGCCTTTTTGGGTGGTTAATATTTTTTATATAATTTTTCTCTGTATAAAACGGCTATAAATTTGGATCGTTTGCATCTCTTGTAGTTTTATTCAAACAATGCGACAAAACTTTTAAATGCATAAGTATAACAGATTAATCTGTTCTAGGTTTCATTGACTTTTTATTTATAAAAAATGTAGACAGGAGGTGGGGCAACGTTGTCGCTGTTACTTTTCAATGAACAACAGGACGTATTGCTATAACCACCTACAAACAAACCTTCTTTTGGCAACTAAGTTGTCTCAACACCCTAAATTCCAACTGTAATTGCAGTAATAAGTAATGGCATGAGAGAGAATACAATTTCATCTGAAGGTCACCAAAGCCTCTAATATTACTTCTCAGTCATCAGAGCCGCTTTACCGGCTACCTGACTGCAAGTACTAATTTTCAGACCTTTACCCACCGAAAAGATACATCTCTCTACCTCCTGTTAACAGTTGGAAGGATTCCTGTTCTCAAAATTTAGAAAATTGACCACAAAACTAACAACTATATTCACTGCCATAAAAGGGTATTGCATATCACAATTTCTAAATGTGTGTAAGCATAACTTGGTAAGTGCTAAGGTTTGCAATAACAAAGTTCAATTCTTTGCGTAATCTATTCTTTACGGAACTTTCGTTAGACTCTTAACAAGACAGAATATAGAATTCGAATAGAATCAATCTAAACTAATATACTCAGCAGATATATTTCAGCAAATAATGTTAAAAAACAATTTAAAATGAACCCTCAATAGTAAAAGAAGAAATCAAATTATCTTTCAATCAAAACAAACAGACTTCAAAGAAAAAACAAATTCGTTTGTAGGTATATAACATTACATCAAATAAACAATATCAAAGGAAAATAAATGCTTTTGAAAAGCTTTTTAGTTTTCCATATCTTCTTCAAAGGAATTTTTCAAATCAAAGGCTCAATAAATTCCTTTACATTCTTACCTTCAAAAAAGATGAAAATCACCTGCCAATCTATTCGTATATGGAGATTTTTGAGGGTGTTAATCCACTTGTTCTGTTAAAATAATCAACAATTAAATAAAATTATAACTAAATAACAATTAAAAGTTAACTTTGTATTAATTAAAACCCTCTTAAAATCAAATGGAAAAGAATTAAAACAAAAGTTTTGAAGATCAAAAGAAGTAAAAAACACAACATCAAAGGAGCAAAAATAATGAAATTTCAAAACGCGGCCATGTTGAATACTAAAGATATTTTTATAATACCAACAGAAGAATGATCAACGAAATATTTTATTTTGAAGAGTGCTCAAAAGAGAGCAGCACATACTAGAAAAAATAAAAAAAGTCGTATTTTAAGTTTGAAAAATAAGTTTTAAAATAAAGAATAGCCGCATTTTTAAAGATGAAAAAAATATTCAAAATAAACTTTTTATTTTTGTAGCAGCTGCGGTAGGCGCTCTAACGCAGATTATTTCAAATAACTACAACAATAGATTATAATGTATATCTCTGACTGTGTTTCTAAATTAATGCAGGTCCTCAGTTGCTACACGAGCAGTGGCGGCGAAAGTAATGTTGTCCCCCAAGGGGCCACAGTCCCCCCTTATATAATCAAACATACACTGTGAACCCGTAGATCTCAATGCTGTACATAGTCTGAAAGACCCCCGAAAAACTTTAATTTTGGTCCATCAGGGGCCCAACAGACATTCTTGAGGGATATAAATATTATACTATACATGACCTAAATGGCTCCTGAAAGACTTTACATTTTGTCCATCTGTGGTCTTGCATATATATACTCCTGCGGGATCTTAAAGCTATGTGAGGGTTAGTTGTTACTGGAAAATCTTGATAGCCTCGAAAATCCTTTAATTTTGCGTTTTATGAAACAACTTCGGGACACTTCTAATTTTTTGTTCCACTGCCGTCATCGGTATCGCCCTGGAAAACACATTAGAAGTAAGTGTACCCCGAAATCAGAAGCACAAAATCGATAATTTTCCAACCCCCCCCCCCCGGGGGGGGTTGAATCCGTGTCCCCAAGTGCAATGCCAAATCAAGAGGACTGCTCTGAATAGAAAATATTGTTTGTCTAGATCTGAACCCTGAAATCATTTAGAATTGACATTTTTCNAAAAAAAAAAAAAAAAAAAAAAAAAAAAAAAAAAAAAAAAAAAAAAAAAAAAAATGTGGATAAAGCAATACATCCTGCAAAAAACAAGGCCGTATTTAAGGAAGGGGGCTAAATGGTCTGCAGCCCCACCCCAAAAATAATTAATCGATTTTTTTTTAGAAATTATTGTTGTTGTTCTTGATGATTTTTTTTTATAACTTTTTTTTTAATTTATTTTTTTACAAATATAAATTCAAAGGTACTTTGAAGAAAAATACTAGTCACGGCCTTGCAATAAAATATATTGAAAAGTAGAAACGACGACATTGTACCTATTAATCTCCCTTCCTCTTGTCTATAATTGTAAACAAATCGTATCGGACCCACCCCTCTAATTCAAAATTTAGATCATTTTAAGGCTCGTTTTGTTTTATTCATGGCGTTCAGTTTGATTCTCATCATCATCATCATAGGTTAACTGCCGTGGGACTGGTTTGCAACAACTCGCCATGATATGTTGATACTTGAGAATACTTACGGGATTTAAATCTTTAAATAACATGATTTAAAATTTAAATAACATAAGTGTTAAAAAAAATTTATTATTATTTATAAAATTAATTAAAACATCACACTTACACTTACCATAAATACTACGTATGATTATTAAAATTAAAATTGAAACTAGTTTCGAATCATTCGATTCACCATCAGTCTAGTCGAATCGAAGGATTTCGATTCATTCGAAACGAGTTTCAAGTATAATTTTAATAATTATAAATAATATTTCTGGTAAATGTTGTGGTTTAATTATTTTTATAAATAAATCCTGACGGATAATACAGTAGCTTCTCCTTGCTTTCTGTATGGGTAATGAAAAAGATATCGTTTCCCATCCTGCCCTTAGTCGCCTTTTACGACCGGCATGGACTTGTGTGCCTTGGAAGTATTCTTTTTAAGTGCCCCTATCCACAGGGGACTGCCTAGGTAATTTAATCTATTGCGAAAGGATATTTTTTAATATTTGGATCAGCTTTAGTAATCATTATTTTCCTAGTAATTTTTCGTCGTTCCTTGTCCACAACTTTATCAGTGTGACTGGCCCATGGACCATATTCATCTGGATGTCTTCTATATGCAACAGCACTAGGAAATGATTCGTCCTCTCTCTTGATTATTTCTTCTAAATCTTGATTTTCAATTGCAAGCTTCTCATCTCTTTTTCTTTGTCTTTCAGCAGCTTCTTTAGCTCTTTGCTCTTCTTCGGCACTTTCATCGGTCTCAGATGTATATTTAACTTCTGGACTTCTTTGATAAACATTGACACCATTAATTTTACGAACTCTTTTTTCAAAACCTAAAAAAAAATTTATTTACATTGACACCATTAATTTTACGAATTCTTTTTTCAAAACCTAAAAAAAAATGTATTTACATTGATACCATTCATTTTACGAATTCTTCTTTCAAAACCTAAAAAAAAATGTATTTACATTGATACCATTCATTTTACGAATTCTTCTTTCAAAACCTAAAAAAGAAATGTATATACATTGATACCATTAATTTTACGAATTCTTTTTTCAAAACCTAAAAAAAAAAATGTATTTACATTGACACCATTAATTTTACGAATTCTTTTTTCAAAACCTAAAAAAGAAATGTATATACATTGATACCATTAATTTTACGAATTCTTTTTTCAAAACCTAAAAAAAAAAATGTATTTACATTGACACCATTAATTTTACGAATTCTTTTTTCAAAACCTAAAAAAGAAATGTATTTACATTGACACCATTAATTTTACGAACTCTTTTTCAAAACCTAAAAAAAAATATTTTTTGGTTTTACAGTAATACAGTTTTATCTGTGGGCGTACTCTAATTGCTCTCAAATGATGAGTACTTATCTAATTGCACCGATGGTGAATTGCTCCTCTAACTGTTTTTGATGTACGAGGACTGAACACCTAATTGTTGCTATGATGAGCGTTTTCAAGTAGATAAACTTGACCATATTAATTACTCTTCTCATCGTAGAATCACAACCACTGCACAGACACCACTCAGTTGTTCTGATTTTGAAATATTTGTGTAGGTACCTATTTCTAAATCAGAACAGCTGAGTGTGATCAAGAACGTGGTTTTGTAATCCGAGATCATTAGTTCAACGCCATGGTGGTATTGTTTTCATTTTATCAACCCCTTAAATATTTAAAGATCAGAACAACTGAGAGTATTCAAGAACCTGATTTATCGATCCGCAATCATTGGTTGAATTTTCAACTGAGGAAAGTAAACTATGAAACGAATGTGATGGTACTCAGATTATTGACTTTCTTTCTTTATATCAAATGTTTTTAAATTATTGCGAGAAGTATATTTCAGGCGGTGAAATATTGCTACTCTTGACGTCTTTTTATACACGAAGTGGTTTTTTTTGGGGGGGGGGGGGGNTTTTTTTTGGGGGGGGGGGATTTATGGATGCATTGTTAAACACTCGCGACAATCTTTCATTCAAATGAACAAAATAATGTTCATTTGTTCATATCGCATGAAATACAGTGTTCTCATTTTCTTAGATCGAAGCAATTAACATATTTCTTTTTTGCAACTTTCGGAGCAATTAGCGTGTACATCTTTATATAGAGAAATTCCAATATTTGCTAAAGGAACAGACTAAATTATTTTGACCAAGAGGAACTCTAGAGTCACCGCAAAAGACTGAGACAAAAGTTGCGGGTGTCCGCTATTCTCAACGTATGCATCTACATTCTTACGTGATCTGACATATTTGCTGAATCCAGTTTTTATAATATCACTGTCCATTAATTGATTGGACGCGTCACCACTCGACAAATCGGCATTTGGAAGATATTTTGCCATTTCAAAACCCCGAAACATTTGTTCCAATTCAGCTGAGTTGCCAAAAGAACAATTTTTTGGTTCCTTTTCTTTATAAAATGGCCGAAACATTTGATGATAAACCACTTTTCTACCAATAGTCTCATTGAGTCTTAATCTTTGTTGTAAATATTTACATAGTTCTAGATCTGAAAAAAAAAAAATAACTCTGCCAATTTAGGACACGGGTTCATCACCATGGGACCCCGGTTGGGCCAATAGTTATCAGTCCATTGATTCAGGACAATGTCATTGGGGGAGGGGCGTATCTTTGTAGCTAGTTTTAATTTAAATTTAGAAATGGTATATAGGATGATTGCAGGGTTCTGGAACCAGGGAGGAGTGTCTGACAACCCTTTGAATATTTTAATCAATTTCAACCCAATTAGACAGGTAAGGGAACATTTTTACGGCCATGCCTCTATTGTGTATGTACAACCGTCCAAAATGGATCCATGACGGCCAATAAAAAAGCGATTTTTTTTTAAAAAAAATTGAAAAGGGTTGCCAGACACTCCTCTCCGGTTCCAGACCCATGTCTGCAGTCATTATGAAATATAAAAATAAATTTCAAAAGAGAAAAAAGCTTTGTATCAACTACAAGTAAATTGTTGAGTCATGAGCGCTTTCGTCTGTTACGACATTATAATTATACGACTTGATAATATCTTAACAGACGAAAGCGCTGGTGACTCAACAATTTACTTGTAGTTGATACAAAACATTTTACTGCTTTGAAATTTATTTTTAGTTTTACTTTGATATTTTTTTATGAAAAATATGAATGTAGACCTCACGCAAATATTGGACGATCAAGAGACCGCGGGTACCCAATAGGACCAACAATTAGACTAATTCTATGAACCTAAAAAATATCAGACAAAATCGGACAAGACATTCCAGAATTATTGTGGTTTGTGGTACAAAAAAACATCCACATAATTAGTTGATTAGTTTTTAGGACATATTTGTGGCCCAAATGAAACATCCATAGAATTAGTTGATTAGTTTTTAGGCTATGTTGGTGTCCCAAATGAAACATCCATAGAATTAGTTGATTAGTTTTTAGGCCATNAGCAAATCATCCACCCATTTATGGTCCACCTCATGTCCTGTAACAGAAGAGTAATTTCAGTCTTGTAGGTTTCATTGCAAACGTTACATGAGTAGTTGTAGTCCTGGTGTTTTAGCAAATCATCCACCCATTTATGGTCCACCTCATGTCCTGTAACAGAAGAGTAATTTCAGTCTTGTAGGTTTCATTGCAAACGTTACATGAGTAGTTGTAGTCCTGGTGTTTTAGCAAATCATCCACCCATTTATGGTCCACCTCATGTCCTGTAACAGAAGAGTAATTTCAGTCTTGTAGGTTTCATTGCAAACGTTACATGAGTAGTTGTAGTCCTGGTGTTTTAGCAAATCATCCACCCATTTATGGTCCACCTCATGTCCTGTAACAGAAGAGTAATTTCAGTCTTGTAGGTTTCATTGCAAACGTTACATGAGTAGTTGTAGTCCTGGTGTTTTAGCAAATCATCCACCCATTTATGGTCCACCTCATGTCCTGTAACAGAAGAGTAATTTCAGTCTTGTAGGTTTCATTGCAAACGTTACATGAGTAGTTGTAGTCCTGGTGTTTTAGCAAATCATCCACCCATTTATGGTCCACCTCATGTCCTGTAACAGAAGAGTAATTTCAGTCTTGTAGGTTTCATTGCAAACGTTACATGAGTAGTTGTAGTCCTGGTGTTTTAGCAAATCATCCACCCATTTATGGTCCACCTCATGTCCTGTAACAGAAGAGTAATTTCAGTCTTGTAGGTTTCATTGCAAACGTTACATGAGTAGTTGTAGTCCTGGTGTTTTAGCAAATCATCCACCCATTTATGGTCCACCTCATGTCCTGTAACAGAAGAGTAATTTCAGTCTTGTAGGTTTCATTGCAAACGTTACATGAGTAGTTGTAGTCCTGGTGTTTTAGCAAATCATCCACCCATTTATGGTCCACCTCATGTCCTGTAACAGAAGAGTAATTTCAGTCTTGTAGGTTTCATTGCAAACGTTACATGAGTAGTTGTAGTCCTGGTGTTTTAGCAAATCATCCACCCATTTATGGTCCACCTCATGTCCTGTAACAGAAGAGTAATTTCAGTCTTGTAGGTTTCATTGCAAACGTTACATGAGTAGTTGTAGTCCTGGTGTTTTAGCAAATCATCCACCCATTTATGGTCCACCTCATGTCCTGTAACAGAAGAGTAATTTCAGTCTTGTAGGTTTCATTGCAAACGTTACATGAGTAGTTGTAGTCCTGGTGTTTTAGCAAATCATCCACCCATTTATGGTCCACCTCATGTCCTGTAACAGAAGAGTAATTTCAGTCTTGTAGGTTTCATTGCAAACGTTACATGAGTAGTTGTAGTCCTGGTGTTTTAGCAAATCATCCACCCATTTATGGTCCACCTCATGTCCTGTAACAGAAGAGTAATTTCAGTCTTGTAGGTTTCATTGCAAACGTTACATGAGTAGTTGTAGTCCTGGTGTTTTAGCAAATCATCCACCCATTTATGGTCCACCTCATGTCCTGTAACAGAAGAGTAATTTCAGTCTTGTAGGTTTCATTGCAAACGTTACATGAGTAGTTGTAGTCCTGGTGTTTTAGCAAATCATCCACCCATTTATGGTCCACCTCATGTCCTGTAACAGAAGAGTAATTTCAGTCTTGTAGGTTTCATTGCAAACGTTACATGAGTAGTTGTAGTCCTGGTGTTTTAGCAAATCATCCACCCATTTATGGTCCACCTCATGTCCTGTAACAGAAGAGTAATTTCAGTCTTGTAGGTTTCATTGCAAACGTTACATGAGTAGTTGTAGTCCTGGTGTTTTAGCAAATCATCCACCCATTTATGGTCCACCTCATGTCCTGTAACAGAAGAGTAATTTCAGTCTTGTAGGTTTCATTGCAAACGTTACATGAGTAGTTGTAGTCCTGGTGTTTTAGCAAATCATCCACCCATTTATGGTCCACCTCATGTCCTGTAACAGAAGAGTAATTTCAGTCTTGTAGGTTTCATTGCAAACGTTACATGAGTAGTTGTAGTCCTGGTGTTTTAGCAAATCATCCACCCATTTATGGTCCACCTCATGTCCTGTAACAGAAGAGTAATTTCAGTCTTGTAGGTTTCATTGCAAACGTTACATGAGTAGTTGTAGTCCTGGTGTTTTAGCAAATCATCCACCCATTTATGGTCCACCTCATGTCCTGTAACAGAAGAGTAATTTCAGTCTTGTAGGTTTCATTGCAAACGTTACATGAGTAGTTGTAGTCCTGGTGTTTTAGCAAATCATGCACCCATTTATGGTCCACCTCATGTCCTGTAACAGAAGAGTTATTTCAGTCTTGTAGGTTTCATTGCAAACGTTACATGGTAGTTGTAGTCCTGGTGTTTTAGCAAATCATGCACCCATTTATGGTCCACCTCATGTCCTGTAACAGAAGAGTAATTTCAGTCTTGTTACCCTTCTCATTTTAAGCAGGATATGCGAAAACCGCTAACGGTATAATCGATTTCCACCAAAAGCTGATTTTACCGTTCATGTCCGTTGGGCCCCTTTGCAGATATTTTATGTTGAGAAAATGTAACACGTAGATACTTATGTACAATTATGATAATGAGGGGAAAAGAGCATCCGAAAAGTCTTATTTTTTTTACGAGACAAGAAATTTCTCGTATTTTCACGAGACGAGACAAGGCCTTGTCTCGTCTTGTATTTTTTGCGCGAGACGAGACAAAAACCTTGTCCCGTCTCGAAAGTTTCGTGACGAGACGAGAAATTTCTCGTCTCGCGTCCATCACTATTGCTCTGCAATCTTTACATATTTTACATAAAACATGTTCTATCCAATACTCACTGAACTGGGTAGAAATGTGCTCCTTTAGCATGTTTTATATAATCTGTAGCACATATTGTTCTGTAATCGTTACATATTTTACATAAAACATGTTCTATCCAATACTCACTGAACTGGGTAGAAATGTGCTCCTTTAGCATGTTTTACATAATCTGTAGCACATATTGTTCTTTAATCATTACATATTTTACAGAAAACATGTTCTATCCAATACTCACTGAACTGGGTAGAAATGTGCTCCTTTAGCATGTTTTACATAATCTGTAGCACATATTGTTCTGCAATCGTTACATATTTTACAGAAAACATGTTCTATCCAATACTCACTGAACTGGGTAGAAATGTGCTCCTTTAGCATGTTTTACATAATCTGTAGCACAAATTGTTCTGTAATCGTTACATATTTTACATAAAACATGTTCTATTCAATACTCACTGAACTGGGTAGAAATGTGCTTCTTTAGAATGTTTTACATAATCTGTAGCACATATTGTTCTGTAATCGTTACATATTTTACAGAAAACATGTTCCATCCAATACTCACTGACCTGGGTAGAAATGTGCTTCTTTAGCATGTTTTACATAATCTGTAGCACATACTGTTCTGTAATCGTTACATATTTTACAATGATACACTGTATCATTTCCAATTTGAAAACTATTTCGACTTGGCACAAGGAACATATTGTCTTCGCCAGGGCCAGGTTTACGAATGTTCTTAATTCCAGAGAGTGCTTCTAAACTTGGACTGTATGTCCATTTACCATGGAAATTAAATGTGGACAGTTGATTGATTGAGAGCCATAAAGTTAATGACAAGGGGAGTAGTTTGGAAAACATGAGGAGTATGTTGTCGATGAAGATGAGTTCAATTTTGATGGGGTCGATGGCGTAGAAAATTATCGCTTGGACATTGTTTGTTTTCTTTAATTATTTATGTGATTAATCTGGAAATAAAATAGTATGAAAATGAATTTTCCGTAGGTTTTTTCCAAGATACCTAATAAGATAAGATATGATACTCTGCTGTCCTAAATTTCTCAAGTTCTTCGTATGAGAGCTCCATTTGTTTATATTTTTTAGTTGGCTTAACATCTCTTTATTGGTCATTCGAGACGGGGGTTTTTACTCTTCATTCGCTGGAATCTTGAAAACCAGCTACCCACATTGACCTCATCCGGCCTGGGTTGGGACGGAAAAATAGCCAGTATCACGGGAGCGCGGATATACGTGAACACCCACTTGGTTCAACCTCGTTGGATATTGCTTAACTTCAGTTATCTAACGGGAACTGGAGTATTCAACGTGCTATAGTAGACGCTGGCTGAGTTCAATTCTAATTTTGATTTTTGAGCTGATTCAATATAGAATCTTAACTTCCCACTTTTATTTATTTTATTAATTTCAATAATGAACCATTGGAATCGCTCACGAAAAAATAATAACCCCCCCTCAAGATTTGATATTTTACGTTTCACGATAGGTAGAAACCAAAAATTGAATAAAAAAAATCCGTTTATAGAGATTGAACTTGGGTCTCCCGCGTATAAGACCAATGCAATGACCACTGGGAGCAGATACAAAATTATTTTAGAAATGTATAATTCAGTTTTGGTTTATTATTTTTAATAATGAACTTTTGGAATCGTCCCGAAAATAAATACCTCCATCAAATTTTTTGTTTATTTCTGTGGACTATTACCCTGTACTTAAAGTTAAAGTGCCCCTAAAAAAACCTCCAAATTGAACACTTTCCATTACTGCTGGTACTCACCTCCAAATTTAAAACTGTTCATCATTATTAGCGTTAGGTTTTTGAAACCCGCTTCATGTTCTTATTAACTAGAAAGTACATCAAACTGACACTATTATTTGCACAAACCTCAAAAAAGGTATTTATGTAGCACATTTGTGTTAAAATATTACTGGAAACCCAAATATTTATGAAAAATAAAATTTCACAGATTTTTAACATCTAAATGTCATTCGAGACGGAGGTTTTACCCTTTATTTCAAATCAGCTACACACAATGGTATGCCTCACTCATTCCGGGTTGGGCCAGAAATAGTCAGCATCACGAGGAGGCGAGCCTATGTGATTACCCACTAATTGACCCCTCACGGGTTGTTGCTTCAGTGATCCTACTGGAACTCGTGTGATCAGTAATAAGAAGGTATATTTGAAAACAGTATGTAAAAAAAAATGTAAATGTATATTTGTTTTTGCTATTATGTCACAATTTTAGTGGGCATCATAGCATTACAAGGTATTCTCAACAATCACTCCTATATCACTATGCCTAAGCTATACTTTTACAATTTCCTTATAATGCTACCACTTGATGCTATTACCATAGCTACTCAATTATCCTCAAGAGGCTGAGTTACCCCCAATAACAACCAGACCAAGTAGAAAATTTGAAGAAATCTTTATCAAATTTTCGACCCGTCCAGGAATCGAACCCGGAACCTCCTTGGTACAAGCCAAGTGTTATGCGCACTCTGCCACGGAGACGTTTGAAAACAATTTTGTACTTGGATAATCGGTTTTGAGCTCAACCCGAGTGTAACATTATATCTTGTACATATACGAGCTATTTTGATTGAATGAAAATTTTTCAATTTTTTACATTCTCTTCCTATATAAGATAAAGTATTGTAATCGTGCAGAATATTTGGACATTTTTTTTTTTTTTTATTTCATTTACCGAACCAAAGGAGTTCTACTTTTAACAACGCGATTTTTCGTTCTGTCTTTTTGGATCGCGATAACTTTTGAACGCCTTATCAGATTTTGATGAAATTGGCAAATATAAGTTTTTGGACCCAATTGGGTCAACCGGGAACAGATGGAGTCAATTTTAACTGAGTGAGTGAAATCTAAAGTTCACAGAATTACTGAATGAAAATCTGAATCTAAATTTTGTAGACGCTGATCTACAGAGAATTTATTTTAGTGTCCAAGTATATTTTAATTGAGAATATTCAAATTCTTAACTAAATTGAAATATTTTCAACTGAAAAAGTCAAAAGACGAAAATAAAAAAATATGGAAAATCTTTCCCTTAAATGAAATCATACGATGACACCAAAAACAAAACATAATTCGAGTTAATTTTTAAAAAATGAAAAATATCGAAATTGTTAAAAATTGAATATAATGAACATTCTCATAAAATACGACAAAAATTTGATCAACAACCTTTCAAACCTTTTTTTTAATAAATAAATAAATACAATTTATTCGAAATGCATTCCTCGAACAGGGTTGTCAGTATGAAATAAATAAATTGTTAAACGAACGTAGTGAGGTCTGGTTTTAAGTTCATGATTTTACTTTCGTTTGTCTGTTTGTGACACGACATCTTTCCAATTGAAATTGTAGAGAGTACAGTTTGAAGAACGGGATACTTCTTGATTGTTACATTGTTCATTATTTATGAAAAATTAATAAAATTATAAAGTCGATTAAAGGAGCATCCACACTACACAGTGAAATTGTCAGTGACAGTGATATCACAGTGATTTTAATAACATCACCCGTCAGTGTCCGAGCTCACACAGTAAACTTGTGTTTCCATAAAACCGTAATAGTCAAGATATTTTCATATCAAATCACTGTGAAGATCACGATATTGCGTCGAAGAGCACTGTCACTGACACTTTCAATGTGTAGTGTGAATGCTTCTTAATTGGATATAGCTATTGCTGGAAGGAACATTTTAAAAACACTTTGAATTCAAAAATCCGTAGAGCAGGCCACTTTCCTACGACGTTGATTAAAATATGATTTATTCCGGGGTAGGAAAACATTTTTTGTACGGGGTAGGCATGTAAGAGCTTCATTTATTTTTGGTTTTCATTAGGGTATTTAATTTTAGTAAGACTCTTGTCTGACCGTTTTTTAATACAATACTTATAAGAAAAGGATATAAACCGGAGGTTCCCAAACTTTTTGTTACCGCGTCCCCTTGTCTTGAAAAGAAAGCCTCCTACGCTCCCTCCCCTTTACATTATAAATTTTGAATAGGTATGGGTGTTGCTGAATGATATCTCATTCAAAATGCTAATGTGTCGCTGAATGTTATCTCATTCAAAACGCTAATGTGTTGCTGAATGTTATCTCATTCAAAACGCTAATGTGTTGCTGAATGCTATCTCATTCAAAATGCTAATGTGTTGCTGAATGCTATCTCATTCAAATCGCTAATGTGTTGCTGAATGCTATATCACTCAAATCGCTAATATGTTGCTAAATGCTATCTCATTCAAAACGCTAATGTGTTGCTGAATACTATCTCATTCAACTGGTCTCGCGCCCCCTTTGGCTTGCCTTCACGCCCCCCAGTTTGGGAACCTCTGATCTAAGCTATCCCCTCCGCCAAAGGCCGAGCTTATTAATTGTGTGCAATGTGCAATTATTATAATTCTCTTATATGTTACTTAACATAGAGATTCCCAAAGGCGTTTCGATTCCCTCGGCATTTTGTTTTAAATGAACACTGTAACATTTACATGAATATTTGAATTGGGTACAACGTATTTAGATCAGTTGTTTGATAGGAAAAAACAGTGGACGACCGGCACGGAATCCTGATTTTTTCTTTAATTTTGTCTGTTTGTACCATAATAATGTCTCAAACGCCTTATTCAATATTGATGAACCTCGTGTTGGACTTTAATTCAATTCATAGAATTGGCACTCACCACATAATGACCATTTTAATTGCGTGAGGTCTATAAGTCACGAAATTACTCATATAGTATTAGTGAAAACGATCATTAGACCTATTGTCATGGAACGCGGTAGGTGTACAATATGAGATCATTAGATTTTTGGTTGCCAAATCATTTCGTTAATCTCAGCTTTACTTCAAATTATTGACGGAACCAAGTGAGGTCTAGTTCTAACACTCTGTTTTATTTTTGTTTTTCTGGTTCTCTTTTCGTGCCACGATAACTCTCGAACGCTCTACCCGCTCTATGATAATAAGAAGACAGGAATCTGAATATTAAAGTGTTACATCTATTAGAATATGAAAAATGTGAATGTATATTTTGTTGTGTTATTATGTCACCATTTTTGTTCGACTCGTCCAGGAATTGAACCCGGGATCTCCTTGTTGCAAGCCGAGTATGATGCACACTCTGCCACGGAGACGTCTTGATCTAGAATAGAAAGCTTTGAGCCACACAACCTTGAATTGAGTGTATTCTTGAGTTGGCTGATCTAATATTCTTGAGTTGGCTGATCCCTTTTTGGCCATTCCGGGGCCAAATGGTGGCCATTTCAAGGGGATTCACAGTACTACAAGTTTAAACCTCGCATGTGTCATGAAGAATTCGAGGTACATTTGTTTTAGTATCCTCACAGAGGGGCATCCAGAAGTATGGCCTCTGGTAGTTCAGGGGACAAAATATTTTGAATATACAGCACTGATTTCCAACTTGTTTGTGTTTCACATTATCACAAATGGACTTCTTATCACCAAAATCGGTCCTAATAGTTGAGTTTAAAGATGGGTAGAACAGTTCACTTCTAGGATTAGTTCTTACAGTTTAAGCTCACTGAATTGAACTGTTCTGCCATATTAAGTTCATCGTTCTCCTTTAAAGTTGAGTTCAGAAAATCAATTACTTTTCAACTTCTTTGGATTTATTTTTGTAAAGTTTAAAATTTGAATTGATTGTCATTTTTCGTTATCTCCTTTAGTTTGCCCGGAAAAAATTGAAAAAAAAACACTAAAAAGCGTAATTTTGGGCGGTAACTAGCCTTCCACTTGAACTTTCGATTTTTTCCCTTCTTAACACATACCTAAATACTAAAAGAGTCTGAGTGCAGTTTCAAGTCCCTACATTTAGCCATCGTGGAATTACGTTTATTATGAGTCAGTCACTATACCAACTGGGCTTTGTGTTTTATAAGTAGAGATAGAACTTTCAACTCCTATAGTAATTTGATTATTTGAATTAACGGATTCATTCTTTATTTGTATTACCCTTCTTGTTTAACTTCGCCCTTTCCCAATTTTATTTTGGGTTGGCGTTGATTTCCTTAATTCTATCTTTTGTTTTCGCTGCCTACTCTCTTTAGATGTGACACTTTCCTGGCACGGTAACCCTTGCTTGCTTCTCATAATTGAAACTAGCTCATTGCAGATGACCTCTCATCATTGGTTTGAAACAGAATATTTTAATGGACAGATGTCCTTTCCAACACCAAATCTTCTGTATTTACACGGGCTTAGGACCGTCACCTAATGAAGCTGGTTTACTCCCCTCGATGGCTACCTTTAATTAGATAACCATTTAAATTAAAATACTGTTACAAATAAAATGCGCATGACACTAGGCTTTTTAACAAGGAGGTTCCGGGTTCGTTTCCTGGACGGGTCGAAAATTTGATAAAGGTTTCTTCAAATTTTCTACTTGGTCTGGTTGTGNGGGTACATTCCATAAATAAGGAAAGGGAAAGGCATGGAGATTCCCTCAATTAAGACTTGAGGTGATATGGATATTAGGCCAGCATTAAAAATATTCCCCATGTTCTATATAATTTTAATATTTGGTATCACTTTTTATATAAATACAAAAAACAATTTTATTTCTTTGACAAATGAAATGTTACTTTTTTGGGTCTACTAAAAATATTACTCGAGGCAATGCAAAATCATTATGTATGTTTATTTTATTATTTATGATTATGGAACGAAATGAAGAGATTATACTCGTATCAAGAAATAAATGTGTATTAATTTCGAAATTAATTTAGAATTATGTAAAAGTAAAAATCAAAATCACAGATCCTATATTCCAGGATCACAAAGACTGAAATTCGCTCAGCGAATATTTTAATTTTTAAACAGTGCCGAGCGTCAAGCTTCAATTCCAAAGCGTAGAGCGTCAAGCGAATTGACCATCGTAGCCACTTACGACGTATTTACATTGTGCTCAATGAAATCAAAAAAATCAAGTTTTGACGCTTGTCGCTTGACGCTCTCGTCGTAGCAGAGGCCTAACCCTAGTTTGCTTCTCACAATTGAAACTAGCTCGTTACAGATGACCTCTCATCATTGGTTTGAAGCAGAGTATTTTAATGGACAGATGTCCTTTCCAACACCAAATCTTCTGTATTTACACGGGCTTAGGACCGTCACCTAATGAAGCTGGTTTGCTCCCCTCGATGGCTACCTTTAATTATATAACCATTTAAATTATAATACTGTTACAAATAAAATGCGCATGACACTAGGCTTTTTAACAAGGAGGTTCCGGGTTCGTCTCCTGGACGGGTCGAAAATTTGATAAAGTTTTTGTTCAAATTTTTTACTTGGTCTGGTTGTGATTGGGGGTAACTCAGCCTGCTGAGTTTTCCTCTCAGGAGACTGAGTTGAGTAGCTATGGTAATAGCGACAAGTGGTAGCATTATGAGGAAATGCTTAAAGTGTAGCTTAAGCTTAGTGATATTGGAGTGATTGTTGAGAATACCTTGTAATGCTATGATGTCCACAAAGAAATATATATATATATATATATTTTACAATTGATGAACTTATTAATTATTGAACGGCACTTTTGGAGATTCGTTCACTTAACTGAACATATTCTGAATGTTCGTTCATTCAATGTTTACTCATCACTAATTGAGTTGTCTCAGAGACAATATACAATCACTCATTTTAATTGATACACTCTTAAGCATCACATTAAAACACTTAGAGGAAAGCATCACATTAAAACACTCAGAGGAAAGCATCGCATTAAAAAAAACACTCAGAGGAAAGCATCGCATTGAAACACTCAGAGGAATTAATAAGAAAAAAAATGTTTTTTAATGATTTCATTGATAAGCATCCTAATTGGGCATTTCCAATTTATACCAGCTATGTAACTTTGTTTACTTTTTGGGTCTGTTGGAGATTGATAGTCTACAAATAAGAGACGTGCAATAGGTTAAGCCCAAGATCATGGGTAAGTTAGAGGGTTCAAAAGAGTCTGATTTGGTTACAATCAGATGTAGCCACCGAGGGAAGCAAACCAGCTTCATTAGAGGTGACGGTCCTAATCTTAAGCCGTGTAAATATAGAAGGTTTGGTGTTAGGACGGTCATCTAGCCTTTAAAAAATATTGCTTTACACCAATGATGAGAGATCATCAGCAAAAAGTTAGTTTCTACGCAGTTTCAATTGTTACTGTGAGAAGCAAGCGTGTCAGGAAAGGGTTACATCTAAAGAGAGTAAACAGCAAACAAAAGGTTGTGGCATGATAGAATTAAGAAGAGCCAACCTCAAAAAGAATAAAAAATCGGGAAACGGTGAATTTAAAGAAGAGACACATTTAATATCTCGCGGCAAACAATTCCCGGGTCCGCTGTACCCTAAAATATTTTTTGTAACCGAAAATGTCACTGAGGGAATGTCGGAAGTACAAAACCTCCATGACTTTATTCACTTCAGAGTCAATAACTTCGAAGGCACGGCAATAATGAACCTGTTTTTGTGTGTTAATATATCACAACTTTGGTGCTCAATGCAGCATTATAGTATTTTCTTCAATATCAGTCATTATCCAATTACTATGAATTAATCTTTACCTACAATGCTGACACCTTGTCGCTATGCGCATTTATCTCGATAGCTACACGAGGATGAGTGATGGGTTCCATAATGGCAATATATCAATTGTTGGAGAAGTCCTCCTGGTCTAGTGGGTATCACACTGGCATTGCACCTGGGTTCAATCCTCGGCGGAGTAGGAAATTTTTCGACTTTGTCCTTGTGATTACATTCAGCCTCGTGAGGACGATGAGGATGAGTAGCTACTTTAATGTGAGTAGCGACCAGTGGCGGCATTACCAGAGTAAAAAGATTATAGAGGTTTAAAGAAATTATTAGTAAAGGAGGCTCTTAGCAATGCTGTGATACCCACAAAAATTATGAAAAGCTTAGTATAAAGAAGTTCTACATTTACATTTATGAATTTTGTTGATTTATTTTGTACCAATCCATTAATTTTTCCACAGGTTCAATGGAATATGTAACACCATTACAGAAGTTTGTAGCAATAAAAATGGGAAAACACAGAAATATAAACAATTATTGACATCACATGGATGTTCTTTAACGCAGCAAATTTGATGAATATTTTACCTCTGCTGAAGCGTTAAAAAATATAACAAAATGCCAAATTATCATTTTATATGTTTTCTTTTAAGCTTAACGTCTTTTTAACATATAAGCTATATAATGAAATTTACAAAACTGCTACAGCTGTGGTAAGTTGGTTAACCGATTTGAACGGTTTTAACATCATTGAAATGCAATTAATTTGCAATTTTTTTTTCTATACGACAAGCCATGTCGACACTATCGAAGTCGAAAAATCAAACTTTGTCGAAATCAGTCGTATGCGGTATTAACTTTTTTACATTTTTTGCAAAGATTTGCAAGCTTTTTATTTTTTTGATACGATCAACGGTTGTCGACTTATTGAAGAAACAATGGGGTCAAATGCATATAAAGTGGTAGGCCAAGTTGGCCCACCACCTTGCAAAATAATTATATTTTAATGATGTCAAAACCGTTCAAATCGGTTAAGGTGGTAGGCTAAACTAACCGCAGCTAACAGCTACCCGCACTAACCTCATCCAGCCCCGTCTGAGCTGGAAATGACAACACAATCACGGGGACTACAACCTACCTGGTCAACTACTAAGTAAAACCCCGCTAGAGGAAAAGAGCACTTGTGCCGCGCCGTGAGCGGCACTTGTCTTGCATGGATTGTCAAAAGTATTATGATGCCCAAAAAATTGTGATATAATAAATTAAAGGGAAAGGTTCTTTATCGTCGAATGTCACGTCATCAAATGTAGCCACCGAGGGGAGCTCGTGTAGATAAAGAACATTTGGTGTTAGGAAGGGCATCCAGCCTTATTTTTAAAAAAAACTCTGTTTCAAACCAATGATGAGAAGTAGATACCCGTAAACCAAAAAGTTATGAAACAGTATTAGATGACGGGTAAGATTTGATAACATCTGTATTGTACAGTGATATAAGTGGATCATCAGCAAAAAGCGGGTTTCTACGCAGTTTCTATGAAGCAAGCTAGGTTTACCGTGCCAGGAAAGGATTACAGCGAAAGAGAGAAGGCACCGAGCAAAAGGTTGTGGCATGGTGCAATTAAGGAAAGCAACGCCAATCCCAAATATAATTGAGAAAAGATAAAGTTAAAGAAGAAAAAAAAAATTATTAGAGAGAGATGGAGATAAACGATAACGAGTTTTTAGAATAAAAATGTTTTAGCAGAATTATTTTTTCTGAACGAAATGAATACGTCCCGCAGCCCCCATAAAATAAAATCCATAAAAGGGCGGAACCAAAATTTCAAAAGATACACGGACTTCCCCCTTTTTGAAAATGGATGCTATCCCCCCACTCTCCATACCATATCTCACAACCCTTCAAATTTATCTTTATTCAGTATAGATTTGATAACTTCTGTATTACGGGTAACTTGGTACAGTGATATAAGTGGATACCCGTTAACCAAAAAGTTCAGAAACAGTTTCAGATGACAAGTATTTGCGTCAATTCCAATTATACAAAAGTTACAAATATATTAATTTTATTTTATTTGAAAACTGGCAGGTGTACTCAGTGCTTCGCGACGGTTCAATTTAATTTTTCCATTATTTTTTCAACCATATCTAACTTTCTCGTTTTTCCCTTTCTTTATTTTTTATTATTTTTACAAGATAAAAGAAATTATGGGTAACTTGGTGTAATGATATAAGTGGATGCCCGTAAACCAAAATGTTTAGAAACAAACAACAAACAAACAAGGTAAAGCCACAACATATCGAAATTTTACGTTTCGACAACGAAACTAAAAAGATAACACTCATTTTCAACAAACACAATATTGGGACCCCTGCCCCCCCTGGGGGCGGTAGAGCCCCCAAAAACTATACGGCAAATCTAAATATGTATACCAAATTTCGTCAAAATCGGATGAAAATTGTGGCTTGTATCGCGTATCTATTAACATACATACATATTGCATATACATATACAAGTGCATTTAGGGATTTATACCGGGGTCAAAATTGGAGTTCACTAACGTTCAATATATATATATATATATAAATGACAAGCTAGCGTCTGAGGCACGTTGAATACACCAGTTTCCGTCAGATCACTAAACTGAAGTTAAACAACATCTAGAAACTGTATCACCACGTAGGTTCGCACCCTTCTGATGCTGGTTTAGAGTTTAATTAGTTAAGTTAAAATTAATAATTTAAGTTGGTGAACTTTCAACTGTAGTCAGACTGTCATCTTCAGACCAGAATTTTTTTATATTTTTTTAATTTATTATCTACATCAGTTTCTTTGGAATTCAAAATTCCGTTCCACATTTTTTCACCCTTACTGTTGCAGAGTAATTATTTTGAGATCTTTCATAAATCTCAATCCGAGGGGTTGTATTTGCGGGGGGGGGGGTATGATGGGGCAGAAAATAAAAATTCAAGAGAAACCCTCCTGACAGAAAGTTTGTAGATGTTTTTGTCTCATTATCTTGCATTAGGTGGACTTTCATGACCCTCTTATCTTTCCTTATACTTCCACAGGGGTAAAATGTAGGATTTGGGCATATGAAAGGGGACTGTTAATGAAAAACTCTGCAAATTTTTATTATTTTATTGGCAAATAAAGAAAATCCCCCCCCCCCAAAGTTCTGGGGCGTAATTATACCCTAAATTTGATATACCTACATACCAAATTCCAAGTCTCTAGCTCTTATCATTCCCCTTTTACTTACTTAACCGTGACCAGGGCCTGTACGACCATATGTCTGCTCAACAGTTTGTCTCCACACATCTCGTTGTTGTGCGACCTCCTTCCATCTTTCGGGATCAATTCCCATATCTTGCACATCTTTTTCAATGTTTTTAATCCATCTTAGTTTTGGTCGGCCTTGTAGTCTTCTTCCTTCCAGTTTTTCTAGAAGTGCCATTCTGGGAGTGCGATGTTGTTCCATCCTAGCAACATGACCTGCATATTTTAGTCTTCTGCTTTTCATGACTTGAACAATATTTGGAGATCCATATCTTTCGTAAACCTCTTGGTTCTTAAGCATTCTCCATTGCTGAGTTATGGGATCTAGTTGTGAACTAAAAATTCTTCTGAGGAGTATTCTCTCAAAAACTAGCAACTTGTTCTCATCGACTGTTCTAAACGCGAGGGCTTCTGAGCCATATAAAATTACTGGTATGATGTTATTTTAATATAAGCGAATTTTGAAGGTCTTTGAAAGTGATCTCTTTTTACAGATTTTTTGCACAGAGAAGTAGCGCGGTTTCATGATGTTATGCGCTCTGTATTTTTTTTTTTTTTTTTTTTTTTTTTTTTTTTTTTTTTTTTTTTTTTTTTTTNTTTTTTTTTTTTTTTTTTTTTTGTTTTATCATTTTGATGGTTAATTATGCTCCCAAGGTATTTGAAGTTATCTACTTTCTTGAATATTTGGTTATCTACTATTAATGGAGATGTATCTCTTTCTCTTTTTATGCACATATATTCGGATTTTTCAATGCTTATTTTGAGGCCTACTTTAGCTGCTAGGTTTCCAAAATTTCTCACCATTAAGTTCTTTCTTCGATTCCGCCATCAATCCAATGTCATCTGCATAAGCCAGCTTTACGAGTGTTCTGTGTCCCATTTTGAATCCTTCTCCATTGATTGTTTTCTCAAACTCTCTGCTTATTTTTTCAAGGATCAGGTTGAAGAGAACGGGTGAAAGCGGATCTCCTTGTCTCAAACCGGAATGTATGATGAACTTTTCTGATATCCTAGATGAAGTTTTGACTTTGGCGTATGTTTCATTAATACACATGGAAATTAGGTTGATGAGTTTTTGGGGGAAATGAAACTCTTTTAGTATGTTAAGCAAAGTTTTTCTGTGGATTGAATCATAAGCTTTAATAAAATCAATGAACAATATATGTAAGTTTCTATTGTGCTCCCAAGCTTTTTCACATATTTATATTTAACGTAATGTAAATATTTGGTCTACGGTGGATCGACTGCTCCTAAAACCATACTGGTATTCATTTATCAAATCTTCATATAAGGATGGAGACGTTTCAATAATATTAGTGACATTATTTTATAAGTGCTATTCCTCTGTAACTATTGCAATCTAAATTGTCATTTTTCTTGTGAATTGGCGTGATTAATAATGTTTTCCACTCTTCTGGTATCTGTCCTTGATTCCAGCAGAGATTGAGGAGGTTTCCTATTCGTGCTACAAGTTAATTTCCACCATTTTTATTAACTCCGCAAATATTTGATCCTCTTTTCCTGCTTTATCATTCCCCTTTTAGACAGGATAAATGAAAACAGCTTTCTTTGCCCAAAAGTTTCAGGATACAATTAGACCCCAGATGGGACCTTTATTTACACCAAATTTCATCCAAATCGTTCGACGCTAAGTGGTAAAAGTGCCTATCGCAGCGTACGGAGGATTTGCCATTTAGCGTTGACCGATTTGGATGAAATTTCGTAAATAGTATAGGTCCCATCTGCGCTCTAATTGTGATGCCCTGAAACTTTTGGGTGCAATCAAATTTACCGCCGGCAGTTTTTACTGTTTTTTAGCGGTTTTCATTAATCCCGTCTAAAAAGAGGTAAGAGCCAGATACTTTGAATTTGGTATGTTTGTCAAATTTAGGGTCTAATTACGCCCCACATTATTTTTTGTTGGAGGGGGGGGGGAAGAATTTGGGACCGCGTAGAATCATACCTTGTCTCCCTCTTAACATATCTTGAGTATGAGGATATATAGGTTAGACACCCTCTGGCATTATTTCTTTAATCATTCGCTTCACTGCGTTCTATAATTTCATAATTATTATTTCCTTCAATGAAATGCCTACTTCATAAAAATCATATTAATTTCAATACAATTGATTGATTGATTTGGGTTGTTAAATTTTCAATATCCATCATAAATAATAGAAATATGATTTCATAGTTTATTATATTGATCTTAAACAAAACAAAGAATCTATCTGTCTATCTGAGATACTTTCCTTTGCGTATTTTTGATATCTTTTTTAATAATAATTTAAGCTTGAGCACTAAGCAGATGTGTTTGCTAACGTCTGTTCATATTAATGCATTCCTTATCCTATAAAAAAAGAAATTATTGTACGTATATAAAAAGGATAATTCGATGATGTGTTTTCAATACCAAAAAGTTTCGAGAATCGGAAAGCTCAAAAATTTGTATAAAACCAATCGATGAATAAATAAAGAAAGTAAAATTGGACTTCACTCTCAAAAACATTGGACTTGGCCCACCCAAAGAATTTGAAAAAAATTAATCGTGTCCCGCAGAAAATTAATGTGAAGCCTCATCGGGAGAAAGGCAATTTTCAGGCGAAACATGTTTTGACCGTGAAGCACTCGAAGAAATGGAGAAAAAATCCATTTTCAAATAATTGACCTCGCTCACTACTGAAGTGAAAGTGGACACTTCCATACATTAATCGCGATGAAAATATCGATCATCAGATTAATGAAATCGATTATACAAATGATAATCGTTTTCAAGGGATATCGATTTTAACAATATCTATCTTAACAGCGTCTATGGCACATTGAATACAACAGTTCTCGTTTGATCACTGAAGTTAAGCAACATCCAGGGAGGTACCATGTGGGTTCGCGCTCTCGTGATGCTGGCCATTTTTCCGGACCAACTGAGTGAAATCGCATACACTAACTGTGTTTTTATCCGCTTTTCTAAAGTTTCTAATGTTTGAGCGGCTTTAGAAAAAATCGAAATTATCAGTATTGCACTTAATTGAGAAATCAAAACATTCGATTTTTACTTTTTGTATCAACTAAACAATTCGGACAAACAAATAGGTTTCAATTTGAATAAAAAATAACTTTTGTATCAACTAAACAATTCGGACAAACAAATAAGTTACAATTTGAATTAATAATAACTTTTGTATCAACTAAACAATTCGGCCAAACAAATAAGTTACAATTTGAATTAATAATAACTTTTGTATCAACTAAACAATTCGGACAAACAAATAAGTTACAATTTGAATTAATAATAACTTTTGTATCAACTAAACAATTCGGGCAACAAATAGTTTTAAATTTGAATAAAAAAAAAAAAAAAAACTTTTGTATCAACTAAACAATTCGGGCAAACAAATAGGTTTCAATTTGAATAAATAATGAAAATAACAAATTGTATACTAGACATGGTTTTTATATTTTTTATTTACAATTTTACAAATTATTTTTTAAATAATTATGTTTAATTCTAAGTATAAGGTACTTATTTTTAAATTTAATTGTTGTAGTCATTTTATAAATATTTGTAATAACATTTTACTCTTCATCAATATAGAACGAACAACATAAGCGTTAACCTAAAGCTTGGCAGAGTCATCTTTGTTCAAAAGTCAAAAAGCTTAGATATGTACATAGAAATTAAAATTATTAGGTACTATAGATAGGTAACTCTAATTTTGATTCTTAATTTAAATTAAATTTAATACAATTTGGCTTTATTTTTCATAACACCTTTGGAATCGACCGCGGCAAAAATAGGCGAGGGGGGGGGGGGGGGGAGATGTTCCTATTAGGCCATAAAAGACTAGGTACAGGTTTTTTCACTTTACTACAAACATCGTGGATTACGGCCATCGTCCTCACGATCGCCGGTATCCGCAACTGTCTAATGACGATGATATAGATTTTTCACTTTACTACAAACATCGTGAATTACGGCCATCGTCCTCACGATCGCCGGTATAAGTACCTAACTGCCTAATGACAATGATATAGATTTTTCACTTTACTACAAACATCGTGAATTACGGCCATCGTCCTCACGATCGCCGGTATAAGTAACTGCCTAATGACGATGATATAGATTTTTCACTTTACTACAAACATGGTGAATTACGGCCATCGTCCTCACGATCGCCGGTATAAGTAACTGCCTAATGACGATGATATAGATTTTTTAACTTTACTACAAACATCGTCAATTACGGCCATCGTCCTCACGATCGCCGGTATAAGTAACTGCCTAATGACGATGATATAGATTTTTCACTTTACTACAAACATCGTGAATTACGGCCATCGTCTTCACGATCGCCGGTATCCATAACTGCCTGATGACGATGATATAGATTTTTTCACTTTTAAAATTGACATTTTCAGGCCATTATTCACAAAGGTGTTTATTTTTATTTTTTATTATTATTAACAAAGTAATTAAAAATTTTACAAATAAATAGAATACAAACATGGCATCCGTTATATTAACGGGATCTTGACGAAGAATCCATAACAATCAGAAGCGAACAAACATACACGTGCAGCAAATCCAACCAACCAAGAAACAAACACACATATTAGTTGAAATCAGAACAGAAAGTGAAGGATCGAGAGAGGGTGGAACTAGAGCGTGTACCAAAATGACCGGTCACCCCCCCCCTTAACTTTTGAACGGCTTGGAATTATTGAATTTTGAAAAGCTCTAGGGATAGGAAAAGGGCCATGGCCAATCGAATGGTTATGGTGAGATCCAGGTTGAACATTTTTTAAGAAATTTAAATAGAATGGTACAAATATTTTTTTGTTCCAATAAAAATACAAATAAAAGAAGGAAAAACTGTCCTTTACATTAAAAAAATGAGGGGCCGAGCTGGAGGGGTCTAAAGTTAAATTTTGTTAACAATAGTTTTGGATGCAAGTTATTTCCTTTGTAATTGCATGGAAATTTTCTCATTCCTCTGGCCCTGCTGTGAAAGAAATAAGAGCAAGCCCGACGAGAGGGGGGGAATGGGGGAATCCCCACAGGCCCGGGATTTCCTAAGAGGCCCAGTGAGAAAATTATCATAATGAAATTTTTCAAGTATTTTTCTGAATAATAAATAAATCAACTTAAAAGTTTTGAAAAAAAATTCAAACATCAGAAGTTTAGCGATAGTGGACTAATATGGGAGAATCGCTGTTGCAGGACACTGATTTTAAAATATAGTGCGACCTTTCAGCTTGTAAAGCAATCATAAGCTAAAAGGTCGTAGTTTATTTTAAAATCAGTGTCCTGCAATAGCCATTGTCCCTCATTAGCCCACTATCACTAAACTTCTGATTTTGTGTGTTTGATTTATTTATTATTCAGAGTTCAGAGAAAAACTTGAAAAATTTCATTCTGATAATTTTCTCACCGGGCCTCGTAGGAAATCCCGGGCCTGGGGGTATTCCCCCATTCCCCCCTCTCGTCGGGCCTGGTTGCTTACTCTTGACGTGCGCACATCTATCGGCACGTTTGATTATGTTAGTTTTCTGCATTTAGTTTTCAAAGTTTCTGCTCTATCCTTTTTGTTTGGAATTTCAAGATTTTGCTATATAATTCATCTTAGATACTAGGTACTTCTTAAATCTCAAACTATTTCTGTGGACACAGCTTGGAAAGGTCTCTATTCTTTCCATCATTTATCATCCCAAAATGGCCGTAGCAAGATCGTTTAAAGTAAATCTTTTACCAGATCTATTTCTAATACTACGAGGTGGGGGAATCAGATCAGCTGGGATTTCGAAATCACTTCCTGAACTGATGGATGGTGGTTGAACAGGTCTTATTGAAGGAAAGGATATCGTGTCATCTATAATAGATGTATCTATAAAGTTGCTACACTGAGCCATACAAATGTCATCTCGTATGACAGAATCTTTACCAGCTTCTCGCAGTAGTTGACTACAATCTGTAACTCGCAATGAAGCACATTGGGCACCTGTGGAAAAATAAAACAAAAGCGTGTTCGATCAATGAAGTTAAGCAACGTACAGCGAGGTTGATTCTTGTGGCTGTCCACATAGGTTCGCTCCCTCGTGATGCTGGCTATTTTTCCTGCCCAACCAAGGCTGGGTGGTCACTCGAGACGGGGGTTTTACCCTCCATTCGATGGAAACTTGCAAATCAGCTACCCACATTGACCTCACTTAGCTCGGGTTGGACCGGAAAAATAGCCAGCAACCCACGTAGACACTCACATGGAACAACCTCGTTGGACGTTGCTTAACTTCAGTGATGTCTGAGCAAATTCGTAATAAATGTACATAAGAAGTTTCACCAGTCGGACAAAAAGATCGAGTGTTATCGTGAAACGAACAAACACAAAATACTGGCTAAAAAAAATACAAAAAAAAAATCAAATCTTTGGCTCTTACCATTCTCCTTTTACACAGGATTAATGAAATGGGTAAAAAGCGGTAAAAACTTTCATTGCACCCAAAAGTTTCTGGGCACAATTTGAGCCCAGATGTGACCTATATACCAAATTTCATCCAAATTATAACGCTAAGTGGTAAAAGTGCCAATCACAGTGTATGGTGCAGCGGATTTTTCTTATTCGATTTTTGGATTCTACCTACCTTGAAACGTAAAATATGAAATTTTGAGGGGGGTGAGGTCATGACGATTCCAAAGACTCATTATTGAAAATAATAAACTAAAATATCAAAGCGTGGAGATTTTATAAATTGAGGGAACCTAGTAAGTGGATAGCAATATTTGGTTATTGGGAAACTGGTCGTTTCTTATGACATCGTACCTAGATATATGTCTAACTTACCTTCACTTGTGCATATACAACTTGTGCAAGGGGATGGTAAATGAGATTGGCCGACACTAACTTGAGTTCCACGAATATTACAACCACCCTGAACATTTTGCTTCCACATATTTAAATTGACTTCTGGTAAAACATTACATGGTACACGTACATTGGTAAAATCATTTGGTAATTCTAAAATATTTTTTTGCATCATTCCTGGAGGGAAAAATTCAATCGAAGTTATTAATAAGCCAAATGTACATAGAAAAAGACCTATCTATTCAGTCTTATGACAGGAATGCCCCTTTTTGAAAATATGAGAATTATCCTTCTGGATAAAAAGAAAATGTATATTTATACCTGAAAATCTGGTGCCCCTAACTTCGTATGCGTAATTTGCTGTGGCTGTAGCTGTAGAAAATGTCATAGCTGAGATACGAAGAAAAACTGTGCCAATGTGACACATAGGTTTATTATTATACTGGCTAAAAAAAATCTGAGGCGTAATTAGACCCTAAATTTTACAAACACACCAAATTCAAAATCTCTGGCAGCAGAGCTGGATTAACCTTGCGTTGAATAAAAATTATTATTCAACGCAAAACATTCCAAAAATAGAATAAATTAGATTTTGAAGAGTTGGGGGCTCCGTAAAAATGATGTGTTTTTTCAATTTTTAACCCAGAAATGTCGAAATATCTAGTGTAAGTTGTCAAAGCGGGGCCCGTAGCACGTGCTACTATTGTTAACCCGGCCCTTATCTGGCTCTTACCATTCTCTTTTTAGACAGGATTAATGAAAATCGGCAAAAAGTGGTAAAAATCGCCAGCTAATTTTGATTGCACCCAAAAGTTTCGAAACTTACTGAGACCCCAAATATGACATACAAGCAATAAAAAATTGATCGCATCTAAAATGTTTAAGGCACAATAAGACGCCAAATATGACATGTACCAAATTTCAAGTCTCTAGCTCTTACCATTTCCCTTTTAGACTTGGGTGCCTTGGAAGTATTCTTTTAAGTCCCCCTATTCACAGGAGAACTGGAGTATGTTATATTACACGAACTGTTTCATGCTATTTACTATGAATACGATATTATGCCAGAATAACATTTCTTTGTGAGATTTTACGGTGAAAGAAAGTGTCTGTTTGGTGATAACCTCCTTCCATCTAAACGTTCAAGATTTTATTTCGTACTATTTGTACCTACATACTAAAAGAAAATTGAGGTCTAAATTTCAAGTTTATTGATTTATCCATCGCAAAACTGTATTGATGATTATGAGTCTTCATGGATTTTTTTTTTTTTTTTTTTTTTTTTTTTTTTAAATACAGATTAGGGGGACAAAAATTACGAATTGAATTCCCAAATACAAAAGATCGGACCAAATACTTCAGGAACGATTGTCCAGAATGTTTGATATAGGCAGGGCCGAAAAGAGATAGAATCCTGGACCGGGGGACCTTCTATTACACCCTCAACTAAAATCATGTTGTTGTGGCAGCAATCATGAGCCAAAGAATACAAAAATCAATGATATTGGTAATATTGTCTTTCTTCACAGTGAATCATCATCATCAGGAGAAAAGAGGATGATCACTGTGAGACAATGTGGGTCTTCTTTTGGTTTGCATTACTGTATTCATGGTTGCTGTGATGCCCTGATACGTAGAACCAACCCTTTGAGGACAAACTAAAATCATTGTGTGTTTTAATATAAACTTACGCCGGGCCCCAGAGGGACACTTCGATCCGCAATCACTTGTTCTTACCTGGATAGTCAAGATTGGAGCAGACAACTTTACCCAAAGTTGTTTTTCTAATTTCTTGTAATTGAGGTTCAGTAAATCGGATCACTGGGTCATCCGTCTCATACCAAAACCGGTCACACTTTCTTAACTGTCTGAATTGTAATCCAATGATACAAGCAAATGTTGGACCAACCAAACCACCTAGAAAAAAAAGATAAGAATGGATTAACTATTATTAAGTTACTAGCAGGTGTAGCCCGTGCTTCGTCACAGTTCAATTTAATTTTTCCATTTTTTTTTTTTCAACCATTTTTAAGTTGCTCGCTTTGACTTGATAAATTATGTTTCACGTTTCATGCTATCTGGCCAAATATGTTACACAAAGCCAAATACCAAATATGAAAGCCAAATATGTTGCACACTGTTGAAAAGAAGAAAATAGTACAGGGGATGTCATAGAAAGGAAAGGTGCACATTTTTTGGTAGAGTAAACCATGAGTCGACTTGGTCAGACGCGGATCCAGGTAAAATTATGACTCCATGTACTTGGCGGCACTTTTTTTCTTGTGTGTCTCTCATTTCTCACTGAGTCCTTCAGAGATTTCTGTCACATAAGAATTCCCGCATTTCCTTACGCCTATATTTTTCTCTTACCTGCAACTTGTCTCTCACTGAGTCCTCCAGGGAACAAATCTACATCATCCACCGACTGGTAAATTCTTCTAAATCTGGCAATGACTTCTTCTGGTATTTCTCTCGCAAAGTCAGACCATGTTTTTGCTTTCTTCAAATTACACAAAGCTCGATATTCATTGTAGGATGGTATGCCATGATCTCTTGCTCGTTGTACGTTCAGTGCGGGTAAATCAATACCTGAGTGAGGTTTACCTTTTTCTTCAAACAAATGATTGGATATTTCTCCTAAAATATTTTGAAAAGAAGATGTTTTATTTATTGAACGAAGTAAGGTCTAGTTCTACTACTACAGTTTTTCTTTTACTTGACTCTTTTCTACTAAGACCCCTCATATTTCTCACCTCTGTGTTCTGTGAGGGTGTTGGGTTATCGAAGATGCTTTCAATATATGGATGTCGTAAGGTGCCCTCCCATTTTGTATGATTGTTACCCCCCAGTCTTAGTTCTCACATGGACGTAAAATACATCCAGTATATCAATTAGATCATAAGAGTTAGCAATTCTCAAGATATCTTGTGTGGTATCGACTCTTGCATCAGATATTAAACTATTGCATCAAATTTAAACAATATTAAGTAGAGCAAAGAATTCAAGTTATACATCATCCGATGCATAAATGTTATATCGACTTGCCAAGCGAATTTAAACAATATTCATTGTTTACACTTAATACGAAATTGCTATTGGCTGAACTCAATATCATCAGCCAATAGAAAAACGGGAATAATCCTAACAATCGATCTGAAGGAAGGACTTCAGATCGAGCGTCTATTAAAATTCATTTTAATTCTGGCATTCGACGATACAACATCTTAAACTATTTCCTCAATTCCAATAAAGAAAGACCAATTTCGAGAATTCTAATCGTTGGTAATTTTCAACATTAACATATTGTTGTTCTCATTTCTATTATAGTTTTCTCTCTCAGGTTGGGGTCTATCTTAAAAAGAAGTTCATAGTAACTCTGAAACGGATAGACGGGGAACAACCTTTTCCATAGGAAAACCAGCTTCCCATAAACCAAAATATACCCAACATAAAGAATAAAAATATGAATATTATGAGTTAGGTAACACGATACCCGTTATGAAATATATTCCATCTAACAATGACCCACCTGTTATGAACTGATCCAAATCTTCCATTGGTGTAGCGGCAAGACCTCTCATCATTTCATCAACGATGTTTGGTTTGAAAATAATATCCGGATTGAAAAAGTGATCTCTCAGAAGTACATGTCCGTCACTTAGAAGCTCATAGTTTGGACCTGTGGGGAGGAAAATCGAAATTTGACAGTTTAATACTGACCCAAAGAAATCAGGAATTGTGGTCAATATCAGGAAATCACAGGAAAAAGTCAGGAACATTGATTGAGTTTAAGACAATATGTTTTGTCTTAATGACTTTATGAAGTTTTTTGTTTAACGGATTATTTTATTTTCGTCTACCTATTTGAAAGATTTTAGATGTCTATTTTTAAAAAGTCAGAAGACGGAAATAGGTAAAATAATCCGATAGCATGAAATGTGAAACATAATTTATAAACTCAAAGCGAGAAAGTTAAATATGGTAGAAAAAAGCAATGGAAAAATTAAATTGAACAGTGTGAAGTACGAGGTACCTACACCAGCTAAGTTTAAAAATATATATCATACTTGAAAGTGACAACCCTCCCATCTTTCGACGTCGTTGAGTATGTTGAAAACTTACCCAATCTAGGAATGAACGGTCTTAACATACTATGACCAATTCTAAAAGCCGCAGCAGCAAACTCTGTCATTATGTTAGGTTTACAATTATCATTATAACCTTTGTAGTATCCGGTAGGAGACAGTTTCAATCCATAAAGATTGACAGCATTCAATCCTGCAAATCATCAGAGCAATTTATAGTGATATTTCAGTAGCAGATACTTGAGGGACGATGGGAGCGAGGGTGATTGCTCCCGGTTTGGAAGAACGAAAAGAAAAGCATTGCCTTATTATTGTTTTTGTTGATAGTGAAGCGTCGTGTTTGGGTCTTTCTGAGCTTTGGCTCGCAGTTTCCCAGACACGTATACGTAGTGCTACGAACGGAGTGGACTGCTAAGGTGGTCTTTGGTCTATAGAACACTAAATAATATAACGGAAAGCTCTTAGGTGATCGCTCCGGTTTTGAAGAGCGGAAAGAAAAGCATTGCCTTATTATTGTTTTTGTTAATAGTGAAGCGTCGTGTTTGGGTCTTTCTGAGCTTTGGCTCGCAGTTTCCCAGACACGTATACGTAGTGTTACAAACGGAGTGAACTGCTAAGGTGGTCTTTGGTCTATAGAACACTAAATAATATAACGGAAAGCTCTTACCTTAATAACACAACTCTAGACGCATGAAATATGGAGGCACTACTACGACGACAATAAACAATATACTAACGTCTAAGAAGGATGATGAAGGATAAGCATTAGGAGACAATGAGAGTGACGAAAGTTGACCGAACCGATGAATAATTTTGAATGAATCGATGTTATTAAACAGTTATTATTTTGAAAATTTAAAATTAGAAAAGGTGCTCAGTTGTATGCTGCGCATCAGCTGATACAACCGGCTACAAGATTCGGTTCCGGGGAGAACTTTGCGAATCAATTATTTTTATAGGACTGGATAGAATTTGAATTAGATGACACGGCGGGAACAAGTGTATGGGATAGTATAATTTACTTTTAAAATATATTTAAAAAAAAAGACACTTACCAAAAACAATATTTATATTTACGAAAAAAATAGTTTCGAATCATTCGATTCATCATCAGTCTAGCCGAGTCGAAGGATGGAGGTTGGCGGCTGAGTCAGTCTAGTCGTAACTCCGTCTTTAGACTCGACTAGACTGATGATGAATCGAATGATTCGAAACTTGTTTCTTCATAAATAATTATAAAGAGACTCTTTGGTAAGTATTTTGTTTTAAATATATTTTAACACTAATAATTAACATATTATTCTAAGAGTTAGAATATAGTATAATTCAAATGCTCGTAGATGATGATGATGTTGTTATCATCAAAAATATCAGAATAGAGAATATGAAGTAATTGAATTGTGGTTAAGCTCAAGAGGCGCTATCTCCCAAATTGTATTGGATACATTCGATATGTTTGAGATTAACAAAGGAAATTTGAAAATTATGAGCGAGTCAATAATTAGGGATAGCATTTGTATCCTCCACCACCAAATATACGGTATGTAATGATACTTTTTTTTTAAAAAAAAAAAATATGAAAAAAAAATTGGACCCAAAAATGGATCGGTATGCTGTGTTCCTAGCAACCTACAACAAGTAGGCAGCTTCATTTTGTTTTGTTTTTTGAAATAAATTGTACCTAGGTATAGATCGGTATGCTGTGTTCCTAGCAACCTACAACAAGTAGGTAGCTTCATTTTGTTTTGTTTTTTGAAATAAATTGTACCTAGGTATAGATCGGTATGCTGTGTTCCTAGCAACCTACAACAAGTAGGCAGCTTCATTTTGTTTTGTTTTTTAAAATAAATTGTACCTAGGTATAGATCGGTATGCTGTGTTCCTAGCAACCTAAAACAAGTAGGCAGCTTCATTTTGTTTTGTTTTTTGTAATAAATTGTAGCTAGGTATAGATCGGTATGCTGTGTTCCTAGCAACCTACAACAATTAGGCAGCTTCATTTTGTTTTGTTTTTTAAATAAATTGTAGCTAGGTATAGATCGGTATGCTGTGTTCCTAGCAACCTACAACAAGTAGGCAGCTTTATTTTGTTTTGCTTTTAAAAATAAAATTGTTTCTCTCTAATCATTTTACTAAGTCCCATGGCCGTATCCAGGACAGGGTTTTAAGGGTTCACCCCCCTTCCCAATTTTTTTTTTAAAAGTAGGCAGGGCCATACGCAAGATTTTTTTTCGGGGGAGGGGTCCGAAGCATTGACAGCCAAGCCAGGACTAACACCTGAAAATAATGATCATGGAAGGTGATGTTATTGTTGATAATGAAGTATGTTATTGTTGTTGACGATGTTTATGTTGTTATCGTTATTGTTGTTGATGATGATGTTGTTATTGTTGTTGACGATGATGATGATATTGTTGTTGTTGTTCATGATGTTTATGTTATTGTTGTTCTTGATGATGATGATGATGTTGTTGTTGTTGTTGTTATTGTTGTTCATGATGTTTATGTTATTGTTGTTCTTGATGATGTTGTTGTTGTGCTGATGATGATCATGTTGTTATTGTTGTGGGTGGTGGTGGTGGTGGTTGTGATGATGAGTTACACCTTACAATATTACATCAGCCATGCATAAAAAAATAATGAGATTTCGGGGGGGGGGACCCCATAGACCCCCCCCCCTGCGTACGGCCTTGTCAGTAGATATAACATGGATAATTTGCTATTTTAATTTAATATAATCCCAATATGTTAAAATTCCCTTCACATGACCCCCTCCCCCGAAATAAAATCCTGGATACGAGCCTGCCCATCTCCGATACTTTAAGCCTTGGACTCCACTATAAACTGTAAACCCGAATCCGCCCCGACTTTCTGGCCCCCATCTCTAGTGGTAGATGCCTATTTTAAATTCCCCTACCCAATATTCGTGGTAGAAACTCATTATAGACAATATGTTGCCATTTTGCCACCATGATTCTTCTTGTATGTTGAAAGAGATGCTCATCATTCCAGTGAGGGTTGATAACGGCAAGACTTTCTGCCATTCGATTGTGTTCTCTCATGAAAACCGTGTGGATTGCTGAAATCATGAAACAATGAAATTAAACCATAGGGATACGATTTTTTGTCAAAAATCTCAAATGCTTCTCATTCAGTGTCGGATCCAGGGGGCGAAGGGGCGATCACCTCCCAGAGGCCATATTTTTTTTTTTTTTTCATTGAAACAAAAAATCACATTCAGTTATCATTTTCCTAATAATTTGCGTATAAAATTGTACGAAAATTGTTTTTGTTTCACATAAATATCGTCTACACCACATAAAAATTATTAGCTGAATCGTGGCCGACCGTAATCGACCCGCCTTCACCGATCGCTCTGTATCCGCCCCTGATCTCATTGGTATTCAAATCCACGATATGTTATTGAAAATCCTTCTTTCAAACCAAATTTTTGAAACTTAATTAATCAAGTTCCCGTCACACTGATGAAGTTAAGCAACGCTCGGCGTGTTGCGTAATTACGAGGATGAGAATCTAAAAATGTTGGTTTGATCTTAATATAAGGAGTATAAATTTCTAAAATAATTTTGTATCAACTACAAGTTATAAATTTCAAAAAAAAAAAAATTGAGTATCAAACTACAAATATAAAAAGGAGTCACGAGCGCTTTCTTCTGTTACGACATCGTCCGGTGAACTTGACGATGTCGGAAAGGGCGAAAGCGCTCGTGACTCTTTTTTATATTTGTAGTTTGATACACATTTTTTTTTTTTTTTAATTTATATTTCACAATGACTACAAACATTCTAAATCTAAATTGGACTCATCATCATCAAGTAGCTTCATCGTGGTCGATGGTTGCCAAGTTTGGTGAGAACAAGTGTTTGGCTAGCCTTTTGCTTCCTTCATATGTTGTGACATCAATCCATTCCTTTATATCATCGAACCACATTCTTCGTGGCCCCCGTCTAGATCTTACACCATCAACATCTCCCTCAATTACTACAAGTTAGTTATGTTATTGACTCACGAGCGCTTTCGTTTGTTAAGACATCTTCTGATCTTTAAAGATTTACTGCTCGGTGGCATAATGGCTAAGCGCTCGTCTGGTAAAAAGATGACATGGGTTCAATCTCAAGCTGTGGCAGGATTTTTCCTCATTAATTTGAGTATTCAACCACAGGGCTGTAAGGGTTAGGTAGTAGAAAATGCCACAGATATTAACCTCGCCTAGTGGTATCCTTCCACTCAAGAGATATCTTTTATTCTTATTATCAGATCAAATTTGCAGGGGGTGTTTCGTCAAAAAAATCTTTCGATTAGGCCAGATATAAGTGGAAATAATTGCCCGTGAAGTTCTGCGATAGCATTACATACCAGTAAGACCAGGCTGTTCTGACGCTCTTCCATCTCCCGCGAGGAAACAATATCTTGCTCTACATTCTGGATGAGATGGACTATTCGGCAAGAGATCTTTTCTATCCCCCATAACAGTCACATTGAGTTTGCCATTATAACTTCTTAAATCTTTGGCTTGACAGGCATGTTCTCCATAGATGAGGGATCCGTCCAAGTAAGCAGAATTTTGATTTAATTGTTCTCGAGGACCGAATCCTTGTTGACCTGTAAATCACATTTCTAATGAGGCAAAAGTAGAAATTGGAAAGTACCTGACAATGATAAACACACATCAAAATATATAACGTCTCTTTAACATCTATTGGGCATTCGATACGGGCGTTTTACCCTCCATTCGCTGGAAACTTGCAAACAAGCTACCCACATTGACCTCACCCAGCCTGGGTTGGACCGGAAAAATAGCTAGCATCACGAGGGCGCGAACCCACGTGGACACCCACATGGTACAACCTCGTTGAACGTTGCTTACTTCAGTGATCTAACGGGAACTGGTGGATTCAACGTGCCATAGACGCTGGCTAGGAGTTGTCTGTTCCAATACCACAGCCCAAACGGTAGCAGATAGCGAACAATGGATGGGAATGGACCCCCCCCCCAAATCATGGTCTCCAGAAAAAATATTAGAACTAAATTATGTCAAACCGTTTTCGAGTTACGGACAAATTTCTAATTTATTCACTAAAATTGGGCAGTCACGGTCGGATATGTTAAATTTTGTAGCAACAACATAATATCAACTCAAAGCAAGAAAGTTTTAGGTGGCCGTTTAGTCCTTATTTAGAACATTTTTTTTTTTGCGAAGGTATGGCCATTCATTCCAGAGTTACGGGTTCGAAATTGGGAGCGGGTAAAATAAAATTTTGAAAATACTAAAAAGTCAGAATGGCCGTGCCTCTAAGGCCCCTGGCGAAACGTTTAAATCTCGAGTTTTTAAAGGTTGCACTAAAATCGGCCCATCTTGTGGCCCATATAAGCTCCTACAAATTATTTACGACTATCTTGAAAAGTGACAGAGTTATGATTATTCGAAATACATTGAATAACCTTGTACTTAGGGATGTCTATATTATATTGATAATATTGAATATTGATATTCGGGTTTCGAAATGATCGATATTTGATTTCGATACTATCGAAAAAAATATCGGTATCAAAACAAAAAAAAATATTAAGATACCTACGTCAGAAATTACGCTGCTCTGCTGCTAGGACTGTCGATATGGACATCGATAATATCGATATTAAGGTTTTGGTATAGCTGATATTTTATATCGATTATCGACCATCGGATAATATCGCTTATCGATATTTTTCTTTCGATACGGCAATCCTATTTGTACTTTACCTGACAAAGATCTCATGAAAGGCAAACACAAGGGTTTCCCGGACGTATGATTCACTTGGGGGAAGTATGGATCACCAGCTGGTATTTGAATTGGCATACACTCTGGATGAACCGTGGAACGGGCGTCACAAGGACGACAATCAGGGATGGATGCAAAAAATCCTGAAATACAAAATTATAGAGAAAGTTTCTGAGGAGTTGTCTCTTGATTTTTGTGTGTTAAATCAGCATAAAGGAGCATTCACACTACACAGTGAAAGTCAGGCCCGACGGGAGGAAGGGGGGAATCCCCCCCTCCAAGCCCAGGATTTCCTAAGAGGCCCGGGGAGAAAATTATCATAATAAAATTTTTCATGTTTTTTTTCTGAATAATAAATAAATATCATTCAAAGGTTACCCCTAATGTATCATTCAATGTTTACCTCTATGTATCATTCAAAGCTTACCTCTATGTATCATTCAAAGCTTACCTCTATGTATCATTCAAAGCTTACCTCTAATGTATCATTCAATGCTTACTTCTATGTATCATTCAAAGCTTACCTCTATGTATCATTCAAAGCTTACCTCTATGTATCATTCAAAGCTTACCTCTATGTATCATTCAAAGCCTACCTCTATGTACAGGGGTGAATGTCAAGTCATGATCAACAAACTGTGCAAGCTGCATAACCATAAGTGTGTATCTGGAGCTCAGATGACTAATGTCCGCATGGACCATAGCACTCACTAGACGAGGAGATGGTAGAGATGCTCCAGTAACCGAATGAATTCGGGGCGTCGAAACCACTAGAACAGAAACAAATCAATTATCATAATCTCCAACTGAGATGACTAAGGCTGGGATACCACTGAGTGCAATATTAGCAGCTTTGCGAATTACTGCGCATCATAGCATAATTCAATGTTTCTTTATTGAGACCGAATCCCATTCAGAATAGCACTGCTTATTTACGAAGCAAAGAGTAACATTAATTTTGTTGCTACGTGCTGCGAAAAAAAATGTCGCCCTCGTGGGACTCCAGTCCCGGGGCGTAGACATCCCTAGTACAGAAAGAAATTATGGAACTAGTATTTGTAGGTTAATATCTTACTCAGTTCCAGGGGTTCCAGGCGTGGGCACCTCTAGTACAGAAAGAAATTATGGAATTAGTATTTATAGGTTAATATCTTACTCAGTTCCAGGGGTTCCAGGCGTGGGCACCTCTAGTACAGAAAGAAATTATGGAACTAGTATTTATAGGTTAATATCTTACTCAGTTCCAGGGGTTCCAGGCGTGGGCACCTCTAGTACAGAAAGAAAACTAGTTGTAGGTTAATATCTTACTCAGTTCCAGGGGTTCCAGGCGTGGGCACCTCTAGAACAGAAAGAAAACTAGTTGTAGGTTAATATCTTACTCAGTTCCAGGGGTTCCAGGCGTGGGCACCTCTAGTACAGAAAGAAATTATGGAACTAGTAGTTGTAGGTTAATATCTTGCTCAGTTCCAGGCGTGGGCACCTCTAGTACAGAAACAAATTATGGAACTACTAGTTGTAGGTTAATATCTTACTCAGTTCCAGGGGTTCCAGGCGTGGGCACATCTAGTACAGAAAGAAATTATGGAACTAGTAGTTGTAGGTTAATATCTTACTCAGTTCCAGTCGTGGGCACCTCTAGTACAGAAAGAAATTATGGAACTACTAGTTGTAGGTTAATATCTTACTCAGTTCCAGGGGTTCCAGGCGTGGGCACATCTAGTACAGAAAGAAATTATGGAACTACTAGTTGTAGGTTAATATCTTACTCAGTCCCAGGGGTTCCAGGCGTGGGCACCTCTAGTACAGAAAGAAATTATGGAACTAGTATTTGTAGGTTAATATCTTACTCAGTATATCCATTCAGAATAATGTTTTGAGAAATATAGTCATTGCGCCTTGGTACATTCGAAACGAAGACCTACATCGCGATGTAGAACGAGTAACAGATTTTATTAAAAAAATAAATGCTACTTCCCAACGAGAAAGGCTCTGAGGTCATCTCCTCGAAATTGACAACCTATATAGACGTATAAAAAGAAGAAAACGCTCCATCCCTAGGTGCACCAGATTGCAACAACCTTTATAGGACGAGTCTGTTTATGTTATGTACACAAACTGTTTTAGAGTACTTCCATCTTTCGACTCGACTAGACTGATGATGAATCGAATGATTCGAAACTAGTTTCTTCATAAATGATATAATCATTTATGAGAGAAATAGTGTTTTTGGTAAGTGTTTTGTTTTAATTTATTTAAAAGTTAATATTTTTGTTATTTCCCTTGGCTTTCGTTACATCAAAATTCTACTCGTGTACTTACAATCCTCATAAACAGGCGGCAACAATCTTGAAAACGTTGTCAAACTTCTTCCATGTTCTGTATTTACCAAATTGTTACATCTGCCAGAGATAGTTCTAAATGGTGAACTCGGATCACATGGTTCCGCTGGACAGGACGGTTGATTTTGAAGTGTAAGAGGTGGAAGGAATCCAGCCTTGTTCAGGTCTTCAATGAAATCAATACCTATTGGATCAATGCTGTTATCGAGAATAGCTTGTCGCTTCCAGATTCTTTTTGTGCTTTGATGGTCTCTGGTGGAAAAGAAGAATAACAATGAGGTGTGAGATGTGACCTGATGTATATTCGTGTGTTTTTATATTTGTGCCCCTATCACACTATTTGATGAGTCTTTCAAATAAAATTATTTACTTTTAAATTTTGTTGTCTATTATACCATAGCAACTGGATATTTATCTTTAATAAATATAATTTTGATATTTTCTCAATTTTCAATACAATTTTTGATCGAAAATTAATTTTTTTTTTTTACTTGTGTATTTTTGATAATTGCGGACTTGGCCATCTACAGACGCTTCAGAAATATTTTTCAAAGGTAAAATTAATGATTTAGTTTTCAAAAACGATCAAACGATGAGAAACGTGTTTGTCATGCGTTTAAACCCTATCAGACTATTTTGGTATCTTTTGCGTTTGATTAATAAATAGCCATTCAATAGCGAATTTGATCAAATATATTTGTCGATCACACTGTTTGGTACTTTTTGAAGTAAAAAATGACATATAGTAAATAGTGTGATACCACCTGAAGAATATAAAGATTTGGAGGACGTAACAATTGCTGATGGATCTAATATTGAAGTTCACGTTGAATTGATCAAAGAAAATGGCTAATTTTAGTGTTGGAGCGTGGTTTCAGTTGAGAAGAAAAAAAAAATTGCATCCCATCACACTATTATAGACTAAAGACAAAGGAGTTTTTCTTGTCGTGCTAACTGAAAAAACTATCTTATCAATCGGTGCCAAACCTTTTTTTACATGATTATGGGGAAGGATATAAGATAGTTTTTATGTAAATTCGTTATCATTCTTACAGAGAATTCTGATACTTTTCTTATTATCGTTATCAAATTATCTCATGACAGCAGCACAGCCATGCCTCTAAAGACAACCACGCCAGGCAAAGCCTGCTAGTGTGTCGTACAGTTTTATTTTATAGGTTGGTGGTGTAGGGGTAAGACGCTCTGACTGGAGAACAGTAGAGCGAGGTTTCAAACCCAGACAACTCATGGAATTTTATCTTCATGAATTTAAGATATTTACCACATAATAGTAGCACCTAAAACTGCCGGTGTCAAGGGACTCTCTAGTCCTATTCGAGCAGTATAAATAAGGACTATAATTGTTATTTTTATTTGCAAATTCAGAAAAATGATATTACTTAAGTTTCCACGATCATGTCTGGATCTTTTTGAGGGAAGTATGGCAGTCAAACTGCAATTTCCTCTTTGGGTGGGGGAAAAGTACGAATGGAAAAATGGCTGGAATACAATTTGTAATTAATGAGGTAATTTATCAAGGGAAATATCATTTTTGACGGGCTTTCGTTTCACCTGAATTCTCTTATATTGACCCTAGGGCCCCTGACAAATCATTTTAATTAATATTACCTCAATGATTCAATGAATGTATCAATTCCCTCGTAACATATTCATTATAATTATTATTACTTCAGTGAATGTATCAATTCCCTCGTATTCATTATAATTAATATTACCTCAGTGAATGTATCAACTGCCTCGTAAAATATTCATTATAATTATTATTAACTCAATGAATGTATCAATTCCCTGGTAACATATTCATTATAATTATTATTACCTCAGTGAATGTATCAATTCCCTCGTAACATATTCATTATAATTATCATTAACTCAATGAATGTATCAGTTCCCTGGTAACATATTCTTTATATATATTATTACGTCAATGAATGTATCAATTCCCTGGTAACATATTCATTATAATTATTATTAACTCAATGAATGTATCAATTCCCTCGTAACATATTCATTATAATTATCATTAACTCAATGAATGTATCAGTTCCCTGGTAACATATTCTTTATAATTATTATTACGTCAATGAATGTATCAATTCCCTGGTAACATATTCATTATAATTCTTATTACCTCAATGAATGTATCAATTGCCTCGTAAAATATTCATTATAATTATTATTAACTCAATGAATGTATCAGTTCCCTGGTAACATATTCTTTATAATTATTATTACGTCAATGAATGTATCAATTCCCTCGTAACATATTCTTTATAATTATTATTACCTCAATGAATGTATCAATTCCCTCGTAACATATTCATAGTAAATTGAATTATTTGCTAATCTTAAAGCTTCCGCTGTAGGTTTACTGAAAGCAGCGGCTATGCCTGTTGGGGAACTGGGATCAACTGATATTCCTGTAAATTAAAAAGAAGAAATTATGGAACTACTAGTTGTAGGTTGAATATAAGATTATTCATTGCTCTAATTTTCAATGAGTGCCATAGAGAAAATACATGTAAGGATGTAAGGGGCACAAAATGTGTAATCCTTGGCATTGGTTGATTATTTTGCAATAATGAATCTTTGGAATCGTCACGGAAAAAATGGCATCCCTCAACATTTTATTACGTTTCAAGGTACGTGGATTTTTTTTAACCAGCGAAATAATATACCTACCTTTGTGTTACATTGGCAGGCAGATTTTTTTTTACCTCGGAAGCCGGATGGTTTAACAAATATTGTAATAAACATATAGTCTCAAAAAATCGGTCGGTGTGATCTTTAAGTCGCTAGTACTTTGGTTGTCGAGTCAAACCAATTTATTTTAAAAATGTATGTGTGAGACATTTGCAGTACGAACAAGATATTTTATTATTTAAGTAGATATCTAATAGAAAAATATTTGAAAGAAATATACTAAACGAAAATGACAAAGAATTTATAATGCCAGTGTCTATGGCACGTTGAATACGCCAGTTCCCGTTCGATCATTGAAGTTAAGCAACGTACAGCGAACCTTCGTGATGTGGGTATTTTTCCGGTCCAACTCAGGCTGTGTGAGGTCAATGCAGGTAGCTGGTTTGCAAGTTTACAACGAATGTAGACTAAAACCCCCGTCTCGAATCACCAATAAATTTTAAAGAGACGTTAAGCGAAAAAAAAAACAATATCTTTACTTGTGAACGCCTGGTAATAGATATGTAATTTACTCGACTTATTGGGAAATGTGAATACAATAGACAAAAAAAAACAGACCCGGATGTATTACTAGGGTCCAGAAATAAATTAGGCGAATGAAAGGCCGTATCCAGGATTTTATTTCGGGGGGGGGGGCTCATGTGAAAGGAATTTTACCATAAAGGGATTATAGGAAAAATCCGAAAAATCAAACCTTTTCAAAATTGGATACGGTCATCGGCAAATCTAGGAACTCTAATTAGGCTATGTTCAGATGACCGCGCGCACAAGATCTAACTAAATAATGCATATTGTCTACATGACCGCGCGGTACTAGTTCTACAAACTTGTATCGATTTGTTCATTTGATCCCGCGCGGTTACCACGCGTTCATCTGAACATAGCCTTAAAATATCTATAGGTTTCATTATAATCGACCATTAGGACGTCTCCGTGGCAGAGTGCGCATCACACTCGGCTTGCACCACGGAGGTTCCGGGTTCGATTCCCGGACGGGTCGAAAATTTGAAAAAGGTTTTTTCGAATTTTCTACTTGGTCTGGCTGTGTTTGGGGGTAACTCAGCCTCCTGAGGACAATTGAGTAGCTATGGTAATAGCGCCAAGTGGTAGTATTATAAGGAAAATTGTTAAAGTGTAGCTTAGGCTTAGTGATATTGGAGTGAATGTTGAAAATACCTTGTAATGCTATGATGCCCACAAACATTGTGACATAATAACACAAGGAAAATAATATACATACATACATTTACATATACATTAGATGACCTGATAAACTAAAGGGTACGGCAGGACCGACTGATGCTTTTTGAACAGTCAGTACAAGAGAACTAGGGGATGAAGAGAGGTGGGAAGGCGGGGAGGTGTCATACGGTGCGTTAGGTATGGACATTTTATTAGAGAAAGGGAGGGGAAGGAAGATTTACTTGAGATGCAGTAGCTTGTCCTTGCTTTCTGCATGGATAATGGAAAGGATATCGTTTCCGACCCTTCCTTGAGTCGAATTTTACGACTGGCATGGACTTGGATGCCTTGGAAGTATTTTTTATAAGCCCCCTTATCCACATAGGAATTCTCTGGCCCTTTGCAAAGCTTTATCTACAACATTTTTGGTAACAATGACTTACTAAATGATTTAAACTCCAAGTTCTGTCTGAAGCTGATATCTTCTCTTGCCCTTTGCAAAGCTTCATCTACAACATTTTTGGTAACAATTGGGAGTGAGGACTCCGAACTACTCTTCCAAAGAGATAAATTGAGGTAGGAAAAGTGGTTGCAACTGATTGGACTGTTCCTATAACGACAAATGAATAAGTAAACTCAAACTAATGATGAGAGATCATCAGCAAAAAACTAGTTTCTACGAAGTTTCAATTGATACTTTGAGAAGCAAGCTAGGGTTACTGTGCCAGCTGTTACAGCTAAAGTGAGTAGCCACAAAGCAACGCCAACCCCAAATTGAATTGGGGAAGGGTGAAGTTAAAGAAGAAATTTTAAATTCTGGTTTTGCATGACATGTTATCCTAGTTTAACAAACTCGTTTGGTTATGTTTTTGTTGTGTTCAATGTATTACTTACAAATATGAATCCGTCTGTAGAAATATCTTGGGTTGAATGCTTCCAAGTTCAGGCATATTCTGACATAGAATTGAACTAAGAGAAGTTTGACGAATCGAATTGAGTTGCTCTGAAAATTAATTGTTTTATTTATTCGTAGAAATGACGTGTTTCCAGGCGGCTTGAAATCACCGCCAAAACAATTATATCAATAAAAACAACCCCGAGACAAATCAGTGGTGGAATTGGGACCCTTCAGACATGCCATTTTTTTTCCTTAGAAGTTAAACCCCAGTTCAGAGATGTCAGGCACGTAGGCAAGTTTTATTGATTTTATAGTAGGTGCTCTGGTTAGTGACACACCCCGGGGCTCCCTCCCCCCCCCCAAATCAATAATGAAAAAATGATATTTTAATTATTCATGCGGTGGTCAAATCCGATAGCTTTTTCAGAGTTAGCACATTTCGTGGTAGTCTAACTCATTTAAAATAAAAGTAGAATTCACACTCACCCTCCAAATGAAAATCCTGTGCCACTGACTCAGGTACCAAATTTAATAGTACAGTTACGTGGAGCATGAGTATCAAAGGATTAACTGTACACCAAAGGTTACTTGTGATCTTGAGCATGAAAAGGTTAAATAATATACTAGTTTCTGCAGCATGAATAACAAAGTGTTAATACTCACCGATTGAAAATGAAGTTGGTGGAAAATCGTTTTCGTACCAAAATCGATCACTGTCTTTCAGTACTGAAAATTGTCTTGCTAATAGACATGAAAATGTGACACCTAAAGCCGAGCCTGAAGCAGAATTTTCTAAGAGTCCACCTATGAGGAGGTCAATATGGCTGATATTTCTGAAAGTCAATATGTTAAACTTAGCAATTTTTGAACAACTGGATTGGCCGAAGCTTCTCATTTTTTTTTTTTTTAAAGAAGCCAAATTTACCTTGAGAACACTATGCAACGAAGAACTGGCTGAAGAAAACAGGGTCGGGTTAAGGTTGTGAGTGACGCCTAATTATTTTTGGATCGCAAGACTTTTATGAATCTTATAATAATGTCTAGTGTACACCAAACCGCGAGTTTCCCAAAATTCCGGAACTCGTGGCTTAAATAAATTCTATTTTTTTTAGGATAACGTCTGTTTAACAGCTAAGGACATTAGAGACGGGGAATCGCTTGGAAAATTCCAAACCAGCTGCCCACATTGACCTTACAAATTATGGGTCTGGGAATAACCAGCATGACAAGAGCGCGAACCCACATGGTCAGTCACCAACCTGGCCGTTGCTTAAGATCAGTGATCTAACGGGAATTGTAGTATTCAACGTGCTAGTGACGTTGGCTGATCGTAAGTATAAAATATCTCTTCAGCTAAGTAGGTAAGGCTTACTTCTAAAGAGATAAATTTTCTCTCATCTCGTTCAACCTAAAACAGTTTGCATACACACGGCTCCAGGAAAACCAAAGTTACAAAAAAACATTTATTGGTCATTCGAGACAGGGGTTTCATTCTCGATTCGCTGGAAATTTGCAAACCAATTACCCATATTGACCTCACCCAGCCTGAGTTGGACGGGAAAAATAACCAGCATTACGAGGGCGCGAACCAAGGTAGACAACCACATGGAACAACTTCGTCGCACGTTGCTTAACTTCAGTGATCGCACTAGAACTGATGTATTCAACGTGCCATAGACGTTGGCTTATAACAAAAGTTAATATGACTGAAACTAGGATAGGCCATGTCCGGAGAGCCAAATTCTTGGCGAGACCGTTCCACATCCCCGCCCGTAGCCAAACACTTACTTATAGGTTTCCTTCAACACATTTTGATTTCTAAGTGGAATATTCTCTAACGGCTCTTGAACATCTTTTGGAGAACAGAACTCTGACCAAACCGAATATTTTGAAAGTTGAACTTTTCGGCTTTCTTCAATCAAACGAATCACTGGAATAAAACATAAACACGATTCTGAAACTCCTGGCATCCGTTGATTAATATGTATACTGGTAGTTCGGTGGGCTGTAGACCCCACTCAGTTATAATTGCTTATAGCTTATAGGGCCCAAAAACTAAGTCCATAAACATTATAACTAGCTGTTTCCTTAAGTATTCTATCATTTCCCTTACAAAAATCGGAAAAACGGTCGTAATTCGAATACGGTTGGACATTTTCTTGCAAACTAAGTCCTAAATTAAGGTTGACAAAGCAACCTATTACTTTCACGTTTTGAGTTGATATGCTGTTGCAACAAAAATTAAGGTGTCGACCATGAAATGCTGAATTTCGTCAAAATCGAAAAAAATCTTCTGTAACTCGAAAACGGTTGGATATTTTTGAGTTTTTTTTCTAGGTTTCCCAGGGGCCATTCCCATGAATTTTTCGATATCTCTTACCGTTTTAACTAAACAATTAGTGATACAAACGTTAAAAGTAAGTGAATCCTCATCATAAATAACGATTGTGTAGGGCTACTTAAAATATCAACGAAGGGAGGGGTATACGGGTATGCCGTATTGCCGTATGAGTAGCAGTCTTGTAAGTAATGCTGAATTTCAGTAATCATATTCGTTTGAGGTAGATTTATTTATTAATTTTTTTTTTTTTATTAGTTTATTTAACTACATAAAGATACATACATCTCACTCTCCCAGACTACTATGGTAGCTTCTTAGATATTTCAAGATATTTCTTCTCTACTCGCCGGAGCATATTGCCACGCCCGCTTGTCGACAATAGACTATGGAGCGGTGGGAACTACGATTTGTTTTCTCGTACTTTTCACATCTTCTCTCCTAGCGCCTTACCGGGCAGGTGATTTATCATTTAAGGGGGTGGTTTAAGTGGATCGTTTTGTATCACCTAATTGGTGGATAGGGGACTTGGTTTGTTTCGAGCTCTTTCTATCCAATCAGGGGAGTGCATACCAATACTGTCTATGGGCAATTGGTCACTAACTCATATTCGTCATAATCCCGGATAGGTATCTTGCGTCGCTAGAAACGTAGTTGGGTGAGAGAAAATATTCCACCTCCCTGGGAAGTAACCCCAAAAAAGGGACTTCAAATCACTATGGACTGATTTGATCATAATCACTGGCGAGTGAACAGTCCTATTTGGTATAATCTTGAGGCGAACTTACTCTGTTCGGATCCTATATTTGGTTTGCCCGATTTTTCTGTCAATAGAAATTCCAAAGTCTTTGAAATGTCTTTTTGAATAGGTTGCTAGAAATAAAAAAAAAAACAGTTGACATAATTTTACTTTATAGCAACATATTTTGGGCGCTGAATTTCAAAGATTTTCAGTCACTGTGAAAACAAACAATTTATATATTACAGATCTATCCCGCCCTCACAATAGCCGGTTCTACGCACAAGGACGACCTGGAACGCATATCATTCCAGTTCCAGCCAAGGACCATCAAAACCTTTTCGGTAACCCCATAAAAATCTGTTTCCAGCTTTTTTAAAACATGAATCTAGGAATGTCAAGAACAGTTGAGCACCCAAGGGACATCAAAACATTTCCGATAACCCCATATCAACCTATTTCCACCATTTTAAAAACATGAATCTAGAAATGTGAAGAATAGTTGATTTTTAGGGGAACGCCCCAACAAAAACAGAACTAGACGATCTCTGCAACTGCTTTTCCTCTTATCTGTAGAATTCCTTTTAAAGGAGCATCTCACAGTAATTTTAATAGCACCCGTCACCCGTCAGTGTTTTCTCCGTGCTCAGACAGTTTTTTTTTATGTCAAATCACTGTGAAGATCACTAGATAAAATCTAGTTGCCTTTGAAAATATATTAACGTTATGTATGTTCTGTGCTAGTTACTAACCTTATTTAATATTGGCGCAATCATGGTTGGTAATATTTGTAAAATGGTGAATCCAACATTGACGAATGTACCAGGGCGATTATTACTTGAATAACCCTGATAGAAACCATCTTTGTGAGATCTTAAACGCCATTCTTGAATACTGGTCTAAAAGAGAACACATAAAATAATATACTAGTGGATCAAGATGATCAGGTGTTCATGTTAGTGTGGTAGTCATTTATAAAAAAAAAAATATCTTAGTCTAATTTTAAAAAGTCATTTCCAAAAAACAAAATATTGGGTCCCCTGAAAATTTTCAAAATCGAAAATTCCTTAACAACAGCCATAACATATCAAAATTTTACGTTTCTACAACAAACCTCTAAAAAGTTAAAAAAACACTATTTTGCCCCCCCAGGGCCTACAAAAACTATACAGAAAATTTCCTTCATGTCCTAAACATGTATACCGAATTTCGTCAAAATCTGATGAAAATTGTGGCTTGTATCGCGTAATAAACAAACATACATGCATATATACAAGTGCATTTCGGGATGTATACCGGGTGTAAAAAGAGGAGTTCACTAACGTTCACAATTATACAAGTGGATCAAGATGATCAGATGTTCACCTTTGCGTTGTAGACATTTATAAAAAAAATATCTTGATCAAATTATAAAAAATCATCTTCAAAAAACAGATAAGGGGCAGGCCCCCCCAAAATAGAAAAGCCCTTATCACGAGCCATAATATATCAAAATTTTACGTTCCTAAAACAAACCGCTAAAAAGATAAAAATCATTTTCAAAAAACAGAATATTGGACCTGGGGGGCCCAGTGCCCCCAAAAACTTTACAGCCAATTTCCTTTTATATTAATAAATTACTTACTTTACTTTCCGTGTCTATCACGGAAGTTGTTGAGAAGCATATTATGCTCCTCTGAGAACGCCGGACTAGATGTTGATAATCCCGGTCACTTCCATGTACTCCAATACAGGTATAAATGTCTCAGGTCCATGAAGATTAGATTCCAATGGGTTGGCTGGGTTTGAACGACCTATTTACCAGTCAGAGCGTCTTACCAATATAATACCAACCCATTTTAATAACTTGATCTTTTGACACGACGCACACAAAACCGTGGTCAAAAAAAGACTACACTGAAAAAATCTCAGCCCTATGCACCATTAGAAAACCAACTATTTCCGCAGATTTTGTTTCCCACTTTCACTATTGACAAGAAAAAATAAATCAGTTTTGAAAAATTGAGTCAAAATATTGACAATACTTGTTATTACGTTTACTCAATGCTACTTACCTCGCCAATAAGTACAGGTAAATATTCGTCATAAGTAATGTGCTGAATTTCAGCTATAACTATACTTCTTGCTTCCTCGAACAAAATATCCTCGGACCATTCTGGGTTAACACTAGATAATAATCGAATAAGATGATTATGTTCAAGCTCGAACAATTTATAAATAAAATTAGAAGCAAACGTACATCTGAAATAATAATAGAAAAAAGTAAAATGGCGTCTCCACTAATTAAAAAGCAATGTGAAATGACGTCTCCAAAAAATAAAAGTGGTAGCTCCTCTATTTATTTTTTAAAAATTGTAAGCTGGAATATCCACTAAATTAAAAAATGTAAGATGGCGTCTCCACTAATTTAACAAAAAAATAAAAAGTAGTAGGTAGCTCTAACATTTTTTTAAAAGGTATGTCTAGAACCGCTTTTGCATTACCTCAGGGCTATTTTTTTTTGATAACGTAAAGTGTCATTACCACTAATTCAAAAGCAATGTGAAATGGTAACCAAATTAAAAATAAAAGTGGTAGCTCCACTATTATTTTAATGTAAAATGACATCTCCACTAATTTAAAAGGAATGTGAAATGGCGTCTCTTCTAATTAAGAAAAATGAAAAGTGTCAGCTCCACTATTATTTTAATGTGAAATGGCGTCTCCTGTAATCTAAAAAAAAAAGAATAGTGGAAAAAAAGAATAGTGGTAGCTCTACTATTATTTAAATATGAAATGGTATCTCCACTAATTTAAAAGCAGTGTAAAATTGCGTCACTAATTAGGAAAAATAAAATGTTGTAGCTCTGCTATTATTTATTTAAATGTAAAATAACAGCTCCACTAATTTAAAAGTAGTGTGAAATTGCGTCCCCACTAATTAAAAAAAATCTAATAAATGTATAATTGCGCTTCCACTAATTTAGTATTTGATCAATTACTCAATTTTCCCATCTTATTTTCGTTTGAGAAAAATTTCGTTTCAGGATAAATATTCAAGGTAACAATCGAATTAGATCTCTAGTTTATAGAGCTACGTCAGATACTTACGACTGGCATTGAATGAAACCACCTTGTGTTCGCGAAAATATTGAAGATTCATTGTAAATACTAGAGGCATCTAAAAATCCGCTCGCCAAATTTATCACTTTTTTGACTGAAATGAAAAAAAATATATATATATTTTTGGTTTATTATCTTTTATCGTGAAACGACTATCTACGAAATACGAGATCATTTAGGCACCAAATTGGATCTACACACAAAAATTCATTAAAATCGGCAAAGTTCTGTGGAGATAGGTGGATGACCTGTTCGATATTTGGATTCTTGAAACGTAATATGCAGGGTAAACCTGAACAACTGTGACAAAGGAACACGGTAGGTAGAACAGGTCGTTTCCATAAAATAAAACCTATCCGTACTCTATTCTACTAAACGACACCAGTATCGTCTCATAATTCACATTTTTGGCACAGAAAGTTTCGATACTTTTTTTTGTAATAATATTCACGACAATTTTGTACTTGTTTCTTTGGTTCAAATTATATTTTTCTCTTTGTAAGGTAAGGTCGAAATTTACAAAATGGCCGCCATCTTGGAAATGAAGCAAAAACGTCTTATGCTCAATCGAGTATTTTGTGTTGGAAATGACCTGTTCTACCCAGGGTATCTGAGTCATCGTTTTCAGGTATACAATTTTTGAGAGGAGTCTGTTTTTTACAATAACCAGAGTCAGCATCAGTAAAATTTTAAAAACTCATGCTAAATTGACAGAATATTTTACCCAAAAGGCACATATAGGTCAAAAAATCCCAAAAGGGACAGAGAGAAAATTGCAACTTTCGATCTAGAGTTTCAAAACAAACAATTGACATTTAATTTAGTCCCGATTTACATTTTTATAAATATATTCTTTTCCGAGGCCTCTTCATGTTATTTATCACAAAGATCCAACCAACATTCAACATTAACGCAATTTGCCATCAAATCTAATAACTTACCATTAGGATTAGTAGATGTGAGATCATCTCTGATAAGCTGGGACCAAAGTCCAATAAAATTACTTAAATAATCATGAAACTGGGGAGTTGTTTTGATTTTGTGGGAAATTTCTTTTCCCGATGGCGAAGTGACAATATCTGAAACAGAATGAATGAAAAAAATAATAATCAATCATGGTCATGGCAAACTTTCTTTAAAAATATGATTTCCTTTTTTATTCTAAAGAAAAATGACATCTCCACTATTTTTTATTATAATACCAGTTAATATGCCTAAGATCCGCTATCATTCTCAAATTTCTATTCTTATTTTTCAAGGTAAAAGAGGATTTGTGAGAGAGCATGGGTTTGTGTCAATCCTATACATTGTTGCCCTTTGTTTTTTTATTTAAAAAAAAAAAAAAAAAACAGAATTCTCGTCTATATATTTCGCCAGGGGTAATTCGAATTACGAGAGTTGAGGCACAGAAGTGTACAACTGTACAAAATACGCTTTGTGTTACATATAATAACTGGTCGTTTGCCCGTGCATCGCTACGGTTACGAAATTCAACAACAATTTCGAAATTGCAACATTAAACCACCCCCCAGTGTGAGCACGGCTAATATTTAAATAATTCAATATTTTACTCGAGGATATTACTTTTTTGTACTGCGGAAAAAGTGTGAGCACGGCTAATATTTAAATAATTCAATATTTTACTCGAGGATATTACTTTTTTGTACTGCGGAAGAGTTGAGGAACAGAAGTGTACAACTGTACAAAATACGCTTTGTGTTACATATAATAACTGGTCGTTTGCCCGTGCATCGCTACGGTTACGAAATTCAACAACAATTTCGAAATTGCAACATTAAACCACCCCCCAGTGTGAGCACGGCTAATATTTAAATAATTCAATATTTTACTCGAGGATATTACTTTTTTGTACTGCGGAAAACCCATTTATTAAATTTCATTTTTCTCGCTCCTCCCAAAGTGGTACTTCTCGATTCCGATTTTTTGGTGGTGATAACCATAAATCTATAAATCGGGGAGAAACCGGAAAATGTCAATTTTTATATTTTTTATGGGATCCTTATATTTTTGGGGGAAAAAGGAGCCATTTCGTTCATTTTTTTCCTTTAGTTTACACAGAAGTCATCTCCTTTACCCGGAAAAAACAAATTAAAAAAAAGAACAAATCAGTAGACCTCACATTGTTTGATCAACAAAATGTGTAAACTAGAGCAATTTTTTTTTTCAAGGTAAATTAGATAGTATTTAAATAACTTGTAACTATGATATGTGCTGAGGGTCATATAAGTGGTTTATTAAAAATAGTACAAGTGTCGCCGAACTGTCCACAGTGTGCCCTTGTCTCAAATAAACAATAAATTTCAAATTTGTTCTGCAGATATTAAAATCTGGGTTAAACTAAAAGCCAAGAATATGCTACAAAACCTTCGTCCTCCATATGCCCGTATAACAAAATACTCATTTTAATAACTCATAGAATTTTGTAGGTGTGTTTACATGCTGGTGTGTGTTGGTGTTTGTAGAGCTAGATCAAGGATTGGAACAAAGGGTGGATCAGATAACGCCTTGGTCTGAAACACTTGGGTTTATTATTTAACTGAAAATAACCCCTCCCCCCCAAAGTTCCGGGGCATAATTAGACCCTAAACTGAATATGCATTCTCAATTTCAAGTATCTATCTCTTACCGTTCTCTTTTTAGACAGGATAAGAGAAAACCGCTAAAGAGCGACAAAAGCCGCCAATGGTATGTTTGATTGCACCCAAAAGTTTCGTAACACAATTAGACCCCAAACGGAACCTGTATATATTTTTTTTTTTAATTTGGCTTAACGTCTCTTTAACATCTATTGGTCATTCAAGACGGGGGTTTTACCCTCCATTCGCTGGAAACTTGCAAACCAGCACCCATATTGACATCACCCAGCGGGGGTTGGGCCGGAAAAACGAACCAGCGATACGTGGTGTTCCCAAGCGGTCACCCATCCAAGTAGTGACCACGCCCGACGTTGCTTAACTTCAGTGATCTGGCAGGAACTGGTATATTTAACGTGGTATGATCGTTGGCAACCTGTATACTAAATTTCATCCAACGCTAAGTGGCAAAAGTTTCCATCACGGCGTACGGCGCGGCGGATAAACGGATTTTTTTTATTAGATTTTTGTATTGTACAAAACTTGAAACGTAAAGTATCAAATTTTGAGGGGGAATGGGTAATTCTGGTTTATTATTTTCAATAATGAACCTTTGGAATCGTCACGAAAAAAATTGATATTTTACGGTTCAAGGTGCGTATAATCCAAAAATAGAATAAAAAAAATCCGTATATCCGTCATACGCCTTGATGGTCATTTTTGCAACTTAGCGTTGACCGATTTGGATGAAATATTGGATATAGGTCCTATCAGAGCTCTAATTGTGCCACGAACTTTTCGATGCAATCGAAGGCACCGTTGGCAGGTTTAACCGCTATTTAGCGGTTTTTAGTATTGCTATCTAAAAAGACAATGGTATTAAGAGCTAGATTTGAAATTTGGTATGTATGTCAAATTTAGGGTCTAATTACGCCCCAGAGTTTTTTTTTTGGATGGTATTTTTTAGCCGGAAAAATAATAAACCCATGTGTAACTTTGCCAGAGTTTTTTTCTTCTTTGTGAAGATTCCAAAGGTTCATTTTTGAAAATAATAAACTATTGGTCAAGTCAAGTCAGACATAATTTGAATACATTTGCTACCATGTCAAGTAAAACTATAGTTACGTTTTAGTATAATTTTTTTAAAATTTGGCTTAACGTCTCTTTAACATCTATTGGTCATTCAAGAGGGGGTTTTACCCTCCATTCGCTGAAAACTTGCAAACCAAATACCCATATTGACCTCACCCAGCCTGGGTTGGGCCGGAAACCCACGTGGACACCCACATGGCACTACCTCGCTGGACGTTGCTTAACTTCAGTGATCTAACGGGAACTTTTGTATTCAACGTGCCATAGACCCTTTACTTGATATAAAATTAAATAGAAGTTAAGTATAGATGTTAACTATCATAACTTTAGTCTGGATTTGAAAATGTTCTTAGGAGATGATGTTAGCTCTATTTTTGTTCGGGTCCGGACCGGATTCGTCCGGATCGGTCGCAGTGTGTTCTAAGCTTTATGGAGGCCAAAGAAAATTGTAGTATTGAATGGTTTTTGGTATTTTTGATAGCTTTTATTGACGCACCCTCAACATAAAGATCAATATAATGGCCATTAATTATAGTTATGGATGACAATAGTCTATCTATCAACATACTTATATTGTCAACAAGGCCATCACTTTCCCCGTCACACAACAAATCATTTGACAGATGACATAAGTCAGCTCTCCTCTTCTTCTGGTACCTAACATGGTTCAGTATTACACGTACAAATTACCTCAGGCCAACATTATCAAGATGGGTCCTGTCCTATGAAAATGCTAGTAGTAATTCTTGGAACAGAAGGTTACTCGGTGAACATGACTTTTTTTTTTAGCCGAACAGCGGTAAAAAAATAATCAGCTAATTTTAAGAGCATAAATAATTAATGAGCCAGCGTCTATGGCTCGTTGAATATACCAGACCAAGTTAGATCAATGAAGTTAAGCAACGTCCAGCGAGGTTTTACCATGTGGGGTGCTACGTGGGTTTGCGCCATCTTGATGCTGGCTATTTTTTCGGTCCAACCCATGCCGGGTGAGGTCAATGTTGGTATCTGGTCTATAAATTTCCCGCGTATGGAGAGTAAAATCCCCGCCTCGAATGAACAATAAATGTTAAGAGAAGTTAACTCAAATTAAAAAAAATAATAATAATGTCTATGCCAAGATTCATCAAAACCATGAGGCCCTGGCTGGGCCAATAGGACCCCAAAATTCTATGATCTACACAGATACTTCTATGAATACAATGAATGTCCATGCCATGTTGCATCAAAACCATGAGGCTTCTGTTGGCCATACCAAGTTTTATTAAAACCATGAGACACTAGCTAGACCAAGAGGCCCCCAAAATTGTATGATCTACACAGCTAATTCTATAAATACAATGAATGTCCATGCCATGTTTCATCCAAATATAACACGGCATACGAAAGTTATCGAGAAAGAAACAGACCTAAAGAAAAATTATAGTATTAAAACTAGATGTCACTTCGTGCGATCAATTAATTTTCAAAAATCTACCCAACATAATTTTAAGAAAAGAAACGTCACGAGAGCACCGTTTCTTGTGTTTACCTACTGGCTTGGTATTTCCTCTTTGGAACTCTAAAAATTATAATATTTAACAGTTTTATAATTTTTATGAATGAAAAAATAGATTGCACAAAATTTCAAATGGCGCCAAACTTGGGGTGTCACATACGAGTACTTAACCATCTTAGGCGACGTCAGTTGGACATTGAATACTCCAGTTCTCGCAAGATCACTGAAGTTAAGAATGTTGCCTCATGAATCATGATGCTATACCCAGCCCAACTCAGGCTGGGTCAGGTAATGTGAGTAGCTGATTTTTAATTTTCCACCGAATAGAATGTAAAACCCCTAACACGAATGACCAATACAGACGTTAGGCAAAAAAAAAGAAGAGCCCTGTATTGTGGGCTTTCTATTGTTGATGGAAGTAAAATTAGGCCAAATCGGGCCAAATGGAAGTGTCTGTCCTAAACAACCTTCTACTGACTCATTAACATCTCTGATGAGGTTCGTGCCTCAGCGGACATCCTGGACGAGAGCTTTACACACTTTAGAGGTCCCCCGGTCTGTTAGGATTGACTGATAATTAAATAATCAATGTAATTAAACTACACTAACAATAATTATGATTCGCGATACGAAAATATCTTCAATTGGGGTCACTTGACCATAAAACATAATATTTATTGGACAAGATTATTTCAGAGTACCAATCACGGACGTAGCATTCCATTTTAGGGGAAAACGAACATATTAATTAAATAACTTGGTCATTCCAGAACTTTAAACTGCTATGAACCACGCGTTCGAATTTAGCTACTGTGAGAGGCACGTTTAACGAGCATCCACACTACACAGTGAAAGTGTCAGTGACCGTGATCTTACAGTGATTTTAATAACACCAGTCAGTGTATTCTCCGTGCTCAGCCAGTCATTTTTCATGTCAAATCACTGTGAGGATCACGGCACGGCGTCGGAGAGCACTATCACTGTGTACTGTGAATGCTCCTTATTGTCCAGGTTTCAGCTTTCGTGGTGCTATTGCTAGCTGGATATTTCCAGCTTGGTGAGGTTATGGATAGCTGGTTTTTAATTTTCAACAAATGAAGGGTAAAAATCACGTCTTAGATGATTTTAGATGTTAAGCCAAAAAAATGTTCAAAATAGGACTTTGATATTTTTAAGCCAATGTGGGAAGGCATCTCTTTTTAGCTTAGTACAGAGGTTCCCAAAATCGGGGGCGCCCCCCTAGTGGCCGTAAAGGCAAGCCAAGGGGAGAGCGAGACCAGTTACATTATTATCATTTAGTTGAAATTTATGTACATAATTTTTTTAGAAAGGTAATTTTATTGAACATGATGATGTTTAGAAAATTTGAATGCGATAGCATTCAGCAACACATTAGCGTTTTGATTGAGATAGCATTCAGCAACACATTAGNCTTGTCTTTGGCATGTCTGCTCCATAAAGGACCACATTCTTTGTGTGTATGTGTGTTCTTTCTATTTAATTAATAATTTTATTTTTACTCAACGATACCTTTCCATACTTCCTTGTCTTTGGCATGTCTGCTCCATAAAGGACCACATTCTTTGTGTGTATGTGTGTTCTTTCTATTTAATTAATAATTTTATTTTTACTCAACGATACCTTTCCATACTTCCTTGTCTTTGGCATGTCTGCTCCATAAAGGACCACATTCTTTGTGTGTATGTGTGTTCTTTCTATTTAATTAATAATTTTATTTTTACTCAACGATACCTTTCCATACTTCCTTGTCTTTGGCATGTCTGCTCCATAAAGGACCACATTCTTTGTGTGTATGTGTGTTCTTTCTATTTAATTAATAATTTTATTTTTACTCAACGATACCTTTCCATACTTCCTTGTCTTTGGCATGTCTGCTCCATAAAGGACCACATTCTTTGTGTGTATGTGTGTTCTTTCTATTTAATTAATAATTTTATTTTTACTCAACGATACCTTTCCATACTTCCTTGTCTTTGGCATGTCTGCTCCATAAAGCACCACATTCTTTCTTTATATCATCCGACTACCCCTTCGTTTGTTTTCCTCTTTTCTATTTCCTTTCTAATGGTTTTCCTCTTTTCTATTTCCTTTCTAATGGTTTTCCTCTTTTCTATTTCCTATCTAATCTTTCGAGCGACAGACAATAATTGAGTTATACCCTCCCAGATGCGTCGTCTCCCCGCCCCCGCTATTGGTGGCACTTTTACCTCTCAGAGATTTTTATGATTAAATTGGGAGTGAAGGCCCAATTCGTCCTCGGCAGTTACATATAAAGGGTTTCCATATTTGAAAAAATATTATAATACTAGCTGTTTTCCAGCAACGGTTACGAAATTCAACAACAATTTCGAAATTGCGAAATTAAAGCTTCTCAATTTTGGATTTTTGGTGAAATCGACCCCGAGAATGAGCATGGCTCCTAATTAGAAAATTCTATATTTTTCTCAAGAATATTACTTTTTGTACTGCCGAACATCTTCGTATTCAATTTCAGATTTCCCGCTCATCCCGATGTATTACTTCTCAATTCCGATTTTTCGGCGATGAAAACCGGCCATAAATCGGGACCGCCGAAAAATCGGGGAGAAACCGGAAAATTCCAATTTTTATATTTTTATGGGGTCCTTATATACTATTTTGAGGGGGTCCATTCTCGGTCATTTTTCGTTATCTCCCTTAATTTGCCCAGATAAAAATTGCAAAAAAAAAAAAAAAAAAGACATTTTTGGCGGTAACTTGCTTGCACTTGAAAACCTAGAGACTTGAACAAAAACGTTAATTATCAGTGAGTCAGTATACCAACTGGGCTTTGCGTTTTATAAGTATAGATTAGCAACAGGAATAAATGTAAAATAGGTAATAAACATATGTACTGTGGCCTTATTAATTTTCGTTTTCCGTCCTAACCCAGGCTGGGTGAGATTAAAGTGGGTAGCTGGTTCACAAGATTCCATTGCAGGAAATGTAAAACCCCGGTCTCGATTGACCAGTAGATGTTAAAGAGACGTTAAGCCAAGTTAAAAAATCCACAAGTTTAGTGCCAATATTTCTGTGGTTGATTTAACACAAATCACAGGTATACGAAGTGATAATGCAAGAAAGCCGGTCCTAAGGTAGGTACCTATCTTGTCCTAATTGAAATTTAATAAAATTTTGACATTATCGTGAGGGGTTCAAGACCTGTTGGTAAAATAATCTTAAATGTTAAGGTATTTACAAGAATCTCTTGCAATAATATTTATTGTCAGCGGTTTCTGAGATATCGAAGAAATAAATTGGTTGGTATAGAGTCGTGCGGTTATCGACATAGCGGTGGTCAGGCGTACAATCATCCAGAGAACTGGTCTTCTGTGATCTTAACAGATGGCTACTATAAACCAATAATTAGATAATTACCTTATATTGCTCTGATTGATTATAATTACTGAGCCACTAGCAACTTGATCAATGATCATAGTCTACGTTCAGTTGTTCAGTGGTGAACTATCTGTGCTATCTTATGTATAACGGCCCTTGTCAATGTCTTTTTTTTTAATTTGGCTTAACGTCTCTAACATCTATTGGCCATTTGTGACGGAGGTTTTACCCTCCATTCGCTGGAAAATTGCAAACCAGCCACCTACTTTGACTTCACCCAGCCGGGTTGGGCCGGAAAAATAGCCACGAGGACGCGAACCCACGTGGACACATGGTACAACCTCGCTGGAAGTTGAGTGATCCAACGGGACTTGGTGTATTCAACGTGCCATAGACGTTGGCGTTGTCAATGTCTGATGGGAGACCAAATATTGGTTTAATACCTGTAAGATCAGCTAAGTTAAGCAAACAGAATGAATTATGTTGTGGACCCTAAAATTATCCAATTTTAGACGCTGGTTAAAATTATCTAATTTTAGACGCTGTGGTTAAAATTATCTAATTTTAACCACAATTAGATAATTTTGACCCTGGTCAAAATTATCTAATTTTAGACGCTGGTTAAATTTATCTAATGTTGACGCTGGACAAAATTATCTAATATTAGCCAGCGTCTATGGCATCTTGAATACACCAGTTCCGTTTAGATCGCAGAAGTTAAGTAACGTCCAGCGAGGTTGTACCATGTGGGTGTCTCACCGGCCCAACCCAGGTTGGGTGAGGTAAATGTGGGTAGCTAGTTTGCTGCCTAAAAAGAAAGCGGTAAGAGCTTAAATTTGGCGCCTATTATCAATTTTATGCATGGAATAGAAAATTACACTTTTGGGTTGAAATAAAATCTACGAATCTAATTTTGGCGGGTTTTTACCGCTTTTTAGCGTTTTTCACGAATCTGACATACCTAAAAAGAAAATGGTAAGAGCTATATTGTACACGTCTCGATTTTTTTATAGATAAGCAAAGTCGTGTGATGTTCACATCAGATTTTTGTACTTCGGAACGTCTATTTTGAGTCTCAATGGATCCCAATGAGGAGATTTTTGTGAAACTGGACAACGTGTGTTCCATAAATATTGCTAAGAGATTGTTTACGTGTATTAGGAACAGATAGATTTAGGTTTCTAATCTAGCGCGATACACTTGGGAGATCTTATATGTCCATGGGTCGCATCGTTGGAAGTCCATGTACCGAAACACACCGATGAGTACAATATGTGTTGGGTTTATAGAGAGACCGGAATGTAAACACTAATGTACCTATGTACATGGTGGGATAATTCATTATTTTTATGTGTGTATAGAATGTTGATATGGCTCGCATCACACCGATGAGTACAATATGTGTTGGGTTTATAGAGAGACCGGAATGTAAACACTAATGTACCTATGTACAGGGTGGGATTATTCATTATTTTTGTGTGTATAGAATGTTGCTTTTCTTTTCGCCTGTTATTACACCTAATAAAAATTATATTAATAACATGATACTAAGAGAAGATAAGGTCGTCCTAAATCGTCATCGTCAAGTTTTGCGTGATGACGTCATGAGAGACAAGTGAGCATTTCGCATGACGTCAATGCAATTCGCTCACATCTAAATATGTGCTCCATCTAATTAAGTGAGAAGTTACTTTTATATATTTCTTTTACTTATAAATGTTCCTTAAGATATAAATATGATAATTAAACAAAAATAAGTCAACATGTATAGCACAGCGAATGGAGGGTAAAAACCCCGTCTCGAATGAACAATAGATGTTAAAGAGACGTTAAGCGAAATTAAAAAAAAAAAAAAAAGTACATAAAAAATGTGGTACTCATGACGTCAGCATTTTCTACATAAGACCATACTTTGTGTTCTTAGTGTCATGCATTAAACAAATCTTTTTTGGAGAACAGAGCCGTACCCAAATTTTTTTTTCGGAGGAGGGCCGAAGCTAAGCCAGGACTAACACCTGAAAATGATGATCATGGAGGGTGATGTTGTTGTCATTGTTGTTTTTGTTGTTGGTGGTGATGATGAGCTACACCTTACAATATTACATAAGTCATGCATTATGAAATTTCGGGGGGAGGGGTCTGGGCCCCGTGGACCCCCCTGGGTACGGCCTTTAGGGGAAGCACGCCTTCTGGTCATTGCATGTAGAGAACCCGGGTTCAGTTCTTGGTGATGTAGTAAAATTTTCAACTTAATGGTTTTGATTTTGTGATGTAATAAGCCTTGTTTAATGTGGGTAGCAATCACTGAAGAAATCACCAGAGTATAAGATCTGGTTTGGTAGAAGATATGAATACATAAAAAAAACATAAGACTCTTAGTAATGCTGTGACACCCACGAAAATTGTGAACAGGCCATTTGGAAATACCAAAAAAAAAACTCTACAATTACATTTGTATGTAGCATTAGCTATAAGTTAACTACAGATGGAAAATCTAGCTATAAGGTTCATGATGATGATTTGTCTTCTATTTTTTAATAGTGTGAATACCCGCAGATTACATCTCATGAGTGGCCGTCCTAACAATGCGATGTGATCCAAATGTGAACCTCCTTAAAAATAAATGTCGCTGACCTTATTCCTTAAATCAACCACTGATCTTATACAGAATCAGGAAACTGATTCAAAAGAGAGAGAGAGAGAGAGAGATAGATAGAATGATCTGTGGAAGGTAGGTAGGTAACTTAACATGCGACAAGATTCTAAAAGCACGTGTGAAGGACGCCTGAGTACCAGCTGAACTGACAGCTTTAGGTTTGTTACACTTTCACTCTCACTCAGAGTTTATTGTTAAATATTATTATTGATACATTATGTCATTGTGTTACTCAGACCCAAGTACACGTGTGTACTATAGGTGCACATGAGTGACTTCTATATGTTACTCTGCATGGGGTTTGGGGGTGGATATTCCACTAAATGTTCACATCACTTATTGACTTTACAATCAAGTGGAGATATAGTATTTATCAACCTCATTATGGTTTTACTTGACATAGCCTACCAATTTATTCATTCACTAGTGTCATCATCGTGTTCGATGGTAGCCACATGTATGAGATAGCACAGTTCTTGATAAATTGTAGATACGTCTTTTTTTTGGCTTAACGTCTCTTTAACATCTATTGGACATTCGAGATGGGAGTTTTACCCTCCATTCGCTGGAAACTTGCAAACGCTTCAAACATGGAACAACATCGCTGGACGTTGCTTAGCTTCAGTGATCGAACGGGAACTGGTGTATTCAACGTGGCGAGGACGATGGCTAATATATAGTTTAATACATAATGATATCACAGAGTTGCTTTCTATGTTATTTTACAACATCAGCTCGACCCGTGAGGATGTCTCCCACAAACAACTTCCCACAATCTCCAGTATAATCTCTAGCGTGGGACAGGTTTGCAACAACTCGCCATGAGTTGTTGATACTTGAGAATCCCCACTGATAATGCAGTAGCTTCTCATTGCTTTCTGCATGGGTACTGGAAAGGATATCGTTTCCGATCCTTCCTTTAGTCGCCTTTTACGACTATCATTTAATGCAGCACCTTCTCCTTACTTTCTGCATGGTAATGGAAAGGATATCGTTTCCGACCCTGCCCTTAGTCGCCTTTTATCAATGGCATGATTCCCTTGTAAGTATTCTTTTGTAAGTCCTCCTATCAACAGGGGACTTGACATTCAAAAATCTGAGTTTAATTTTTAATCTTCCGCTCAACTGACGATATCCATCCGCCCCTGGATGAACCACCCAGTATATCACGATATCAATCCGCCCCAGGATGAACCACCCTGTATATCACGATATCAATCCGCCATGGATTAACTACCCAGTATATCTATGTTTTAATTCTTCACTGGCGACCTTATTTATCATATCCAGTTTTGAAAGGTTCGCCACGCCACAACAGCATTTTCTCATTATGTCCATGAAATAATATTATACTTCTTGTTATCAATCTAAGCCTTTGTAACGTCAATCTGTCCATTGTGTCAATGAGATCAACAAGTCACTCAATGATAATCTTTGTATCTTGGGTGACCTCCACAATCCAGAACGCCAACTATCTCTTGGAATCAATTCCTTTGCCATTTTGCAAGCTACGTCATCTAGCAAGTAATAATGTCAGTACAAGACTTCGCCTTTAGTACTAATGTCAGTACAGACTTCGCCTTTAGTACTAATGTCAGTACAAGACTTTACCTTTAGTACTAATGTCAGTACCAGACTTCGCCGGCAACTATCTCTTGGAATCAATTCCTTTGTCATTTTGCAAGGTACGTCATATACATCAACTACACTAGCAAGTACTAATGTCAGTACAAGACTTCGCCTTTAGTACTAATGTCAGTACAAGACTTTACCTTTAGTACTAATGTCAGTACCAGACTTCGCCGGCAACTATCTCTTGGAATCAATTCATTTTTCATTTTGCAAGGTGCATCATCTACATCAAAAACACTAGCAAGTACTAATGTCTGTACAAGACTTCCCCTTTAGTACTAATGTCAGTACAAGACTTCGCCGGCAACTATCTCTTGGAATCAATTCATTTTTCATTTTGCAAGGTGCGTCATCTACATCAAAAACACTAGCAAGTACTAATGTCTTTACAAGACTTCCCCTTTAGTACTAATGTCAGTACAAGACTTCGCCGGCAACTATCTCTTGGAATCAATTCATTTTTCATTTTGCAAGGTGCGTCATCTACATCAAAAACACTAGCAAGTACTAATGTCTGTACAAGACTTCCCCTTTAGTACTAATGTCAGTACAAGACTTCGCCGGCAACTATCTCTTGGAATCAATTCCTTTTTCATTTTGCAAGGTGCGTCATCTACATCAAAAACACTAGCAAGTACTAATGTCT
>CM022883.1:8228143-8244183 GCA_012654025.1 Pachypsylla venusta
TTGGAACTTTAGTGTGAGTCTAGGATAGAAAGACAGAGGATCTCCTGGTAAGTCCTATGATGGTATATTAAGGGAGGATGATCGCTGGAACTGGAATGTGAGTCTAGGATAGAAAGACAGAGGATCTCCTGGTAAGTTCCATCCTTATTACCTTTTTCACTGAGTCGAACTTATAACATCTTTTTACTCGTACAACTTAAATATAAATACTCAAATAATAATATAATAATTTTAAATTGAAGTTCTTCGTCTTTTTCTTGTGATTAAACCTTCTCCTAGTGCTTGCACCCATCTAAGGAAAACGTACTTACTACGTTTAGACCTTTTCTTTGGATGTAAAACTTATTTAGATAACCAACCCGGTTACACAGAATGCTCGTTTGTGTTCGTGCTCGTCGAAAACTGGCGAACAACGATCACGAATGCTCGATGCTCGTGTATGTTCAGGCAGTGTAAATGGGCCTTAGGATATTAGCTGTCTGAGTATGGTTCGCCCATCGCCTCAGAGGTGAGACCATAATATTCTCATTTGAGTACACACGAAACAATTGCTAAAACTCGATATTTGGGCTCTGGGGACATTTTTTATTTCAACAAAATTCAGAAAAAAATACATTTGTGAATAATGCAGGATCTTTGAACACTTTTGTTTCTCCTGTGATAGTTTCATTAATAAATTAAAAAAAAAAAAAAAAAAAAATTGTTAAAAAAACTAAAGTCATCTGAATATATTTTTCCAAATAAAAAGAAAAAAAAACAAATGACAAGCATGGAGAAAAATACAAACAAAACAATAAGTACACTATGGGGGAAAAAAAAACAAAATAATGATAAATAATTTCAAAAAACTGAAAAGTTTAAATGAAAGTTCTCGAAATTAACACTGGGTACCAGACAGATACTATTAATTTTTTTTTGAATAAGTTACAAACTTAAAATGTGGTTTAATATAATTTAAAAAGTCTTTTTAAACGTTTTAGGGGTGGGAGATTAATTAATTCACTTTAATTTTAATTTATAATGAAAAAAAAACTTTTTCTTCCGTATTTATTGAACTATTTGAATATATTGAACTGAAGCAGACATAGTTATACCAACATGAATAAAGTCCAGTACAAGTTTATTTTATCAATATAAGCGTTAAGATGAACGTCCCCCCCCCCCGGAGAGGTTAGGAAACGTTTTGATCGGCCATGCCTCGATTAAACTTGTTCTTCTCATAAAGTCGCTCCCTAAAACCTCTTGCACCATTCGGAAGAAAACTAAAATAAATTAAATCGTAGTGATTTTTCATGTTACCCGTTAAATAAACAAACAAAAAATTATCTGCATATTTAAAAAAAAAATCCGAATAAACATTTGATTTCTCCAAAGTTTCGTCGATTTTCAAGCAATGAAATTGAGAATTAAACATTTAAAAGTGAGTTTTCTCGTATTTTCCACCATTTAATCGTGAAAATTAACCTTCTACTTTCAATTAATCATATTTTAAGTTAGGTTAGTTGCTCAGAAAAAAATTAATAATATCTGTCTGCTCCCATAGGTTCAAAATAAAAAAATATCCTAAACTCTGTAAGTCATACAGAAAAGACTAGAATCACTGAATCAAGTGTTACACATTATATTATTTTGTTCATTTTGAAATCAAAAAATTATAAATAAATAAAAAAAAAAAAAAAAAAAAAAAAAAAAAAAAAAAAAAAAAAAAAAAAAAAAAAACGAGATACTTTCAGTCTTAAACAAATTAAAGAAAATTATTTTAATACATTGATATACCTATCTGTTACACAAAACAAGTTGATAAAAATTTCAGTGGAGTTAATTAAGAAAATGGCGAAATCAGTGTTTAGATAGTGAAATTTTTAGACTTAACAGTGAAGAGCAAATGATCACTCGTAATTTAAAAGTACAATTCTACAAACATATCTATTTTATTGCTCCATATAAATGTGATGTTTATTATGTAAAAGGTTGTTTTGCAAGTACAATTAAATAGAATATTTATTGGTCAAAATATTCGCCATTCTACATTTACAGGTACGTCCAATTACAATGGATTGATAAAGTTTTGAAGAATCGGACATTAATGATTCCAAATTACGGCAATCTTTTTTGTTTAAATAGTCATACCATAACGAATAGAACAGAAAGTGAGGAAACTCTCTGAATTTAACCCATGACGCGGTGTGGCAGTGAAACTCTAGCGCTAGTGATATCAACCTGTATGGGAGCAGTTCAGGCATAACGAATAGAACAGAAAGTGGGGAAACTCTCTGAATTTAACCCATGATGCGGTGTGGCAGTGAAACTCTAGCGCTAGTGATATCAAANGTGTGACTTGTCAAGAGGTGACATTTCATCAAAAAAGTAATTAAAATTAAATTTACTATGACAGTGACTGGTTGGAGATATGTCCGCATGTCCTTAAGTAGGTCATCAAGACAGCTTCCTCAAAAATCAAAATATGAATTATTCGGTAGTATTGTGAACTGTAGACCTCACTCGATTTATGGGGGTCCTGGAGAAACCATTAGGTCAGAACCTGTTAAATTTTATGGACGAAATAAATGTCCATAGATTCTAGATTTCCAAAACGTTAGGCTCCTGAACTACCGAAGGGCGATCAGCTCCGTATACAATTGTATGGAGGATTCCTCTAAATTCTCCATGACACATACAAAGACTAAACTAAAAGATCTCTCACAGCTCTCTGAGTAGTTCTCTGTCCCTTTGGTTTATCAAATTTCATCAAAATCGAATTAGGCGTTCGAGTGTTATTGTGATACAAAAATTCAAAGAGACAGATTTTTTTTAAAAAATAGTTAATCCTTTTTTATTTTCATTAGATCCCCAGTGGATAGGGTGACTTAAAAAATACTTCCAAGGCACTCAAGTATATGCCAATCGTAAAAGGCGACTAAAGGAAGGGTCGGAAACAATAACTTTTCCATTACCCTTGCAGAAAACAAGGAGAAGCTACTGCATTATATCCTAACTATGTACCTGTGGAGAGGGGGTACTTGAAAAAAATGGCTCTAAGACACCCAAGTTCATGTCAGACGTAAAAGGCAACTAAAGGAAGGGTCAGAAACGAGATCTTTTCCATTACCCATGCTAAAAGCAAGGAGAAACTACTGTATTAAATCCGTAAGGATTCTCAAGTTTCAACAACTCATGGCGAGTTGTTGCAAACCATCCTTATGGCTCCATTAAAAAACCTCCGAGGATTGTCCCAGAGGCAGTGTGCCCACAACGGATGCAACGATGCCTCGTTGGATTGCCATGGACAGCCGCTGACAGAATTAATTACCGGCGCGATGTTCCCCGGTTTGAGAAATCAACAGCGCGGACAGTGGACACCTCTTTGATTAATGAAATGAAAATATGTGAATGAGCTTAAGGTCAGGGGCGGATATAGGTCTCCAGTTGAGGGGGGGCTCCAAATTATAATCGACATGGCAGTCGGTAGTATTTATAAACAATAAATTTGAGAAAAGTGTTTCGACGTCCAATTTTTTCAGGTCTAGCGGGGGCGATCGCACAAATCACCTTCCAATTATAATTGTGACCATGAGGCTCCAGAAGGGCCAAATCATGGCCGTATCAAGGACAGGGTTTTAAGGGGGGTCAGCCCCCCACCCCCTCCCCGATTTTTTTTTAAAAATCAGTATAACTTTTATAATTTTCTATTTTAACTTCATATAATCCCTNTTACATGACCCCCCCCCGAAATTAAATCCTGGATACGGACCTGGGCCAATCGGCCAATTTTGAACGTAATAAAGGTCCTTACCGAGTATTATCAAAATCAAACAAGTCGTTTGAGTGTTATCATTGTAAATAGAGACGTTTAATGAAAAATCTTCACGATTTAAACTTTTTTCTCCAGACTCACTTCGTTAGTCAATAATTCATACTAAGTAGGTAGGTGCCTACCATCTAACCAAGGTAGAGGTAGGTATGTAACCACATGTAGGTATCCTACGAGTATCTTAAGCACGAGTGGGTACAACACTTTCTTTGGCCTTGAAGAGTATTTCGATCATATCTTCAATCCGGTAGATAGATATTGATAGTTATTTACAATGCTTGCATTATGTAATTTAACTGAACTCATATAACTATAATTTGTATACAGGATGGACTAATCAACAATTAAGATATAGTGGATCAAGATGAGCAGCTGTTCACGTTAGTATTGTAGTCATTTATAGAAAAAAATATCAAATTTTAAAAAATCATTTTGAAAAAACAAAATTTTTGGACCCCTGGGGTCGCTGGGGGAGAGGTAGGGCTCCCAATTTTTTCAAAATTAAAAAGCTTAATAACATATCAAAATGTTACGTTTCTAAAACAAAAACCGTTAAAAAAATAAAAATCATTTAAAAAAAAAACACAATTTGGGGGCCCTGGGGGGGGGCAGAGCTCCCAAATTTTAAAAAATCGAAAAGCTCTTAACACCAGCCATAACATATCATAATTTTACGTTTCTACAACAAACCGTTAAAAAGATAAAAATCATTCTAAAAAAAACACAATATTGGGCCCCTATACAGCAAATTTCCTCCAGCCATAACATATCATAATTTTACGTTTCTACAACAAACCGTTAAAAAGATAAAAATCATTCTAAAAAAAACAGAATATTGGGCCCCTATACAGCAAATTTCCTCCTGCCCTAAATACATATGTATGCTAAATTTCGTCAAAATCGGATGAAAATTGTGGCTTGTATCGCGTAACATACATACATACACATATACAAGTGCATTTCGATGTATATGGAACGTTCACTAACGTTCACAATAATGGGTGGCATATATTTCATTTAATCCTAAATTACCGGTAAACGTTCTGCTTTCTGTTTTAAAAATCACTAACAATGTCGTAACTTTGAGGGGCTCGTGCGTGCTCGTGTCCTACCGTTGGAAATGTTGCTCGCATATTGTTTAAAGACAATACTCGTATACCCTATCTTAATTGCCCCATAGAATATGTTTTTGTTGGGTGTATTGCAATGCTATCGTTCTTCTCATTCAAAGGAACTTTCAATTTTCTATAAATAGAAGTAGCCAAACAAAAGATACCTGTTGAGCTCAAAAACATTAAATCAGGATGGTTAGAGAAGATTTAAAAAAGGAATTTGAATCTCTTGGGATGTCTGTGTCGGATATAGTGTTTAATGTTGGACAAATTTAAGTATTTGTGTGTATCGGTACACACGAGATTATACATTACAAGGTGCGGCAATTAGTTTTCCCACATTTCAAAAAATCGTGGGAGGGGGAGTGATAGTGGGAGGAGCGTGGGGTTTGTGATATTCAACACGAAATGATATCTAGTTTTTAGTTGTCGCAATGGTTTTTTAAAAAAGTGAACCATTATAGACACTCAGAGGGCGTTCCGCACAAGGTATGGTTTGCACTCCACGGATCCAGTTCCTGATCGAAAAACAATTTTTAGTTGAGTTCACAACTTTAGGACCACATCATCAGCTTTAGGAGCCAATCGTTCTCGTGCAATTCCGCAGGACAAATTTCCCGGTCGCCGGATTTGAGTCCCTGTGATTCTTCCTGTCGGGTTACCCCGAGGCTGAGGTCTTCAAACATCTCCCTGGACCCTTGAAGAGTTAAAGGAGGCAATTCTGGAAGAAAACGTGCAAATTAATGAGAGTATGCTGACAAAAGACTCCAAACGTGCTTCACTCGCCTAGGCCGTCATTTGGACGATATTATTTACAAAACATAGATGGAAAAAAACTAGAATACACAAGCTTACAGAATACCAATAATTTTTCAAATATCTCATTTACTATTTATGTACCAGCTCTTTCAAATGTGGAAATACTAATTACCGCACCCTGTATTTTGGATTGGCCTAAAGTTGTTAAGTTAGCTACTACGATACAGCCTTTCTTATTGTTTCTTATTGTAGTCCTATATTGTTCATAGTCCACCCCGTATATTCAATTTATTTAATATTTATCTTCTGTAATAATGATATAATATTCTTCATTTGATATTAGGAGAAAGGAGTGTACCACCATTGGAATTCATGCTATATTTCTTCTATTACAATTCTAGTTTGTTTGTCTGTCTGTGATTCTGATTATGGTGTCATTCATTTCAATTTCTCATAATGCGTTGTTACAATGTAGGATGTGACCAGTGGCGTAATTAAATTTTTGATTAATTCAGAAGCGGATACAGAGGGGCAATGTCCTATACCTGAAGATATTTATGGTTTATGAATACTACCAACTTCTATGTGTATTATAAGTTAGAACCTCGATCACGCCCTCAACTGGGGGGACCTCTATCCGCCCCTATAATTATTTAAAAAAAAGTAAATGCATATTTTTTTAAAAAAATAGATCTGGCTTAAGTTATTCAACCACTACTGACCGAGTAAATATATTTGTGTTATTAGGTATGTCAAAATATCTGTGGGCATCATAGTATTACAAGATACTTTCAACATTCACTCCAATATCAGACCTAAACTTAGTGCAAGCCAAGTGTGATGCACACTCTGCCACGGAGACGTCTGTTCCCCTATAATTAATTAGGCCCGGTTTGCCTGAATAGGGCCCAAATACTATTGAGAAAATTCTGTGAATCTAATAAATGTCATTACCCAAATTCATCAAAATTGGACAGAGCGTTCCTATCAACGAGTACGTCCATAGAATTAGCAGAATAATTTTTGGGCCATAAAGGCAACCACGGGCCCAAATGGCAGTACTAAATGGTGTGTTCCTTAAATAAAACATTGCATAAATAATAAATTTAAGAAATTCACAAATATGTACACAGCATATAATGCAAAAAGTGTTCATTATGATTTGTATGAGAAAATCATCCTCATTGCTGACGAGTTAAGAGACAATTTAATTTTAAAAGGCCGCCATTACTGCCCATTTTGACGGAAGAAGATGTTGCCATACAAAATGCAAATATCACAACAGCTTATTGCATACAGATGTTCAATTACTTGTAAAATATTTTAATAAATGCTGTGTTAAACCCCTCCCTCGCAATGAGGATAATTCATTCAAAAATCATAATGAACGATTTTTGTCAAAAACATTGTCACAACTATTCCTCGTTCCTGAGGAGTGCAGTGTTCTATGATTTGTCTATACAAATTCTACAAGTGTTTAGATCAGAAATTTTAATTTAAAACTAAAATTAATTGTCACCTGATAAAATGAAAGAGATAACAAATAGGTGAACTATTGGCACACCCTGTATAAATAAAAGTGAGAAGTTAGAAGCTGGACATAACACTTTTGATGTTTATAAATTAATAACTGTTTGTCCGTGCTTCGTTACGAAATTCAACAACAATTTCGAAATTGCAACTTTAAAGGTTCTCAATTTGGGATTTTTGCTGGAACCTACCCCCGCGTTAGCACAACTCCAATGTAGAAAATTCAATACTTTACTCATGGATAATACTTTTCGTACTGCGGAGCGCCAATGTATTAAATTTCAGCTTTCTCGCTCATCGGTGAAAACCGGCCATAAATCGGGGAAAATATAATTTTTTATGGGATTCTTATATACTAATTTGGGGGGCCCATTCTCGGTCATTTTTCGTTAAACTAAAGGTTTGCCCTTTAGTTTAACGAAAAAAATATCGCCAAAAAGCGTTATTTTTGGCAGTTACTTGCTTTTATTTGAACTTTCTATTTTTTCCTTATTTAAGCACCTACATACTAAAAGGGATCTGTGTGCCAAATTTCAAGTCTCTACGTTTAGCCATCGTGAAGCTACGTTGATTATCAAGCAGTCAGTATAACAACTAGGCTTTGTGTTTTATAAGTATAGATAGATATTCTTCATATTTATCTCTCCTCATTGTCGTCCAAATCGAGTGATGTTTATAGTTTACTGAAGCACTAGTCATAAAATATCTACGAATGATAATTAATTTTGAATTGCCAACTTGATGACCATATAATCTGCGATGATTGCATTTAAATGATATTTCATGTTTGTTGAATATTACTAGGACAATGTCAATGATTGATTTCAATATTATGTTTAAAGTCAATACCGTCTCATGAGAGAAATAATTAGAATATTTCGCCGTTGCATAATGGTGGATGGCAAAATACAAACTTATGTGGTTAGATTTCATGTTCATCAATCTCAGAAGGAGACGACTTGTGGAAATATAGTTATTATTAACTTTTTGTAAGGCTCATTTCTTTCTCAAAGAAAAACGATTCCATAGTTTGGAATTTTCCTTGCATTCAAATGGAAATGCAAAGACACAAAACTGCCTTGTACAAAGTGTTGAAAAACAAAAACGGGCATCTCAAAATATCTACAAAACGGATTTGATTTTCGAAAAACGTTAAAACACGTAATTATTCATTGTATATATGGGGAAATTTTCCGTGCGGGTTTAATTTTTTTTCCACTTTCAGGGGAGGTTTCAGGAAATCATACATGCAAATATTTTCCGTGTAGCTCATTTACAAACAGCCTCGTTTACAAACACTATGTATTTTTTTTTTTTTTAGCTCAACGTCTCTTTAACATTTATTCGTAATTCAAGAGTTCAAGACGGAGGTTTCACCCTCTATTCGCTGGAAACTTGCAAACCAGCTACCCACATTGAGCTAACCCAACCTGAGGGTGCGAACCCACGTGGGCACCCACATGGTACAACCTCGCTGGACGTTGCTTAACTTCAGTGATTTAACGGGAACTGGTGTATTCAACGAGCCATAGACACTGGGCCACTATGTAAATAATTTACAAGATATTCATTCAATAGTGGCAATCATCATTATGTCCGATGGCGGTCAGATGTATGAAACAATAGCTCCAGATAAGTTGTAGTCTACTGCTAAAGTCTCTATTTGTCATTATAGGTTTGTTCTTGGAGGCTGATAATTGGCATGGGCCCCCAGAACCATGACAATCACTGAAATATAATTACGTCAGTAATACAGGAGTTACAAATATAATGATAGTATAGTTGTTTTCTGTGTTATTTTACACGATTAGCTCTGGTGGACTCGGCCCGTAAGGATGTCACCCTCACGTAACTTCTCGCAATCTGAAGTATGATTTAATTTTCCTCATGGAATGATATGTAAATCATAAATGGATTGGAAGTATCGCCTTCAGTAAGAGGCGATATTCGTTATCTCATTTAAAAATGTCAAAGTTTGGTCCATTTGTCTCTTACTGTTTCGAATGAGGAAAGCATGATATGACTCCCGGTCACATATGACGGGTGGCGGGTATACCGTATCTAATTCCTTTATAATTGAAGTTCAATTTATAAATACACCAGACAGAAAAAAATGAGGAAAAGAATAAAAATAAAATTTTAAAAATATACTTGGTTAAAACAGATTCAGTTTCCAGCCTTGATGGGGGAGCGATCTTACCCATCCCTCCCTGTATCAAATAGTTCTAGGTAAGCGCTTACCTTTATTGTCAATTGGTATCAGTCTCATATAAGATGTTCCTGATGATCTCCAATCTGGGTGTCTCACATTGTTACATCTGCCATTTTACCTTTATTGTCAACTGGTATCAGTCTCAAATAAGATGTTCCTGATGATCCCCAATCCGGGTGTCTCATATTGTTACAGCTGTCATCTTACCTTTATTGTCAACTGGTATCAGTCTCAAATAAGATGTTCCTGATGATCCCCAATCTGGGTGTCTCACATTGTTACATCTGTCATCTTACCTTTATTGTCAACTGGTATCAGACTCAAATAGGATGTTCCTGATGATCCCCAATCCGGGTGTCTCACATTGTTACATCTGCCATCATAGCTTCTATATTTATTGGCCGAGCAATCATCTGTGCCATGACCAAGTGTTGTTCTAAGACATGTGATGGTTATTGTGCAGAATCTGGAACAGAAAAAAAATCCTTCAATCTTAAACATTTAGAATTCTTTTTGCTTTTGACTTCACAGGCAGAAAGTGATGATCTTCGGTAACACCTCTGGTGACGGAAGGGTGTTACGAGTAGGGTATGCCGGAACATTGATGTTGACAGCCTCCAACGGCTGAGGAGAGTGCAAGAATGTAAGATTTTAAAAAGAATGTCGTACATCCTCCTGCGTTGAGACAGGGCAAGCGGACAAGTTGGGACTCAATCTCAGTATAGCACTGCCAAGGTGCATTTTCCAGCCCATCACTCGCAAACGCCCTGTGTTGGATAAGATAAGCACAACGCAACAGAAGGGTAAGTTAGGAAACGATCCCGCTCAACTGAATTCGGTTTGAGCTACCGCCCGATCCATTAATCCTCTTCAAAATTTCGGAGAAGAGGGTTTCGGATTTCTAGGCCTCCATGTATTGCAATCTACTCACGGAAGAGTATTCGGTGCAAATTTAATATGATATTATTCATCGTTTGATCTACATAACCATTTCTTATCCTAATAAATTATGTTTAGCAAAGATAGGAAATACAGCCCTAGCCACTCAGTAGCCAAAGTTTCCTGATTCTAAGATTCTGTGTTCAGTAGATACCTACACATTATGTAGAAAGTAAAATGGCGATACCAGACATTGGTTTAAACTAAAAGCATACTGAGACAACAAAAGCGTGTAACAAAAGTTGTGTTCGAGTGTGACACTAAAAGCGTGCAGCAGAAGTATGACACTAAAAGCGTGCAACAGAAGTTGTGTTCGAGTGTGACACCAAAAGCGTGTAACCAAAGATGTTGAGAATTCTGTTAGGATATCCCCACCCCAAATATTGCTCCTATTTTCAAATTCTGCCTCTTGATGTCGGTAGATGTCATTTTCACAATATGAAATGATAACTTGGGAAAGTACACCCTTATTGAAATGTAAAAAATTTAGTTAATTTCATATTACAAATTGATATTTCAAATAAAATGATTGCGATGAGTGTTAAGTCAGTGTCTTTCTCTTTTATATATATAGATTGGAATATTTTAATTATTTGGTCATTATTTGGAATATTTTAAATTAATATGGCACTTTTCCAAGCATAATCTTTTGCATATTTGGGCGATTTTATAGAATTATAATCCCGGGCCCTAGTCATCATCAACTACAAACATTGTATGGACAACTACACTGTCTCAACTAGGGATGTCAATATTTTATCGATAGTGTCCAATATCGATATTCGGGTTTCGATATAACCGATATTAAAATTTCTATATTATCGAAAATATCGAAAAAAATTTGGTATCGAAACCAAAAAAATAAGGTACCTAAGTTAGAAAATACGCTGCTTTGCTGCTTGTTGGAGTTAGGGCTGTCGATATTTATACCGATAATATCAAATATCGATATTAAGATTTCGATATTTCATAGCGATATTCGACAATAACGCTTATCGCTATTAATTTTTTCGATAATTTCAATGTCAGTAATATCGATATTCTTGTTCCCATAGCGCAACCCCAGTCTCAACTCTCGTAATGCCAAATAGACTTGATATAATAATAACATTTTCTGTTCTATGCCTGAATTAATATTACCATCACACACTGTATGATGTATCACTTTGTAGGATGGTGGTAATCTGGTAAAGGTAATTGTATAGGTCTTGTAATAATAACCATTATTTTTATGTCTTCTCAGAAACATTCTAACCAAGTAAACATCAGAAAGAATTAAAATGTTAACATCATTCGATAAGCAATTGTGAGGTAACTCAGTCAGACTATCAGTAAGCAATATATAGGGTTCCAGAACGACTAGCTGGCAAACGGTAAAATATAAAACGCTGATTTTTTTTTTAATAATAATTATCAAAAGATGAGTGACAAGACGAAGTGAGGTCNTTTTTTTTTTTTTTTTTTTTTTTTTTTTTTTTTTTTTGTCTTTTTGTAATACGCGATAAGAATTATCAAAGTCTTTATCCGATTTTGAAGATATTATGTATGGACATTTTACATGCAACAAATTCATAGAATTAAGTTGGTATCACACTGTTTATCATGATTCGTGATGCTAAATTTTGTTCAAACAGTCGCAAACAGTGTGATCGGTAAATATATTTGAACAGGGCCGGATTAACCTTCCGCGGGGCCCGGAGCAGTTTCACAGAGCGGGGCCCCTCCACCCCCCCTCCCGCAGGCGCCGTGTAAGTAGTCTACTTTTTGGAGCCAGTACAAAGATTGATTATCTTTTGGTCTAGTACCTACAGCCTACAGCTGGTAGAGAAAAGTGAAAATAAATTTTGAGTATACCAACAAAGACAAAACATGGATTAAACTTCAAAGAGATAGTAAGAGGGTACCTAGTGTACCTACACTAACCAATTTGCTTATGTTGTAATACTCGTTTCTTTATTAAGTTCCTGGGTAGTAGGTACCTACTTGTACTTTCCTAAATTAGATTTTACTACATACTTTGAAGAGTTGGGAGCCCCATCATAATGATATGTTTTTTCAATTGTCAACCCAGAAATGTCGAAATATCTAGTGTAAGTTGTCAAAGCGCGGGGCCTAGTGTAAGTTGTCAAAGTGCTACTATTGGTAATCCGGCCCTGTATTTGAAGTAATTCGCCATTTGATTGCTTTGATATCAAACATAAAAGTGACAAAATTTGTCTGAACAGTCTGATATGAATTTAAACGCATGACAAACACGATTTCATTGTTTGATCGTTTTTTAAAACCATTTCCATTAATCTTACCTTTCAAAAATGTTTTTGAGACGTCTGTGGACACCCATGTCCTCAATTATCGAAAATAGACAAGTGAAGAAAAACGAAATTAACTTTCGATCAGAAATCCTATTGTTAAAATAGAATTAAAATCAAAATTATATTTTTTACAAATATCTGGTTGCAACAAAATTTGAAAGCAAATAATTTTGTCTGAAAGTCTTATCAAATAGTGTGATAGGGGCAAAATTTTACACATATTCAACAAATATACATCGCATAAATTGTGCCAAAATTTTGGAATTATGACAAATAGTGTGATACCACCTTTAGTTTTATGACTTTGGAACTAAAAGACAAAGAATTTATTTGTAGAAATTTTGTATTAAAATTTTGATGTTCTAATAATGATTTTAGAATGAATAATATGTTGGTAATTGACCTGATTCAAATTTGAGTTTAGAACTCTTTATTGAATGAACAATTTTTTACAAAATAAGTGAGAAAAAAAAGGAAAAATAGAAATAGATAAGAAGAAGAGAATATAAAATTTAAAAAAAGTTAGTATGTCCTGGAAAAATGAGACGCCAGTTTGGCGATCACCATCTCAACATTTACCTAATACGTCCACAGAAGTACGAGTAAATTTGGTTGTTCATCAAACCAATAAAAAACCATCCTCCTATGTGGGTGATGAGATTTGAATATGGTTTAAATGATTCATAAGAACAGTGTCCCAAATATTTATAGAATCCCATTTTAATTAGCCATAATCGGGGGGGGGTTTACCCCTGACACATTCATCTCATGGACACTGGTCCGCTCACAATACCTTCTAAGATTTATTTATAAAAGTTGGCAACCACCTATCTGTGGCTATATTTGAAGTCATAATTTGTATTTGATATCGCGAGTAAGTGATCCAATAAATTGATTAGTATACAGAGGTAATCCTCCATACAGGGTGAATCCCATTATAACGACCCGAAAGTTGCTCTAATCGTACACAATCGCCTGATAAATCTACATAGGGTGAATTGATACATTTTCACTTTCACAATATGTTTTAAGGAGCATTCACACTACACAGTGCAAGAGTCTATGATAGAACTCTCCGACGCGGCGCCGCGCCGTGATCTTCACAGTAATTTGACATGAAAAATTACTGTCTGAGCACGGAGAAAACACTGACGGGTGTTATTAAAATCACTGTCACTGATACTTTCACTGTGTAGTGTGGATTGCTCCTTACAGACTTCATAGGCCACGGCCAAATGTATCGTCACAATTAACTTCGATTGTCTCCCTCCTAAATAGATGGTACCCAATAGGGTGATTTAGCAAGTGCGCGTCTACCGACAAGATCAAAAGATCTGCAAAGATGGCGGACATGACCATGATTATATTTTTGCACTCACTGTTTCTCTATACAATTTCACTTCAGCAGACAATGGCATAGAAATGGGAGACATATTTTCAGCTCGACTGATTTTGCTGACAAACACGCACTTTTCGAATCACGTTAATGACAAAAGTTCGGTGGCTCTGATTTTTTATTCGTTTCAAGGTTCTTTGAAACGGAAAACATAAAATTTTTTGGGTGGTCTATTTCTTCTCGACGATTTCATTGAGTTTTATTATTTTCTTCAAATGTCCATCTGTTCGTTTCCTAATAACTCTTGAACGCTTTGTTCCATTTTGATAGTTTTGACGTTCATAAAGTGGCCCGTTTTGGCCTTTGAGTATGATCATCTAACTACGATCAAACCAGAATTTTTGAGCATGCGGTGATATTTTTACACTAGTGATCATGGCCGTATACAAGACAGGGTTTTAAAGATTCAAACCTCAACCCTCCCCCCAAAATTTTTGAAAAGGTTTTACTTTTCCTATAATCCCTATCTGGTAAAACTCCTTTACATTAAAACCCACCTCTCAAAATAAAATCCTGGATACGGGCCTGCTAATGATATAAGAGTCAAAAATTGTTTTTTCAATACTTATATTAGGAGAAAAAGTTATTCCTAATAAAAGAGAAAATTAAAACAACTTTTGACCTAAAGTCTCAAAAAAGCCATTTTTTATCATCATAAATAGTCTCCTCGCATAAGGGGCTGCATAAAAAATAATGTTTATTTCTGTAGCTTGGCATGAAGTAGACAGACACCCCGTAAGGACCTTTTTTGTACTCAGGTACAATAGTTATACAATACTGGCATTGTAAGTTGACAAATTAAATGGTACTTATATAATTAAATCATTTGTATACAACGCCTATCAGGGTCTTAGGTCTTAAGAGAGGTTAAGGCCTATCTTGTATTTATAGACAGGACAATCTTGAAGGATTTTAGGTATCATGCCAAGTGCCAAAAATAGTTGTTCCTCAGAAGGTTTGCTACCTTCACGTCAATAATTCAAAAAACCGGTCCAATGTAAGTCTTGCAATTCTAAAAGGGTTCTAATCCTAATATTTCTGTGAACTGTAGATCATATTAAGGGAAAATGATCAAACTCGGTCAAGGCGTTCGAGAGTTATCATTCTACAAAACAGAAAAACAAAGTTATGTTTACAGAAAACGAGGTGTTAAATTTAAATCTCATCACTTCTTTCGCTCAACAGAAATCTAGATCATGGGTTTTCAAACCTATCTAATAATACGAGTGACTTAGAGTGAATTAGAAACCCGTTCACAGAAAACTCAGATGCAAGCGTTGCAATAAACAATTCGCGGCCCAACGTAGGATGGGTGAGGTCAATGTGTATAGCTGGTTTGCAAGTTTCCAGCGAATGGAGGAAAAAAACCCGTCTCGAATGACCAATAGATGTTAAGGAGACGTTAGGCAAAAACAAAAAAAGTGACTTGACCTAAATTTTTTAGCTTAACGTCTCTTTGACCGTCATTCGGAGCAGGGATACCCTCCAATCGCTGAAAAAATACAAACCTCAATTGCATTAACATAGGGTTGAGCTGGGATCATCAGGATACGATCCTACGTGGTCAATCAAGTAAAAAAAATCGCCGGAAGTTGCTTAACTTCAGTGGTTAAACGGAAACTAATACATTCAACGTACCATTGGCGCTGACGTCTGACCCGAATTTGATTTACGGAAATAGTCGAACATACTCTCCCATTGAAGAGCCAAACGGACCAACTTGACAGTGTTACACAATAATGAACCATATGAAATGCAATAGATGCTCACATCCAAACAACAATTTTAAAAAACCGTATCACGCACAAAAATGAATTCTCTAAAACCACTCCTTCTTCGCTTAATGATATGAAATGCATTTGGTATAATTGCATAACAAATAGGTAAGTGCACTCTCCCTTTGCTATTATCTAATGAACTTGCATTCAGTAGAATAGTATCAGTTGACAAAAAAAAAAAAAAAAATAGA
>CM022883.1:8245507-8257709 GCA_012654025.1 Pachypsylla venusta
GGGGGGGTGGGGTGAGACTTTATGGACACCCTGTATATATATGTATATATTTTCTAAAATAATTAGAGGACCAAATTTTGATTTTTAATTGTTCAATAGTTGGTATTTGTCTTACATAATATCATTTATAATAAGATATTAGTAAGTCTAGTCATGACTTAAGAAGGACACTCCTCGAGGACATAATCTAATCACCAAGTACGGACATAATAATGGGACCTTTAGCATCACCCATAGAGGAAAAAATTCTTGGCCACACGTATCTTATTGTTATTGTATAAATAGTCGTACGTTTGTCCGACAACCTAAGGGCAGATTCCAGATGCATGGTACGTATGTATCTACATACATAATTTTTTTTCTTAGGACTAACGGGCAAAACAAGGATATTTGGTGCCACTCATTTAGATTCATATACTAGCCAACGATCATACCACGTTGAATACACCAGTTCCCGTCAGATCACTGAAGTTAAGCAACGTCGGGAGTGAACAGTACTTGGATGAGTGACCGCCTGAGAACACCACGTATCGTTGGCTCTTTTTTCCGGCCCAACCCAGGCTGTGTGAGGTCAATGTGGGTAGCTGGTTTGCAAGTTTCCAGCGAATGGAGGGTAAAATCCCCGTCTTGAATGACCAATAGATGTTAAAGAGACGTTAAGGCAAATTAAAAAAAAAAGATTCATATACAGACAGGGTGTCCGAGATCTTTTGTTAGATAACTTCAGACTCGATTCTAGGGATCAATACAAGACTCTAATTTTATATGAGAAATTTTCTGAAAATGCTTCCTAACCGGAATATGAACCAAATGAATTTTATTTGATTATCATTAATGTGTATAGAACTCTTTATTGAATGAACAATTTTGTATTAATGAGAAAAAAAAGGGGGGGGAAGAGAAATAGATAAGAAGAAGAGAAGATAAATGAAAAAAGGGGAGAAGGTAAATAATATAAAATAAAAAAGTTCATTCAAAGAGCGGGGTTCATTCCTGAGGAATTCCCTTCCACCNAACTTTAATTTATTTAATTGAATAAGGAAGTTAGTAGTCATAATGAAATAATATTTCAAAAATAATTTGTGTATCAACTACTAAAAAATTTTTATAGAGTTACGGAGCGCTTTCGTCTATTGCGACATTCTCAACATAACTGATTGTCGATCTCTCAAAATCAAAATAATAAGATGTATGGGGTAGAATAAGTATAGTATAAGGTAGAATAAGTATAGTATTATTCATATAATATAGGTGTGACATCACCCCCACCTATACTATACTTATTCTACCCCATACATCTTATTATTTTGATTTTGAGAGATCAACAATCAGGTATGTTGAGAATGTCGTAATAGACGAAAGCGCTCCGTAACTCTATAAATTTTTTTTAGTAGATACACAAATTATTTTTGAAATATTAAAAAAAAAACCTGTCAAAGCAAAAAACTCGTGCTTTTTTTAAATGCTTTTTTAAGTGGATAGTCGCATTTTCTCAGCAAATAAGCCTAAACAATGTAGAACAACGCCACAATTACTAGCAATGTAGAGCAATGCCACAATTACTATTAGCATTGTGGAGCAAAACGCCACAATTACTGGCAATGTAGAGCAACGCCAGAATTACTGGCAATGTAGAGCAACGCCAAAATTACTAGCAATGTAGAGCAATGCCACAATTACTAGCAATGTGGAGCAAAACGCCTACATCTACTTCTTCTCCTCTATTTATATTTATCCAATTTCTCCCCAATGTAACTTTCATCCTTCCTCTCCACATGACCAAACCACCTCAATCCACTCAATCTATTTATAGCTGCTGACTTTCAATTTGGTTTAATGACTGGATGCCCTTCCCAACACCAAACCTTCTGTATTTACACGACCTATTGAAGCTGACTTGCTCCCCTTAGTGGCTAAATCGTATTATTTTAAGAATAACTGGCGCGATTTTAATTGGAATAAACATCCCTCTAACGGAGCCCATAACGGAGCAGATGCCGAGGTTAGAGCCTATGACCTCAACTCTAAGAAATGTGTATGTCAAAAACAAGTCGGGAGAAAGTTTGCCATGACATGATGTCATGATGACGTTGTCAACATGACATCATCTTCACAACGCACTCATAGTCTATGTCATATGTCATGTTACCAAACCTAGGATAATACGAAATGTTTTGGTAAAACCAGATTTGATTTGTTGTTCTCCAGAAAGAAAGTGAATTCTGAGATACTTGGGATTACATAAGATAGTAGTTAGCCATGAATGGAGACCTAGACCCACAGATAAAGTCGAAGAACATACACCTTGGTGTTGATGGATTACATCATCAGTAACGATGGCGATGGTAAATAAGGATAAGCTCTGAATTTTGATGAACAGTTCTAGAATTTAAAGATTATGTCGAGGGTCACTAGTTCGAGGTTAAATAAACACGGATTTGTTTAAATTAAATTATTATTTTTGATTAGGTTCCATTAAAGTCATCCTCAATGGAACGTTGAATACACCAGTTCTTGTAAAATTACTGGAGGTAAGTAACATCCAGTAAGGTTTTACTTGTAAGCTAACCAAGTAGATTCGAGCCCTTGTGATAACGGTTATTTTTTCGGTCCAACTGGATGAGGTCAATGTGGGCAGCTGATTTGTAAGTGTAATGAAGGGGCAAACTATCGTTTCGAATGAAAATAGATGGTAACCCAAAAATGGATACCATCCGACCGACAAGTCAAATGCAATGAGCGTTGCACAAGTGATATATTACTTCACGTCTCAAAGAGCACTTTTCAGGTCACTCTACACCAGAGATTCCCAAACTGAGGGGAGCTCAGTTGGGGGAGCGCGAAGGCAAGCCAAGGGAGCGCGAGACCAGTTGAATTATTATCATTTATTTAAAATATATGTACACATTTTTTTTTGACAAAGGTAATTTTATTGAACATTATGTTTATAAAATTTGAATGAGATAGCATTCAGTAACACATTATTGTTTTGATTAAATTTGAATGAGATAGCATTCAGTAACACATTATTGTTTTGAATGAGATAGCATTCAGTAAAACATTAGCGTTTTGCTTAAATTTGAATGAGATAGCATTCAGTAACATATTATTGTTTTGAATGAGATAGCATTCAGTAACACATTAGCGTTTTGATTGAGATAACATTCAGCAAAACATTAGCGTTTTGAATGGGATAGCATTCAGCAACAAATTAGCGTTTTGAATGAGATAGCATTCAGCAACAAAATAGCATCTTGAATGAGATAGCATTCAGCAACAAAATAGCGTTTTGAATGAGATATCATTCAGCAACAAGTTAGCGTTTTGAATGAGATAGCATTCAGCAACAAATTAGCGTTTTCAATGAGATAGTATTCAGCAACACATTAGTGTTTTGAATGAGATAGCATTCAGCAACACACTAGCGTTTTGAATGAGATAGTATTCAGCAACACATTAATGTGTTGAATGAGATAGCATTCAGCAACACACTAGCGTTTTGAATGAGATAGCATTCAGCAATACCCATACCCATTCATAATTTATAATGTAAAGGGGAGGGGAGCGTGGAAGGTTTTCATTTCAACAAAAGGTGGCGCGATACCAAAAAGTTTGGGAGCCCCTGCTCTACACTTTACAGCCACGGAAAAATTATGTGGAGTGACTTTTGTTGCATATTTCATAATCGGATAGGTAGATGATGGGATAAAATCAATAGTTTGAAAAAATCATTTCAAAATAGTCTTATTAATCTACGGCCAAATCTACCGAACTGATTTTGATCGGCGATGTCTCATTTGGTTACATCTTGTGGTAGGTTCAACTATATTTTATTACAACAAAATAAATTTCATTTAACTACATTTAATAACTCCCTGAATATTGGTTAATAGTTAAAAAAAAAAAATATTGTAATTATTTATTATATTTCAGAGATGTCTAACCTCTGATACACAATAGAATCCCCCATCCGGATCAAAATTAGAGAAAGAAACAGATAAAATATGATAATAAAAGGCAAAAAAAAATACTAAAAATACTTATAACAAAATACGAACACGCAATTCTTAAGCAACCATAAGAGATAAGATTGTTTCGTTGTTTTTGTCTTGTGAAAGAATCATAGACCCACTTTACAAGGAGTTTCGCTAAAAGGTAAATTAAAACTAATAAAATTTCATTAAAAAAATACTTGAAAAATAAATAATTGGATTGTTTTTTTGTGGTTTTATGTAAGAAGTTAATATGATTATTTGGAGCCCTTGGGCCACATAGATTAAATATTTGGTCATCAAAGACAGGGTGGCTATAAAAATAATGTGCGGAGTTGATTCCAAAAGGTCGTGGCCCGAACAACAAAGGGTTAATGTATTGTACTTAGTTCTGACCATATTTTTTACATACACTGTCTAATGATAATACAAGGTAATATCCCCCCCAAAAATACCACTGCGTGCTATAAAAATTCCCTGCCAAGTCATCACCCCAAAAAAGATAAGAAATCTATTTTGGAACCCGCTATCCACTCTTCCTTACTTCGAAATACCTAATCAGTTTAAATTCCGACCCCACCCCAAACGATTTAGAATTTTAGCCTGATTTCCTCACTCTTTTCACCAACACGAGGTCTTGGTGGGGTACCTCAGTTCGTTATAAATTAACCACTAAGAGATAGGGACTACTCTGTTCTACTTTAGCGGTTCATGAATTTGTTACTTTTAATAATGATCCTCTGATACCCCAGGTCATATTTGGATAGGTTCCGAGTATATTTTGCCGATGTGTTCAACTCCTTCATGACAACGAACTCTGTCCAAACCGTTGTCAATTCAATGGCTGCTGTGCGTGAGTGTGTGTCTTCACTGGGGTATCTCAGCCCCCTCCCCCACCCTACAAATAGGAGTGATGAAGAGATCAAGTCGACTGTTTTCTTTTGACTGTAAGGATACTATTTATTTATTGACTGACATAGAGATGTTACCCAAAAGGTGTAAATAATGTATTGAAGTCAAGGGAGATAATGATGGAAAATAATACACAGTGGGCTTTTATTTTCCTTCTCCATCTACGTTAGGCCACCACGAGCTTTTGGGACCGCCCTCGTAAATGTATAATACAGGGGAGCGACCAAATTTATTGGGCCAAAAATTTTCCCTTTATCTCTGTTTTGATTTTTGGTACGGTTTTGGGTACCACACGATGTACTACGTAGTCTATGTACTACGTTAGGGCAGGCTATTGTTTCTCAGGCCACCAGATTGTGAACCATATCACAGAATTCAGAAGAGCACTCGAAAGATAACATATACTCCGGGTAGAACCCAGAACTATTGTTATTTAAGCGTTTTTCTAATATAAATATAAGTTTATAAATGTAACCAGTAACCACCGAGGGGGAGGCACAATTGTACCCCTATTTATTATTTATTTGTATGATAGTATCATAAAACTAATGTAGCCACCGTGGGGAGCAAACCAGCTGCATTAGGTGATGGTCCTTGTAAATACAGAAGGTTTAGTGTTAGGAGGGGTATTCAGCCTTTAAAAAAGTCTGCTTCAAATCAAAGATGGAAAGATTGGAAAGTCATCAGCAAATTTCAGCTACTACTCATTGATACTATGAGAAGAAAGCGAGGTTTAGCGTGCTAAGAAAGCATACATAAGGAGAGTAGCCACTGAACAGAGGGTTGTGGCATAGTAGAATTAAGGAAGGGAACGCAGACCCCAAATGGAAAGGTGAAGTTAAAGATGTTTATTTTTGAAAATTTTACAAAGAAATAATTATTTTGCTGTTTTTCAGTTCGCTACCCAAATGAGACAGACCTATTAACCAAATTCTTTAAGAAGAATAAGAATATTGTTCCTTTTATTTGATAATATCGACTCCGATTTTATCCAGCTTTTTTAAGCCGCTTTGGGACCCAACATAATTTTAGACTCTCCCTACGGACACTAATCCGAAAACATCACACGCCGCACGTTGCTTAACTTCAGTAATCTGGAAGATAACTGGTGGTGTTTTCAACGAGCACGAACACAAACGAGCCCTCTGTTCACACTGATCGAGCATTTCTGACGATCAATTACTCGTGAGGATTCGCAGCGAACAGGTGCTCCGCATACAGAGAAATTAACAAAAGGCACTTTTCATTTTCCCACTCCATCAGTCAAATACTAAAAAGCAACAACAGCACACACAAAATAGGAGACGTGTATCCTTGAACAAATAGGCGAGAACTAGATTCATAGAACAACATTCGACGAATCTCGGGGTGTTTACACAGAGCAAGCTGCGAACGAGCGTCGATACTTCAATGATTCGGAAAACCGACATCAGGCGGATCAGGCCCGAGCACGAACGAGTATTCACTTCGACCTAGATCGACTCGCGACGACTGCCTGAGCCTCGAACGAATGATCGTTCGTCACCCCTGCTCGCGACGAATGCTCGGGCAGTGTAAACGAGGCTTTATCATGGGGGAAGAACGATCGTTGCTATGCCCCTTCCCCCCCACTGTATCCAATGCATTGCCTGACTAGAAAGTCATTCATTGTACCCAAATTGGTGAGTTTTGGACCTGATTCTTATGTCGCAATCTGTATACATGGTGTATAGTCTGTGCGGGTAGGTAGGTACCTTCTACATGGGTCAGTGGTCACTGTAATATGACATTATAGCTATATCATCGTACCAACTTTATGGGTCAGGTCAGTTTACATTGTGTGCGGGCAAGGCATTCGTCTAGTCACTGTGTCATCATCATTACGCGGATGACACTAATTTACCATTATGTATGCTTATGGGTGTCCATTTATCGGCAAGTATGATGTCGATGATGATAATTACTGATATCATATCCTGGTATCACACAATCACATCCAGGGTTGTAGGACATTGTATTTGTAACAAATATGACTTTGTTACAAATACAATGTCCTGCAAACTGGTATAGCACAACCACCTCCAGGTTTAAAGGATATTGTATTTGTAGCAGATACGACTTTGTTACAAATACAATGTTCTACAACCTGGTATCGCACAACCACCTCCAGGGTTGAATGACAGTGTATTTGTAACAGATACGACTTTGTTACAAATACAATGTTCTACAAACTGGTATCACACAATCACCTCCAGGGTTGAAGGACATTGTATTTGTAACAGATACGACTTTGTTACAAATACAATGTTCTACAAACTGGTATCACACAACCACCTCCAGGGTTGAAGGACATTGTATTTGTAACAGATACGACTTTGTTACAAATACAATGTTCCATTCTCGGTAAATTATCTTAACCTCGGAATCGATTATGCACCGAAAAGTTTGAAAACTATTCTCCACAGAACTAGAAACCATTCTCCACGGCAAATTATCTTAACCCCGGAACCGATTATGCACCGAAAAGTTGGACAGCACAACATGCTACTTAATTTACTAATTACCTACATGATTTACATGAACTAAATTCAATTTGTTATACTTACATGAACACATATTTATTTCTCATGGTTAAAAAGAACAAGAAATACAAAATCATGAAATCATTAACACAAAAAAAAGTCAATACTATTCGTTACAAACACGGTCGCCAAAAATCACAAAATAATTTTTAAATATAAAAACGATTTAATTTTTAGTAAATCAAATTATTTCAAAATGTCAACAGGAATTAATAATTGATATCTAATACTAATTTGAATAAATAATCTTAATTATTTTATTAAAAGATTAATTCGACGGCCTAATAAAGATCGTAACTCGTATTTTTTACCTTTTGCATAGCGTTTGTTTAACATCTGGGGTCATTCGGTGCACTGTTAGCTCCTAAATAGGACCTATATACCAAATTCAATTAAAATCAGTTGACGGTATGCGCGAAAATCACGATCTTGGTGGACAACTTTTTTGACGTCTCTTTCACATCAAGGACATTTGGGATGGGGGTTATACACTCCAATCGTTATTAGAATTTTACAAACCAGTTAACCATATTGGGCCTACGTCACGAAAAACTGTTCAACAAGGTACGTAGAACCCAAAAATCGAATTAAAAAAATCCATTTGTTCACCATACGCCATGATAGGCACTTTTCCACTTAGCGTTGACCGATTTTAAAGAGACTTGATATATAAGTTACTTTTGGGATCTAATTGTGCCTCACCTTTTCAATCGAACATACCGCTGGCGGTTTTTGACCCTTTTTAATATGGAACCCTGCGTATGTTTAATATGGAACCCTGCGTATGTGACGGGAACGGTGGGTTGTAAGGCCCAATTAGACCCCGAATGGGACCTACATACCAAATTTCATCAAAATCGGCCAACGCTATGTGGCAAAAGTGCCCTTCACGGGGTATACATGGTACGGGGGGAGGGCGGACGAGCGGATTATTTTTTATTTGTTTTTTAGATTTCACTTATCTCGAAACGTAAAATATCAAATCTTGAGGGGTTTATTTTAAGTCAGTAAAATAATAACCCCATGCGTCACATTGGCAGAGCTTTTTTTTTTGGACAATTAAGGTGCTTTAACAGAAAATCGAGGCACTACTTTTTCGAGTTAGGCTCTTAAATTAAATATAATAAAAAAAAATCTTTAATAAAAATAATTGGGCTAAAAGATTTCTTATTTCCTTTATTAATCTCCAATATCAATAAAAAAATATAAAAAAATTAACACCAAAAATATTTAAAAAAATAATAAACCAAAAGATTTAAGTGGTTGGTATAGAGGATAAATGATTTTTTTTTCTTTGCCGATTTGATTTCGTATTGTACAATTTGGTGGGCTTGCCCCTCAAAAATTTTTCGATTTATTTATTCATCAGAAAAATATCAATTCTAGTACCAACAATAAAAAATGTGTATGTTTATAATTTAAAATGAAACTAAATGTTGTATTTTGCCGATTTGATTTCTTATTGTACAATTTGGTGGACTTGCCCCTAAAAGAATTTTCGATTTATTTATTTATCTATCCCAAAAATATCAATTTTAGTACCAATAATATTAAAAAACTATCTATGTTTATAATTTAAAATGAAACTAAATGTTGTATTTTGCCAATTTGATTTCTTATTGTATGGTTTGGTGGACTTGCCCCTAAAAGAATTTTCGATTTATTTATTTATCTATCCCAAAAATATCAATTTTAGTACCAATAATATTAAAAAACTATCTATGTTTATAATTTAAAATCAAACTATAAGTTGTTCTCTGCCGATTTAGTTTCGTCTCGTACAATTTACTATTATATCAGTTCACGATCTCTGTTAATGTTTTAAGTCTAATGATATTTGCTTTACATTCTACAGTTCACTTTTACTTTCAAGATCTGACTAACTAAATTCTATTAAGTCTCTGTCAGTAAATGGACATTCATTGATATTCCACCACCTCTCCTCAGATTAGAAGGTGATAAATGTTTTTCTACTTTCATTGGACCTCAGAAATGTAAATAGGATTTCTACTTAATGTATTATATTCCCCAAGTTTAAGAAAGTATTCTATCGGTGAAAAAAAATTGAGGGTTTTTTTGCATCCGAAATCTATATATATATAAATCAGGAATTTGTGTGTTCCTATGTGGTAGGGGTTGTCTGTTTCAATACCACCGCCCAAACGGTAGCAGATAGCTAAAATTCGATGGGAATGGATCACCCCAAAATCATAGTCTACGACCCATGGAAAATTATCAGAACTAAAATATGTCAAGCCGTTTTCGAGTTACGGCCAAATTTCTAATTTATTCACTAAAATCGAACCGTGATGGTCGGATAAATTAAATTTTGTTACGACAACATATCAACTCAAAACGAGAAAGTTTTAGATGGCCGTTTAGTCCCTATTTTAGGACATTTTCTGCAAAGATATGACCGGCCATTCCGGAGTTAGGTACGAGTTTGAAACTGAGAANGCGACAACATATCTACTCAAAGCGAGAAAGTTTTAGATGGCCGTTTAGTCGTCCCTATTTTAGGAAATTTTCTGCAAAGATATGACCGGCCATTCCGGAGTTAGGTACGAGTTTGAAACTGGGAACGGGCCAAAAATATTTAGAAAATTCTAAAAAGTCAGAATGGCCGTGCCCTTAAGGCTAAACGTTTAATTCTTGTTTTTTTCGTTTTAAAGGTCCGATATCTACAATTTTGTCTTTATACAAAAATTGGTCATTCGAGACGGAGGTTTTACCCTCCGTTCGCTGGAAACTTACAAACCATCTAATCCGTAATGACCTCATCCAGCCTGGGTTAAGCTGGAAAAATAGCCAGCATCACGAGAGCGCGAATCTACGTGGACACCCACTTGTTAAAACTTCTTTGAACGTTGTTTAAACTTCAATGATCTAACGGGAACTGGTGTATTTAACTTGCCATAAATGCTGCTAGTAAACTTGATGTGGAACTATTCACGGGAAATCCTGTTCAAAAACAGGAAAATGTCTTCTTTTGGGTTCCATACATGGATGATATAAAAGAATGGCTTAATGTTCCATCATATGAAGAATGCAAAACCCTAGCCAAACATAGGCGGTTTTAGGGAGCTTTGGGGGCTTAAGACCCCAGAATTTTTCAGGTCTTTCGTATTGTATTTGATATCAAACAAAATAGTGACCAACATTTGTCTAAATAGTCTGATGTCTAAATAGACAAATACATTTGTCATGTTTGATCGTTTTTGAAAACCATTTCATCAATCTTACATTTAAAAAATATTTCTGAGGCGGCAGTGGACACCCCAAGCCCTCAATTATCGAAAATAACACAGGTGAAGAAAAACAAAATTAACTTTTGATGAGAAATCGGTTTGGCAAAAGAGAAAATATCAAAATTATATTTATTACAGATAAATATCTGGTTGATATGGTATATTAAACAACAAAATTTGAAAGCAAATAATTTTGTCTGAAAGTCTCATCAGATAGTGTAATGAGATATATACCAAACGTACAAATTTAACAAATATACATCAAATAAATTTTGACAAAATTTTGGAATCATGAAAAGTGTGATACGACCTTTGCACTACAGAAAATGGGGAAAAAATATGGGTAACAATAGTTGGTATGTTGTTCACAGGCATAGAAAAAAAATCAAGCCCCCCCCCCCCCCCNCCCCCCCCCCCACCGCCCGCAGATATTTAGCCTAAAACCGCTTATGTAGTCAACGATAAACACTTGTCCTCATCCATTGTCGCAAATATATCACCAAACTTGACAACCATCGACCACGATGAAGCTACATGATCATTGTAAGATGTTCCGTACGATATTTTGAAAGCAAAAAATAACTACATCCACTCAGGGACGTTTTTATATTAATTATAAGTAAATATTATGATAGGGGTATGAAATTAGATAGAAGATACCACAATGACACAATTTTCAGTTTGAATGTTATGTTATGTAATAAAATAAATTAAACAATTCTGTGCATCGATCTTCTGCATGTAATTATATCTTCATGTAACATATGTAAAGGATTTTCAAATTAGGGCGTTGTTTGTCGCCCATGTTGTTTATAATTGTACTAGCTGTTTCGTCCGTTCTTCGCTAGGATTCTTATATTGCTATTTTTGTTTTGTTTTTCAGGGACAATAGAATTTGGGGTGGGGGGGGAGTATGAGTTTGTGTCCATCCTACATAGCGCAACCTTTAAAAAACCAAGATTTAAACGATTCGCCAGGGATCTTAGAGGCACGGTCATTCTGACTTTTTAGTATTTTCTATTTTTTTTCGAGCTCGTAACGCTGGAATGCATTGCCAAACCTTTGTAGAAAATGTCCTGAAATGAGAACTAAACGGCCATCTAACTTTCTCGCTTTGGTTTGATATATACGTTGCCGCGACAAAATTTAAGATATCCTACCGTGATTTTAGTGAAATCATCGTTGGGAGAGTGGTTCTTAGTAGGTCAAAATCGCTTTCCCACGCTCCTGAATTAAAGACTGTCTTTGGTGGCCAATTTCCTCTCATTAAGGAACATCCACACTACACAGTGACAGTGCTCTCACAGTGATTTTAATAACACCCGTCAGTGTTTTCTTTTCTCCGGGCTCAGCCAGTAAATATTTCATGTCAAATAACTGTGAAGATCACGGTACGGCGTTGGAGAGCACTGTCACTGACACTACACAGTGACAGTGATCTCACAGTGATTTTAATAACACCCGTCAGTGTTTTCTCCGTGCTCAGACA
>CM022883.1:8259236-8286456 GCA_012654025.1 Pachypsylla venusta
CCCATCAGACGGTCTTGTTTCAAAGTTACCATCAGATCGGTTCAATGAAAACCTGCCTGTTAACTCTACTGTTAACTTTTAAGTCTCCTTGTGAAACCCACCCAGCTTATTTTAGTTAAAAATGTAATTATTATTAAACACTCTAGTCAACTAGTTAACACATAACACAAACCACAAATAATAATAGGTTACTAAAAATTTGAAAATATGTACAAAAAAGGTAAATCGCCCTAACTTTGCACTTTGTTATGTAAACCTTTCCCAAAAAGTGTTTTCTGCGTGACATTGAAAAAGAAGTACAGGGTTAGATAATATACACTCGCGTTTCACATTTGATGGCTTATCTCGAAAAAAAATTCGGTGGGGGCTATAGCCGGCCAGCCCCCCCCCCTTGTGTACGCCCCTGCTACTTGTATTCTAAACCTGCATTATTATTAATTTGGTAATAGTTTTCATATCTAATTGAATAAAACTTAATTATTCTTCATGTATAAAATTTAAATTCAATTTAAGAAAAATTGAGCACAGTATATTGATCTACATTTGAGGCCGCAAAATGCTGCTCCGCGTGCTCTTTCCTAAAAATGAAGGGCGCTTGTGATTGTGTGTTAATAAACTTAAAAGAAAAAATTGTTGCAATGATAGAAATAAAAACAATTCTCATTTGAGAAAAATCCTTCATCACAGTGGACTTGAACCGCCGACCTTTGAAAACATTGGGTCGTTTACGGTTACCAAATTGATAATCTAAAACACCTAAAAATTATGAAATTGAGAAGATAAGGTAATTGTTCCTGAGACCACATGCTTTATGTTAATTTTTAACCCGCCATACTTTGATTCGACTACACTGATGATGAATCGAAATTACTATATCTTCATAAATAATTATAACTACTGTTTCTGGTAAATGTTTTAATTTAATGAAGGTTGAAAATTACTATTACTTCACTTGACTAAAAAATATTAAAGATGTTAAAGAGCTAACTAGTTTCGTCCTCTTCTGAGAACATCATCGGAGCTAGAGAGGACGAAACTAGTTAGCTCTTTAACATCTTTAATATTTTTTAGCCAAGTGAAGATATAGTAATTTTCAACCTTCATTATGGTTTTACTGAAATAAAAATAAATACTTAAAAAGAATAAATAAAAGTGAGAAGTTAGATAGATATACGTCTATACATCATATGATACGCAGAAGTATACGAATTTGAGACGAATCGTCTCTCCTCTGTTCCATACATTCAAATCATATAGACATGTTGACGCCTATGAATACTATTTTTGATGTCTATGCAATATGTAGTACTTTATATGGCATCAAAACGTATAGATATCTGCACGCCTTCAAATCAATTCTAGAATACTACGCAATATGCAGTGCTTCAGATGTAGTCTTAAAGGCCCGGGAGTTGGCTATGGGCTCTTTGAATACACCAATTCCCAATAGATCACTGAAATTAAGCAACGTACAGCGAGGTTTTACCATTATGAGTTCGCGCCCTCGTAATGCTGGCTATTTTTCTGACCCAAACCAGGGTGGGTGAGGTCAATGTCAACCAGCTCCCCAGCTGGTTTGCAAGTTTCCAACGAATGGAGTGTAAAAACCCCGTCTCCAATGACCAATAAATGTTAAAGAAACGTTAAGTCAAAGATTTATTTCATCTAATTCGACCGTGGCGTTCGAGAGTTATTCTGGAACGAACAGAAAAATCGTGCATTTAAATTTTGAATCTTTGATGTCATCAGGTAGATACTTTTCTCATCTCTTTTCAGTGATTTGATTACATATTTCTATAATATTTGACATCTTACAGTAAACCTTTTTATGTCTTACTTACGTCAATCGTTTAGTTTTCTATACAACATGATGTCTTTGACAATAATCACTGACGTTGATTAGTGGCGGCCCGTGAATTCAATACGAGTCGATCGAGTCTTATTCACAAACACTAAACACAAAATATATTTTATAGAGAAAACACTTTTTTCTAACCGAATCTATATTTATAAACACTTTTTACTTATTTTGGGATTAATGGGAAAGGAAAAATAATCAATTTTAGTTAAAATATTAGTAATAAAATCTTTTAAAAAATAGAAAACCGACATTTTTATTTTTTTATCATTCGACATTGTTGCCACACTGGTTTGATGAGTGATCAAATATAATTTGAGTCGTAGTACAATCAATATAAAAATAAAATTGAACATAATGTATAAAATTGTATCACGGAACTCTATACATGAAACTGACAGTAACAAAAAGATTAACTGAATGAGGTCTGGAGTTCATAGAACTACTTATTTATAAAAATTCAGTACCCTTTGAGTACCTTTTTAATGCGAAATTCAGTGCTATTTTTAGACCCAGTTGAAGACACTGTTTACATTTTGAGAACATTTGATTTACGGGCCGGGCGGGACCATTTTTGAGTTTTAGACATGAGGATCGATAATGATATCCGAATAAACCCGAGATAATGATATTCGAATTATAATGTAAATTTACTAGAGTTTCAGGAAAAAAAGTATTTCGCCCGTTATATTATAACACGGTTTGCACTTCCTAGTGGTCCCATAGGATTTTACATGTAAATTTCGACTTATGGTTGGCATATCCTCCCAGTATGTCACAAAATAGAAATGATAGTGATTTTCGGTGTAATTTTTAGCCAGGATTCAAATGAAACCATTAACAGGAAAATTGGACACACGGTTCTGGACTTAGAGCCGATCTAGTGGACTAAGGTTTCTTCATGGAATAATGGTTAATATTTTTGATAATTTGGAGGAAAAATATGTAGAAACTATAAACTTTTTTTGAAATTGTAATTTCCTCAATTATCAGAAACTGAGTTGCCTAAAATAACAGTGACGTACATACCTTGTAATACTGGGCGTGGGTTCGAGTCATCTAAATGCATGGATTTTTTTAGGGGATATTATATCCTGTTTCTCGTTCGATGAAATCTTCTTTAATAAAAATGAATCGAAACATTCTGGCTTGCTAATCAAGTAAGGACACTTGTCTCTTGAAGTCAAGATTGTAAGATCGATTCCCGCCCGACGTGGATTTTCCTCAAAAGATGGAATTAATTCTCAAATCGAGTGTTTTTTTTTCATCCCATATTTTCTTCTCTCCGGTTTCTGGACGCTAATGANCCCCCCCCCCAAGTAGGTGTCTACTTGTGAATATAAGAACTTTTCTTCTGTCTGCTCCTTAGGACTGCACTGTATCAAAATGTTCACATTTTCTTACAAACCATCTCTACTAAAAGTTTTATGAATTCTAAAATAAAGGGTCACCATAGGGCCAAGGATGGCCTTATAGGGCTTAAAAAATAATCATCTAATGTTCTGAACAAAATAAACATAGTCCGATAGCAGCGTGTATTCCTGAATGTATTGCAATATATTAAATTCAATAATAACAAATTTATCTACAAAAGTCAAAACACTACTTCTAATATTTCACACAAACAGTACTCAGTCCTTAAGATGGCATCACACTATTTGTCATGATGCCAAATTTTGTCATTTTTTCCATTTCAAACAGTACCAAACAGTGTGATCGGCAAGTATATTTGATTAAATTTGCTATTTGATTCCTTTGATATCAAACACAAAATAGTCTGATAAAGTTGAAACGAATGACAAACACGTTTGATGTTTGATCGTTTTTGAAAACTATTTCATTAATCTAACATTTAAAAAATATTTCTGAGACGTCTGTGGACACACAAAGTCTGAGGACTTGTCGGAAATGCACAAGTGGAGAAAAACAAAATTTACTTTCGATCAGAAGTCGTATTGGAAAAAGAGAAAATATCAAAATTATATTTATTGCAGATAAATATCTGGTTGCCAAGGTACATATAATACACAACCAAATTTGAAAGTAAATAATTTTGTCTGAAAGTCCCATCAAATAGTGTGATAGGGGCACAAATATAAGGGTGTTAAAAAAAACGAGCCACTCAAAATATCTCGAGAACGGATTTAAATTTCGAAAAACGCTAAAACACGTGTCCCATTATATTAAAGGGGAAACATTTTCTTCGGGGTTTCCATTTTTTCACATTGTCAAACGCCACTCCAAACATATTTTTGCAATACGTTTCTAAAAAGTACTTGGAATTAGAAGTATTATGGTGAAAAGTCAATTCAGAAAATAAATTCTGAGAAAAAAATATCCAAGACCCTCCTAAATTTAAATTAAGATATCTCCGTTTTAAGTAGAGATTTCAAATTTGTGCCAAAATACTTCCAATTGAAAGTACTTTTTGGAAACGTATCGCAAATTGTGTGGTTCTATTTAAGATTTTCAAGTTGACGTCCCTAACAATGTTAAAAAATGGAAACCCCGTAGAAAATGGTTCCCTTTAATATAATTGAATACGTGTTTTAGCGTTTTTCGAAATTCAAATCCGTTCTCGAGATATTTCGAGTGGCTGGTTTTTTTAAAAACACTCTGTATAACCAAATACACAAATTCGACAAATATACCAAAATTTTGGAACCATGACAAATATTCTGATACCACCTTTACTTTTGGAGTAAGTGTCATACCAGGGTAACTTGAAAAACCAAAAATTACCTCAGCGAACTGTCCTCAACGTTGAAATTAAGATAGCTACATCCCAGAAGAACCTGGTTTTACACTTCCAAAAATTCTAGAAGCTGCAGTCCAACGACTTCATTTTTTCGACCTCACGATGGTGGGATCTACGGGCCAGGACGGCCTGCATAGCACACCATCACCGTTCCAACCTATTTCCACCATTTTTCCAAATATCAATCTAGAAATGGCGAGAAAAGTTTATTTCAACAGGAACAACATTCATTTAGCCGATGATGTGGTTTGATTTCAATGGCCGGCTCTACGCAATAGAACAATCTGGGACTCATAAAATGGACTGTTCCGGCCGAGGGCCATTAAACCTTTTTGGTAATCTCATATCAATTACCTCCAGTTTTAAAACATAGAAATGGTTAAAACTGTGGATTTTGAGAGGGACATCGCTTTAACAGCGACAATGAATTAAGGTCACATTAAAACAAATCAATAAATCAGCCCGTGACATAGTGCGATGTTGTTTGAGAGCTAATAGAATGATCCACTTGTTTTCATCAAAGCTAACTATTTTCTCTATAATATGAACGCTACAAAACCTGTGTAGCCTTGGATTGCACTTTACATCGTTACCGCCATAAAAAACTGTGTAATTTGGAATTTTAAAGATTTACTGACCGAGTAGACTGCACTTTACCGCTACAAAAACTATGTAGCCTGGAATTACAAAGACGTAGTCTCTGTAGTTTACCGCTACGAAACAAAGAATCATTGAAAACCCATCGCACAAGGACATTAGACCTCTACGACGTTACATAGGTTGTGTAACCTGGCGGTATAACACTCGGTGGATAGTAACACGAGCTGACAGGAGCTGACACATAGGCAATATGTGGAGGTGATCCTAATGGTGGAGGCGGGGGTGGAAGAGGATCATATTCATCGTCCTCCTCTTCCTGAGGAGCAATTCGTATTTTCACTTTCGTTTTGGTTGCCTTTTTAACTTTTTTAATTCTGATCTTTTTCTTCAGTTTTGGTTTTATCAAAGGTGACAACGGTTTATCTTCAGATTCTGATTGTGATGTGCCTTCGCCGGGAGCAATACCATCTTTAAAAACAACACCTTTTCGATTTTTGGGTTTGTCTTCACCGAAGAGATCACTCCTGAAACAGATAGTTCGAAATTCTTTATTGAGCTCTTGTGACTAGGTGTTAGTAAAGCTCAAAATATATGAAAACAATTTTTTGGTTTAAGATCTAAAGTCATTTGAGACGGCGGTTTATACTTTATTCGCTTGAAACTTAGGTCTGAAATAACCGGCATCAAAAGGACTCAAACCTACGTGGTTATGCACCCAGTAAAAACTTGATAAACGTTGCTTAACATCAGTGATCCTAGGGGAACCGGTGTATTCCTCATGCAATTGACGCTGGCTGGCTATATGGAAAAAATAAAGTCCCGATAAAGTTTCTTTATTTTGCAGTGTCAGCTTCTGGAGAAGTTAAGGAAATACATCCCGTGGCTATGTCATATCCCTTTTGGATATAACTTCAGACAGAATGGAAGGGTCGACAAAATATTAAACATTTCCCCGATTTTTTTTTGGGGGGAGGGCACACAAAAACGTAACTTATTCTCTAATTAGCGGAAAAGTACAATTTTAAGGTTAAGCTGAGTTTTTCAACTGTTAACAAGGTACTAAATTTAGTGTTGAGTTTGAGTACGCAATATCCTCGGTTTACAAAAAGGGAAATCAATATAAAAGATTGCTTAGCATCCCAAGACGTGATCAGGTCAAAAAAAGGCATCACGAGGTCAGTGAGCTACTGAGGCTAGCTGGTATCATGAGGCCAGTGAGCTACTGGGGCTAGCCGGTATCACGAGGTCAGTGAGCTACTGAGGCTAGCCGGTATCACGAGGTCAGTGAGCTACTGAGGCTAGCCAGTATCACGAGGTCAGTGAGCTACTGAGGACCCAGTCGGTTATTCTGAGAACCTACTGGAGCGTTTCTCTTTTGTGTACAAATATTCTGTACTCAAAGGATACCAAACTTCACATCCTTTGATAGAATCCCGAGCTCTTATATTACCTCATTCCGACTAGTATACTTTTGACAGGAGCTGGAGGCAAGTCTTCAAATTCTGGAGGCGTAGTTATCACAGGCGAACTATTTTCTTCTTCCTCTTCTTCCCTCTCATCCAAATCTTTCATGTGACCCTGTGGAAAAGATAATTCGGGGGGGGGGGCNTAATTGGGGGGGGGGCATTATAAATAGTGTAACGAGAATAAACTTCAAACCCCTGATTACTTTTTTGAAAACAATAAAATCTAATTGTTTCATACTAGCTGTTTCGCCCGTGCTTCGCTACGATTCTTATATTGCTATTTTTGTTTTTCAAGAACATTGGAATTGGGGGGGGGTANTGGAGGGGGTATGAGTTTGTGTCCACCCTGTACAGGGCAACCTTTTATACAAAAATTTAAAGCCGATCAATATTTAAGGATGGGGAGTGACTATTCTTTTTTGGACATACAGTATATCAAAGTGATTATGCGTGTACCTGCGGGCAACCTTAATTCTTAAAATGTTGATTTATGTTTTACAGACTGTGTTCACACGCGTGAACACAACAGTTACTCCGTGGGACAAATGTTCACACCTGTGAACACGAGTCGGTTTAGTTCGATAAATACACATTTTTATTTGGTTGAAATGATTTCGTTCTAAAGAGAAACATATATTACATTATATAAATACCTTATTTGATGGATTTTTCATATAAAAGAATCAGTATTAAATATTAAAATTTTGAAAAAAAAAAATTGACCGGTCCCGAGGAGTAAACCTCGACTTTTGCCTCCGTCGCGTCGGCTATATGTTAATTCAAATCAGACTTACCTCAATGACAGACATTAATGGGCTATCCCGCAAAAGAGAGTCCTGAAAAAAGGAGAAGATAATTTTAAGTTTATGTGCATCCAGCTTCCTATAATAGTAATATTCTGTTATGGTTTGTCGAGAACTGTTTTCCCCCCGGATGATTTAGCCCAGAATTCCGTCCCTCTTATAAAAATAAAGGTCTTGGACTTTCAAGTTGGTACCAAAGATCCTCAACTCCAGCGACTCACATTCAAAGGGAATGTGAGAAGTCGTTTCCTCTTGCCGGCCGCAAAGTCTAAAATCAACTGGTTCATCTTAGGAGAGTCGCAGTCTATGCGGATGTTTCCTGAAAGGTCGTTGTCCTGTGAATGACAGCATTATGAACGCAGGCAATCACGGTTCGGGACAGAATCTCCTGAATAACATATTGTTGTTAAACTTAATTTAAACCGTCTTACTCACCCATAACTATCTTGCTTTCCCTAAACCATCTTACTTACCCTTAACTCTTTCGCTAATCCTAAGTTTTCTTACTTACCCTTAACTCTCTCGATTACACTAAATCGTCTTACTCCCTAATAACTCTCTTGTTTTCCCTAAACCATCTTACTTAACCTAAATTGTCTTACTCACTTACCCTCAGTTTTCTAACTTACTTTTGATTCTCTCGCTTACACTAAATCGTCGTACTTAACCATAACTTTCTTGCTTTCCCTAAATCATCTTACCCTAAATTGTCTTACTTACCTTTAACTCTCTCGCTTACCCTAAGTTTTCTTACCTACCTTTAAATCTCTCGCTTACACTAAATCGCCTTACTTATCCATAACTCTCTTGCTTTCCCTAAATCATCTAACACTAAATTGTCTTACTTACCCACAACTCTCTTGCTTTCCCTAAACCATCTTACTTACACTAAATCGTCTTCCTACCCTTAAACTATCTCACTTACCCTAAACATCTGTTTCTTCGCTTTCAACATAATCAATTTTTGTTTTTTATATTTTTGACTCTTCTTTTGCTCCTTTTCTTTCTTCCTCTTCTCTTTCTTCTCCAATCTAGCCAACGCTTTATCAACATCGGACGGAGGTATGCCCGGAGGTAGAGGAAGATCAATAATTTTCTTATTGGCAGGAATATTTTGTAGTTCAGAAAGAGCCGATGGTTTTTGTACAAGTTGTTGAACAGGAGGTACAACGCCTCCAGACATGTCCGGAATGATTGGTATCATGTTCCCCAAGGGGACGATGTTCTGAAAAAGATAAATGAAATGGACTCTCATGAATTGACAAGTTCGCATAATAATATTACTATACAGCAGAGGCTCCCAAACTTTTTGGTACCGCGCCCCCTTTCTTTAATTGAAGGCCCCCACGCCCCCTCTCCTTTACATTATAAATTATGAGTGGGTTTGTTATGGGTGTTGCTGAATGCTATCTCACAATCTCATTCAAATTGCTGAATACTATCTCATTCAATTTGCTGAATGCTATCTCATTCAAAACTCTAATGTGTTGCTGAATGCTATCTCATTCAATGTCTTGCTGAATGTTATCTCATTCAAAGCGCTAATCTAATGTATTGCTGAATGCTATCTCATTCAAAACGGTAATGCGTTACTGAATGCTATCTTATTAAAAACGCTAATGTGTTGCTGAATGCTATCTCATTCAAATTTTCTAAACATCATGTTCAAATAAAATTACCTTTGTAAAAAAATTGTGTACATATATTTTAACTAAATGATAATAATTCAATTGGTCTCCCCCCCCCCCCAGTTTGGGAACCTCTGCTATACGGGGTAAGTTATTTTAAGTAGAAGAGACTTAGGAAGGGTAACAATTAGACAATGGTTACCAACCTGGGGGGTCGCGACCTCGAAGGGGATAACGAGCCAAAGTTAGGGGGTCGTGGCTCGATGCCAAAATTCATTTTTTAAATAAAATCATAAGGTATTTACGGCCCAATGGGCATAGTAATCGGAGGACATTTTCTTTCAAATTTCCTTATTTACGACCCTGAATAATTTCCATTCCCTATATGACCAAGAAGTTGGTTGGACGACATCAAGGAGTTGCTACAGATTCCGACCTATGATATGTGATAAAGACCTGGCAAAAGATATAGCGATCTTTAGATCAAATTATCCATACCTCTCTTGCTTTCCCTAAACCATCTTACCCACACTTTCCAGTTTTCGATCTTTCCGATTAATCGATAAGCCCCAATTAATTCGGTTAATCGAATTGTTGTTCGATATCAATCCCTAGAACAGACATAATGGCTCATTATTTTACCTGAATAGCTGGATTAACACTTGGTACAGGTTGAGGGACTGTTCCTGGTGGATATTCAGTTGGTACAATCCGCATCATGTTGCCCATCTAAAGTCAAAAAGCGCATACAATGATTACACTATGCTGATAGCACAACAACTTGATTTTAAAAAAAAAAATATGAGGATTGCAAATGGAGCCAACACATCTGAATAAATTCAACTAATAAATCATGTTTGGCCAGCTTAAAGGTTTGCCGAAACAGAAAACGCTACAAGGCCACGATAGAACGCAGCGTCATGCCAACGATCATACCACGTCGAATACACCAGTTCCCGTCAGATCACTGAAGTTAAGCAACGTCGGGCGTGGTCAGTATTTGGATGGGTGACCGCTTGGGAACACCACGTATCGTTGGCTCATTTTTCCGCCCCAATACCCACGCTGGGTGAGGTCAATGTGGGTAGCTGGTTTGCAAGTTTCCAGCGAATGGAGGGTAAAACCCCCGTCTTGAATGACCAATAGATCTTAAAGAGACGTTAAGCCAAATTAAAAAAAAAAAAACGCAGCGTCAATGGCACGTTTAAATACACTATTTTCCGTAAGATCATTGAAATTAAGTAACGTCCAGCGAAGTTTTACTTTGTGGTTGACAACCTGGGTTCAAACCCTTGTACTGCTGATTTTTCTCGACCAAATCCAAGCTGGATGAGGTCAATGTGGGTAGCTGATTTTATAGGTTTCCAGCGTTTCATAAAACCCCGTCTCGAATTAACTTTGATGTTAAAGAGAAGTTGAGACAAAAAAAAGGCAAAAAACTGTAATAAGGAGATCTAAATTCAATTTATGAAAGATCTGTCTATGGCACGTTGAATACATCAGTTCCCGTTCGATCACTGAAGTTAAGCAACGTCCAAAGAGGTTGTTCCATGTGGCTGTCCAAGTGGGTTCGCGCCCTGGCTATTTTTCCGGCCCAACCCAGGTTGGGTGAGGTAAATGTGGGTAGCTGGTTTGTAAGTATCCAGCAAATGGAGGGCAAAACCCCCGCCTGGAAGACCAATAAATGTTAAAGAGAGGTTAAGTCAGAAAAAAGAGACTGTGATGTCACATTAAAACTCATGGATGTGAAAAACACTGAGTCAACTAAACTCAAGGGAAAAAGATTTTACTTTTACCGATGTTAGCAACCTCAGTAGGTAGGGGCGGTAGATTCGTAACATTTAACAATAACACGGGGAACTATATTGTGACAAGCATATTAGCTTAACACAACCAAATGCCTTCCTTTTTCTTTTAACGTCTATTCGTTCCATGATAACTCCCAAACGCCTTGACCGATTTTGATGAAATTTGGTATGGACGTTCTCATGAAGTTCATAGAATTAACCGTTAGTTTGTGCCCTTTAAGGCTACCCGAGGCCTCATGGTTGTATATTTAAATGAGTGAAGTCTACAATAACGCGGGGCTAAAATGTGAAAGCTCTCGACTTTTCCTACCTGAACAATTTGACTTGCATAAGGATCTCCATGAGGTTGCGGTGGTGGAGGTGGATGTGAAACACCACTTTGCCACTCACAATAGTTGACATTGGAACCCATGGGTGTCGCTACGGGGATTTGGTATTGCGAATATTGTTCATACCCAGAGGAGGGATAATGAATGTACTGCGGTTGGGGTTGCTGAATAGGTTGTGGAGCAGGCTCTTCACAAAAACTTCGAATTCTATCATCTAAAGATATCCTTTTTGGTGACATTAGTTCGGCAGATTGATCTTTGGTATCTGACATTGTAGAATCTGAGGGAAACAAAATTATTGATCTTTGGTATCTGACGTTGTAGAATCTGAGGGAAACAAAATGATTGATCTTTGGTATGTGATAGTGTTGAAATCACCCAGTTTACTGTCTGGGCACGGAGAAAACACTGACGGGTGTTATTAAAATCACTGTGAGATTGCGGTCACTGACACTGTGTAGTTTGGATGCTCCTTTACAAGTATGTCGCGTCTATTGACTCTTGTTTTTTGAAAATGTGTGCCTCGAGCCAAGTAAAAATTGGGAATGAGACTTAACTTTTAAATATTTAGTGACCATAATTTACCTGCGACTTGTGGAATAGGCTCTGCATACTTGAAATCTCCACTCGCATACTGGGACATGTGGCTATTCTGATATTCATTATCTTTGCCTTGAGATCGAGATCTGGGATCTCTTGAAATCTCTGTGCGTCTTGGTGTTGGTGACACGAGTTGTTGTGGTGATCTCGAGCTTCGGTTTCTAAACAATGGTGATCTTGAGCGAGACCTGAAAAAATGTTGAAAAAAAGTGTTAAATTTCGACGGACATAAACAGGGTTTTCTTAAATGCATGCTGCGAGGCTGGACTCTTATAAAGGTGTTTCCGGCATGAATTTGACTCTCACAAATAGGGTTCTGTGCAGAAAAACATTCACGCAACTTGGACAAGGGATTTATTTTTTCCTGTTTTTTTAGTATAGGCTCCACTTCTGTACCTCAAAAATATTTATGTAAAAAAATTGGATATGAATTACGTAAACCAAGCTCCACAGACCAACTAGATCAAAAATGGAGCCTGCATAACAAATATCATTATTGCTTTTGTTTTTTTAAATTTAAATGGCCTGAGTGAGTTAACCACCCACTTCTGGCCAAATAGTAAAAAATATCATTGTAGTAGTAGCAGCGGTTTTTTCTCGCGAAATCAACCGTTCTTCCCATTTATAGAGGCATGATTCATTAAAATGGTAGAAAAAGATTGATATGAGTTTACCAAAAAGATTTTGATAGCCCTTGACTGGAACTGTGATGGTATGGGTTCCAGGTCGTCCTGGTGCGTAGAACCGGCCATCTTTCTAAAAAAAATATCATTAATTTGGTCAGATTTAGCTAACAAAAATGACGAGAACGGATTTTGATTATTTTCACGAACAAACCTTTGGAATCGACCACGAAAAAAATTCACACCCTTAAAACTTAATATTTTATGTTTTGAAATGAAATACAATTCGTTCTTTCGTTCGTCATCCCCCATATGCCGTCAGTAGCACTTTTACCAACTAGCCTTGAACAGATTTCATTAAACTCGGCCAAGGCTTAGCGGCAAGCATTGTTACTTAAGGTCATATCGCACTATTTGTCTCATTTCAAAATTATTTACTTCCAAATAAGATTTTGTTTGTTGTGTATTATACCAAAGCAACCAGATATTTAACTGTAAAAAATATATAATTTTGATATTTTCTACTTTTGCAATACGATTTCTCATTGAAAGTTAACTTTGTTTTTCTTCACTTGTGTTTTAAAAGTAAGATTAATAGAATATTTCAAAAACGATCGAACAAAACAAACGTGTTTGTCATAACTTTGAACCGTATCAGAATATTTAGACAAATTTTGGTCACTTTTGTGTTTGATATACAATCAAATAGCGAATTTGATCAAATTTATTTGTCGATCACACTGTTTGAAGTAAAAAAACTCTGCCAATGTGACACATGGGTTTATTATTTTTCTGGCAAAAATTAATAAACCTTTTTTGGCACCCCAAATTGAGGGGGGTTCTCGTGACGATTCGTAATTAGACCTTAAATTTGAAGTACCTACTAAATTTTAGGTCTCTGGCTCTTACCATTCTCTTTTTAGGCAGGATTAATGAAAACCGCTTTAAAGTGGTAAAAACCGCCAGCAGTATATTTGATTGAATCCAAATGTTTCGGAGCTAACTGAGACCCCAAATATGACATACATACAAAATTTCAAATCTCTAGCTCTTACCATTCTCCTTTTAGACAGCAATACTGAAAACCGTTAAAAAGCGGCAAAAATCGCCAAGGGTGTAATAGATTGTACCCAAAAGTTTCAGGGCACAATTAGAGCCCAGATAGGACCTATATACCCAATTCATCCAAATCGGTCAACGCTAAGTGGCAAAAGTGCCCATCACGGCGTACGGCGGACAAACGGATTTTTTTTTTATTCAATTTTTGGATTCTACGTACCTTGAAACGTATAATATCAAATTTTGAAGGGGGTTATTTTTTTTTGTGACGATTCGAAAGGTTCATTATTGAAAATAATAAACCAAAATGATCAAATTTGTCATCATAACAAATAGTGTGATAGTACCTTTAGCATTGGAGGTCACTTTATCTGAGTCCGCAGCTCATAGAACTACCAGCCAACTTGGGTACAACTCTGATTGTAGTGAATTATCGTGGTACAAACATACAAATTAATGCAAAATCAAAGAAGTTAAAACATGGATCTCACTTCGGTTATTACTTACCGGGAATGAGGTCTTTTCTTCATAGGAGAACGGCTATGACCTCTTCTTCTTTTTGGTGACCTCGATCTTCGTCTATGTCCTGGTGATTTGGATCTTGATCTTCTAGATGGTTTGACTCGTCTTGGGGAAGGACTCCTTTTTCCACGTCGTAATCTTTCTTTAGAAACACTTCTTTTGCCCCTACAAATATTTTAATAAAGAAAAATACAATTTATTATTTTAGTCAAAAAATAACGAATAACTCATTTATAGGTATTACAAAATTTAAAAGAAATGAATGTCGTATTATCTGGATCTTGATTGGTAAAACATGCCGTATTCAACTTATATGTTCATCAATCTGGGTCCTAAGAAATTGAAAAAAAATACACTGTCACATATAACAGCCTCATTAGTTCAGTTGGTTGAGGGGGTGAATTCGTAACCAGGGGCCCCTTCGAATCACAGCCTACTGGTCACAATAGATCTAAATAAAGGTCGCAGTGATAAATATTGCAGTTTTAATAGAGACTTGCAACCAGTTTAATAATAATAAAAAATCTCAGGCACTGATCTTCCAATTTACAAACTTTCTTTTAGCGTAATGGATTTTGGATCAAATGTGCCGGGTTCCATTTAAATTTTATCTTGACATTGGTTTTACCCTGTATACACATTGCCCTATTTAGAAATTCTATTGGTGGTCCTTTTAAACCGAATTCTAACACATTCAAAAGTTAGTTTGTATTTGATAGTAACAATAAGTCCTGCCATATACGTATTGAAAAACATCGACAACGTTGCTTCTTCCCCTGACCACATTTGTAAACAAAGCGTATTTTTCTTGTGTGTCAACGTTCCATGATACTAAGAACTTCTAAGAAGAGACAAGGAATGATACTCCACCGTCCCATATTCGTCTAGTTCTGCGCATGACATCATACATCATGATAGCCATGTGAGTAACTCTATACGTCATAACATCGAATCAAGTATTTCTAACTTCTCACTTTTATTTTTCACTTTTAAGTCTACCTTAAGTAAACATAAAAAAATGTGGTACTCGTGACGTCAGAAGACAGTATTTTCTGCGCAAGAATATACATACTTCGCTCTTATTTTTAGTACCATAAGAATTCTCGTAATTCGAACTATCATTGGTGACGTCAGTATTTTCTGCGCAAGAATATACTTTGCTCTTATTCTTATTATCTCGTAATTAGCATTATCAACGTTCACTTACCTTCGTCTCCGATCTCTTTCTCTGGAGGTACTCCTCTTTTTCCTGGGTGATTTACTTCTTCGTTTTCTTAACGGTGATGGACTTCTCCTGCCTCCTCCACTTCGACGAGGTGATTTTCTTCTATCAGGGGAAAGTTTTCGTCTTGGTGACGTCATCCTCAATGATTTCCTCTCGTAGTCATGTCGATCTGCATATCTATTGGTATACTCTCTACTATGTAGATCCAATCTATAACCATCTTGATCATAATCTCGCATATCTTGTCTCCTGATTGACAAATTTCCATCACGTTCAATTTGATTAAGAGAATCATTATCAAACGTATCTTCAGATGTAACATTATCATAAAGTGATAGTTTCTCATCCATTTTTTCATCTTCACCAACAACATCTTTGAAATTATTTATATTCGCAAAATCTTTTAAAACAAGTTTACTTTTTTCAATTCGCTCAGTTTTTTCTATTTTTTTCATTATTTTTGTGGCTTTCTTTTCAACGGTATCCATTAATGATACCTCTTTGTCCCATTCTATTCCTTCAAGAATTAATTTATCAATATTTCTCATAGTTTGTTCTGATTTCTCATCATTTGATGCTTGTTCATCGTCACTATCAGATTGTTCAAATATGTTTGTGGAAATCTTTTTTAATTTATTTGTTTGTTGAAGAGATAACATAATGCTTTTTTGATTGACAGAAATTTTTGGTGAGCTTTGCATATCCTTAGTATCTATTAATGTTTTTCCTATGATTGGTTCAATATTTGTTTTAAGTACTGTATCACTTTCAACCTTCGTTTCATCTTTTACAAGATTTGTTTTTTGTACAGCATCAATTGGATCAAAAATTTTCGCACTACGCTCATTATTCCAAACACTTTCATCTTTTGATTCTTGATCATTATCTGATTTAAAATTTAATCTTTTAGACACATTTTCAAAATGATATTTTTTGTTTTCCAATTCAAAATTCCATTTCGATTTATTTTTTTCGTCTGAACTTTTGATTTTCGTTTCATATTCTTTGAAATTTAATTTATCTGAATTAGCACTCATTCGAGTGTCTTCAGAATATAACATCATTTCTGTATTCATTTGTTTTAAGTTAATTATTTTTGATTGATTATCAGTTGTTTTATTGTCCTCTTCTAAAAAAGGCATTGGAGGAAGTGGTATTTCGTCTAATTCTGGACTAGATGAGCCAATGGATGTTGGACTGTATCGATTGATGTTTGAAAAGATTTCGACAGATGATGATATTGGTGCTGGAACAGGCAGTGGTATAACAGGTCTGGGTACACTAGTCACTGGTAAAGGTACTGACAAAGCTTCTGAAAAAGTCTGAGGAGAAACTTTCGGTTCGGTGGTAACTTGCATTGGTAGTGCAATATCTTCTAATGTGGGAATAAGGCTTCCTGGAGCATTTTCATCACTGACATTCGATTTAAGTTTATCGTCTAACTCTTTTGATAAACATTCTATTTTGCTCTCGTTTTTCGATTGAATTTCGTTATTTTCATTTTTAGGTATTTCATCTTTCAACGGTTCAATTTCTTGTGTTTTTTCATCACATTTTTCGTTATCACTCTCAACTATTTCAATGAGCTCAATATCCAATCCACTTTGAGAAGGTTTCTCCAATTCAAAACTACTATCTTCTGGTAAATCAAGCGGCACCAACAAACTGTCCTCGTCTATTTCTATAACTGATTCTTTATCTTTAGGTTTTTTATCTTTTTTTTTGTTCTTTGATTTCTCTTTCTTTTTATCTTTAATTTTTTTCTTAAGTTCTTGTTTTTTCTTTTCTTTATTCTCAAATTTCTCCAATATACTTAACTGTTTTAAAATCAATTTATCAATATTCGCTATTTTCGACTGAAATTTCTTATATTTCTTTTTGGATTTTTTCAATTTACTCATATACTTTTTATCATTCAAATAAACCTGATTTTTTTCTTTCTTTTCAAACAGCTTCGTTAGTATATCATATTCTTTATTACATTTGTCATTTTTAAACTTATTTATTTTACCTTTTTTAATATCAAATTTCTTTTTCCCTTTTTTAGTAGAAATAGTTTTTGATCTTTTCTTTCTTTTCTTTTTCTTCTTGGAATCTTCTTCGTCACTTGATGAACTATCACTAGAACTGGATGAGCTGCTTGATGAACTCGAAGAAGTTGACGAACTAGTTGAACTGGATGATGAGCTCGATGAAGATGATGAAGAAGAAGATGAGGATGAGCTTGAAGAAGACGATGAAGATGACGAAGTTGTACTGGAACTTGAGCTTGAACGTTTTCGAGCTTTTTTGGGTTTTTTATTTTTTTTAGATGGCTCTTTAATTTCAACAGTTTTTTCGTCTTCTTTTCCTATCTTTTTCAAATCCTCGCTTTTCGTTTCATGCTGTATAATATTTTCTTTTAATTCCGAGTCATGAAATTTGAATGTATTGAACTCCTCAATACTGTAATCTTCTTCCATCTTGTCCTCGTCTTTCTTCTCAGACTGTTTCTCTTTCTTTCTACCAGAGCTCTTTTTCTCAATTGCTTTTACTTCATCTTTATCATTTGGTTTTGAATCCTCTGTTTCAATATTCGACGTATCAATCTCAGGACTAATTTTTATTTTTTTATTTTTATCATTCTTTTTCTTCTTTAATTTGCTATCGTTTTTATCTTCATCTGATTTCCTTCTTCTTTTCAAATCTTTTCTACTGTCTTTATCTTTATTTTTTCTTTTTCTTTGACTGTCTAACATCAACTTGTTATCATCTTTCACATTCTTTTCATTTTTATATTGACTTTTTGTTTTCATTTCGTTCTGTACAAAATTTATTTCACTGTCTGGAATTACATTATCATTCGTGCTGTCAACATTTAACTGTGAATCCTCCTCCTTTGTAGTAATGAAATCTTCCTCTTTCTCAAAAGTAGAATCAATAGTAAAATCACCTTTTAGTGTTTCATTTTTATCTTCAAATACTTTTTCAACATCATCTTCAATATTTGTAGGAGATTCGGAACCATTTGACCATCTACTAATATTTTCTTTATTCTTTCTCGGACTTTTTTCAGGCCAACTTGTTTTCTTTTCACTGGATTTTTCCTCCATAGATTTTATTTCTGATTGATTATCACTACAACTGCCTTCATCACTTTCTTCCGCATGAGTAGGAGAGTATAAATCACTCATTGGAATTGTTTGTTTTGGAGATACAAAGTTCGATTCCGTTGGTAAAGGTATATTAGATTCTATTGGTAACAGATTATTTTTAGATTGCGTTGATAGTGGTTCAACTTGACACTCTATTTCTTCAGTTTCCATATTTACACTTGTTTCAGTTTCATTGATTGCTGGAAGGATTATGTTTTCTACCAGTGAAGTTGATTCTACCGACATACAATCATTTTCTGGCTCTTTAAAAACATTGTTAGTTTCATTACCATCAGCTTTAGAATCACTTTTCTCTTTAATCGTGTCCTTATCTCTACTCTTGCTTCTAATGTCGTCCACATCTTTGGCATTACTTGTAGTTTTGTGTTCATCCCTGCTTACACTTCTAGATCTTTCTCCACTTCTATTTCTTGCCGAGTCTTGAGTTTCGTGTCTTCTGATCGGGTGACCAGTTGTGCTTTTGTTCCTAACTTTTTTCTCTCTACTTGAACTTCTATTCTTTCTATCATCTCTGCGACTGCTTCTAGATTTATCTCTTTTTCTACTTTTACTCCTTCGAATTTTGTCATTTTCTCGGCCTTGACCTCTAATTTTATCGTTATCTCTACTCCTGCTTCTGATTTTTGAACTTCTACTGGTACTTCTGGTTTTGTTTCTGTTTCTATTTTTTTCAATATCTCTGCTCTTGCTCCTGATATAGGTATCGATATCTCTGCTCTTGCTCCTTGTTCTGTCGTTAATACCTCTGCTTCTGCTCCTAATGCTAGTATGAATATCTCTACTCTTGCTCCTAGTATGGATATCAATATCTCTACTCTTGCTCCGAATACCAGAGTGAATATCTTTGCTCTGGCTCCTAGTTCTGTTATCTATAACTCTGCTTCTACTTCGAATGCTTCTATCAATATCTCTACTCTTGCTCCTAGTATCGTCATCAATTCCTCTACTCTGGCCACAAATACTAGTATCAATATCTTTGCTCGCACTTCTATTTCGATTAGCATCTCTACTACTTGCTCTTTTAGGTTGTAATTCATCTTGCTTATCGTTGGTTTCATCATCTTTCTTCTCATTATCATCTTCCATGTCCACATCATCTTCATCTTTTATGTCTTCATCTTTAGTTTCGTCCAATTCGTCTTCCGAATATGATACCAGTAATCGTTCTACATTACTTTTTGGTTCTTCTGATTGGTTATCAGTTTTGTACTTCTCATCTTTAATGTCTTCTTCTTTCAATGTTCCAATATCTTCATTGTCTGTATCATATTCCTCATACAGTATGTCATCAGTAGGAATGAGAGCTGGAATTAAACAAAATAGTGTTTGTTACTATCTGTACTCATAAGAAAGAGAAAAGTCAAACATCCACTCACTCACTTATTATGATATCTCAAAAACAGAAAAATAAAATTTCGTATGCCAAATAATCTTACGTCATAAGTGCAAGCTAAAAAAATGTTACAAAATAATTAAGCGCAAGAGTGGTCGACCACCACTTTTGCTCTTAATTATTTTGCGCTCAATTGTTTTATCGACCTAGTCCATCTGTTGTTTTCCTATTATTTAAATTAATCGACATAGAAACTTGAAATTGAAATTTTGAACGAAGTTTGGTAGGGTGGGGTCAATGAGGGTAGCTAGTTTGTCATTTTCCAGCGAATGGATATTAAATCCCCCGTCTCAAATGGCCTTAGATGTTAGAGACATTAAGCTAAAAAAGAAAATGATAATTTACTAACCTACTTCATAAGGTTTATACATTCTGGATTCTCTTATTCTCGTTGCTTCCCACTCTTTTTCTTTTGTTTGTTGTAGGCTGGTTGCTTGTTCATCTTCTACGATATTATCCCAAGATTTGATTTTCTTTCTTTTAAATCTAAAAAAGAGAATCATCAAATACTAAAGTAGGCAATGAAACATTTAAAATCTGAGGACTTACAACATTGTTGGGCTTACCTGGGAAAATAATGCGGTGATTTGTCGTTACCTTCTGTATTAGATTATGGAGAAAATAACATTTCCGACATTGGGTACAAAGTTTGTTTGCCTCCACATGGTGTATCCTGGATAATTGGGGATTCTCATGAAAAAATATTATTTCAAATATAATCCTGTACTAATTGTATAAAGAAAAATAACAACAAGAAAAATCATATCTCTTTCGACCCTAGGTCAACAGTCATATTTGTTTACATGAGCTGATTTTATAAAGTGTGCTGTATGATTTCAACTCAATTAATAATTGACATGGGCACCAGAACAATGTCAAACACTGCAATATAATTACATCATTAATAGAAATCTGTTGACTCTTGTTTAAGTCGAACTTTCTACTCAACCGACCATTACCTATTAGATGTAGTATACGCCGATCAATTTCCTGAAATCTGGGATAGAGGAGTTCCTAACAACACCTACTATCGATCCTCTACACTACAAACTGTGGCGATATCAACACCCGCACAGTGAAGGATGCGATTGCCAATATCAGCCAAACAGGGTACTGGGACGCCAACCACAACCTATCGCCAAAGAGGCAGACCTGTCAAGAGAAACCAGGTCCAAACTAACACAACTACGTTCCGTATGGTACAGATTACTCAATTCATATCTCAACAAATAGGACGCCAATATCAAATGCAACCTCTGTCATGGACAGCCACACGATGTTCATCATCTGTTTGACTGTCCTCAAAGTCCTACTACACTCGGACCAAACCGAAAGCGGTGGCAGCTTTTCCCAACTTACAACAACAAAACTTGATCTGATCTGACTTGTCGTCTGTCGCTACAAGAACATTAATGGAAATAGTAATATAGCAGAGTTGGATGCCACCCTCAGGTAACTTCTTACAATTTTAATTATGATCTATTTACAATGGAAGTCATTAGGTTATACGAGTAGTATAATAGGAAAGATTGCGCCTTCGGAACGGATTACAAATGATGTACTTGTGACGTCGTGCGCAGAACTAGAAAAAATAGATGGTGGAGTATTATACCTTGTCTTTTCTACGTATCATGGGCTTGTTTAGTTCGATAGGGTTTCACATAATCGAGGCTCTAATGTACTTTATAACTTACGTTTTATTGTTGATAAAGTGAAACTTCTCTTCAGTGAATGCACTTCCCAATGATGTAAATCGTTTGTAGAAACTGTCCAGATGTCGTGTAGCAAACATTGGATTCTCACTGAACTCCAAACTTGGCTCAACTTTGGTTTTCATTGTGGCTCGTTTTAAATATGTAAAATGTCGTCTTGAATCTACAGGAACAAAATAGTCCACTCGTTCATAGGGTGCATCAAAACGATTTGTGATTTTTCTGAAAGAAACAGAAAATTGAGGTTCAAATAACTGCTAGTGAATATTCGATTGTGTGAAAAATTGAATGGACAATTCGAATATTCAATGAGAAATTCTATTTATATGGTTTGGTGGTGCAGTGATAAGACTCCAACTGGTAAATAGCAGGGCGTGGGTTCAAACACAGCCAACCCATGGAATTTTATCCTTATGAATTTGAGACATTTAACACATAATAATAGCACCCAAAAAACTGTCGGTGTCAAGGGACTCTTCAGTCCTATTCGGCCAGTATAAATAAGGGACTATTGTTATTATAAACTGCCGGTGTCAAGGGACTCTTCAGTCCTATTTGAGCAGTATAAATAAGGACCATTATTATTATAAACTACCGGTGTCAAGGGACTCTTCAGTCCTATTCGGGCAGTATAAATAAGGGACTATTATTATTATAAAATGCCGGTGTCAAGGGACTCTTCAGTCCTATTCGAGTAATATAAATAAGGGACTATTATTATTTTTAGATTGACCTTGATATGGTGGTGAAGGTCAATCCAGTCGTAAAAGGCGACCAAGGGCAGGGTCGGAAACGATATCTTTCTATTACCCATTCAGAAATCAAGGAGAAGCTACTGCATTATCCGCAAGGATTCTTTGGTATCAACAACTCATAGCGATCTTCTCAAAACGGGATACTATGTCAAGTAGCATAGCCAAGTGAAAACTTAGTCAGTTTATTATTTAGTTTGTTAACTCATAGCGAGTTGTTGTAAACCAGCCTCACAGCTGAATGATTTTTAAAAACCGATAAAACTTACTTTGCTTGTTTTCCCTTCAATCCAAGTCTATTATATTCTTTCTTCTTCGCTTCGCGAAAATCGTCGGCTTCAATATCAATATTTAAAGCGTCAAATTCCTCCCAAGAGGTCATCTCAAATATCTTGACACCATGAAGATCGTTCGGTACTTGGCCTTCTTCCAACTCACTGTCCGACTCATTCATCAGTTCTCCTTCTTCTGGTTCATCTTCGTCGCCAGTATTGTCTCCGAGGATTTGTTTATTGGCTTCCATAATTTTCTCTTTGGCCATATCAGCTAAAAAAATAAACAAACATTTTTCACGGTCACAATCTTTAAAGTAAGGGTATAAAAGAGTGTTCTCCGAGGCAGAGTACGCATCACACTTGGCTTGCACCAAGGAGGTTCCGAATTCGATTCCTGAACGCTACTGGGTCTGGTTGTGTTTGGGGATGACTCAACCTCCTGGGACCATTGAGTAGCTATGGTAATAGCGACAATTGATAGCATTATACGGTAAACATTTTTTTTTTTTTACCTTATAATGCTATCACTAGCCTTTTGCCGATGATTTCTCATCATTGGTTGGGAGCAGAGTTTTTTTGGTAGCATTATAAGGTAAAAAATTGGAGTGAATGTTGATGTAATGCTTGTACCTAGATTGCAACCACCATCTTAAGACAAGTCCGTTTATGTTATGTACATAAATTCTTTATTTTTTCTCATTTTTTAAATTTTAAGTTAGAATAATATTTATTGTTTTTTAGATCTAGGTGTCTAGATTGCAAATATAATAAAATGCCTTCATCTGCTATTTTTATTAGAATAATAATAATAAATAAGGAAATTGTTAAAGTGTAGCTTGGGCTAAGTGATATTGGAGTGATTATTGAGAATACCCTGTAATGCTATGACGCCCACAAAAATTGTGACATAATAACACAAAGAAATATACATTTGCATAAAAGAGTGCTCGCAAAAGAGTCGTATACTTACTTATCTTATTTTATAATACACATATTTTCCTTGCATATATGCAAGGAAAAACAAATACAATTTATGTTCTTATGGGAGTTGGTAGATTGGGAAATCTGGGGACTTCCATAAGAACATGTTTATTTGTTTTTCCGTGCATATTTCGGTCGCTTCTTATTTTGATCGTCAGCCATTTTATAGCAATGTTTGTTTATTTACTAAATCGTCCTCCATATGAGAAGGTAAGATAAAGGAAATTAATAACGATTACAAAATTGAGGTACAATTTGATGATGATGAAAAAGGTTGCGATCTTCTCTTGGGATTCAATACCTACGTACAAAAAGCGAGACATTTTAGTGTACGCGGCCATTACAAGTCACAGCGGGACTTAAATGTGGCACTGTCACGTCGAAATCACAACATCAAGTAACCCTATTTATTCTTGGACTGGGGCGACATCAGGTGGTACCTACCTTGTATTTTCCTAATCACCGATATTTGCTCCAATTGTTTAAATTGCATGCTTTCAGACTTTTTAAGTTCCTCAATTTCTTCTATGGTCCTCATCGCAGGATCTATTTTGGGTATTTCTGGAATAAGATACAAATTATTTTATGGCTGGTTTCATGCAATTTTAAACTCTGTGGCATGACGTCCATGTAAAAAATACAAACTAGTCCAGTACAGCTTCCTTACCATAACTCTTATAGGTACCTTTCATCCAATTTGAATTAAATTTTCTGTGATTGTCAGGGTCATCAGATGGTTTTATATAAAATTTATTGAAAGGAAAAAAAATCGAAATTTCAAGGACAAGTGAGTTCAAAAACGATGCTTTCTTAGCCCGAACAATAAGAAATGTTAAAAATTACCGGTTCTTATCCCAACTATGACAGATTTTTGCAAAGGCGAATACAAAGTGGACATCAGCCAGTGTAATTATAATCTTTACAAAAAAAAAAAAAAAAATCAATNGAAAAATTAAAAAAAAAAAAAACTCAATCAAACGTATCCTATAAATGTTGTTTAATCTACGTTGCATAAAACCTTAATGATTCACTCATCACTCAAATTAACAATTTATGCCCAAATATTTAAAAATGGGCGTGCCAATAAAACTTCATGTGTTAGATATCTCCCACTCAAGGCACGTCAAGGTAAAAATTATCTCGAAAACTGTAAGTCAAATTGATTTTTTCAAAGCAAAAAAGATTTCATTTTTAATACCAGATTCAATACCACAATCAAAAATACAGGCTTCCATTTTTAAAAAAAAGTTGACCTTAAAATAATCTTGAAGGCTACTTTGAAGAAAAATTTCAAGGTCACCATTAAATTTCGCCACAAAAAATAAGGGGGGGGGGGTTGTACTGAACGTTTTCTCTCTATTTCTAACGGTTTGCAAAATATTTGACTATGTCCACACCCTGTATAAATTATTTGCAGACGATTTTAATCGGAAATTAATATAACGAGCAGAGCCGCGGCGGGCACCAACTAGAATAGTCTTCTAGACTTAACAATTGGTTTTGATTTCTCATTAACGATTTTAATCGGAGATTAATATAACGAGCAGAGCCGCGGCGGGCACCAACTAGAATAGTCTTCTAGGCTTAACAATTGGTTTTGATTTCTCATTAACATCAACACTTTCGTCAACAATATAGTGAGCAGAGCCGCGGCGGGCACCAACTGGAATATTATACTTACGTCTTCTAGGCTTCACAATTGGTTTTGATTTCTCATTAACATCAACACTTTCTAGTACATTTTTTTCAATCGATATATTTTTTTCTAATTTAGACTCCACAGGTTTTTGTTGATTTTTCATAAATTGAAATGCCAATAATCTTTTTTTAGCTTTCTCTTTACCAAGTACTGAGCCTATAATGATGGGCGGACTTTTGTTTTCATTGATTTTCGTTTTCAAATTTTGTGTATTTTTGTTGAGTGGAGATTTGGATGAATCATTTGTATCAATTTTGGTGTCCTCAAGTGAAGAATGTTTTGGTACATTTTTATTGTCCATTGGTGAGCTTATATTTTCCAAACTTTTATTAATGTTATCATTCTCGCTGATTGTTGATTTGTTCATTTCTGTATTTTGATTAGATGTAACTGGAAGAGGCGGTGGTACAATTTTGGGTATGTCCGGAACAATTTGAGGTGCTATTTTTATAGTTCCAGGTAGAGGTGGAGGTTTTGGTAAAGGTGGTAATTTATCAGGTATAAGTGGAAATTCTATTTTATTTGATACCAAATTTTCTGGTTCATCTGGTAAAGGGGGTAATATTGATTTCGGTTCTTGAGAAGTTTCAGTTTCTCCAGGCAAAGGGATTGAATGTTCAACTTCAATAGTTTCTCCCGGCAAAGGAATAACCACATTGTTTACTTCAGGTAGGGGAATTTCATCTGGGGTAGGGATGTTTGGAGGTCCTATAAATGGTAAGGTATCATTCCCTACCGACTTTTTCTTGTTTTTCTTTTTACCCATCACGTTTTTGTGTATAGATCTGTAACCAGAAAGATGAGATTCAACCAATAGCATTGGTGCAAAATATATTGAGTTCGTTGGTGTAGTGTTTTGTCATTTAAGATGTGAAAGCCAATGCCAAAAATTTTTAAAAGGGCGGAGGTGCAATGTAGTTAACAAAAAATAAATATCTGTTTTTAAAATGGGGACCTTAAGTCTCTACCAAAACCATTAAAATTAATTCATCAATTTCCTTACCACTGAAAGTGTCCTCGTGCCGTAACAAGGAATATCAGTTCTCCTCATGAGGCTGAAAGCGCTTTGATAAATTTAACGATACGTGGTGTACCGTATTGGATTCCCATCCGAGTACACTCCACGCCCAACATCGCGTGTTCACATAGGTTATAAGGAAGCGAGAGATCGAGATAGAGCATGCAAGAGAGAGATGTTTTATCTGAAATTTAGACGTTAATCATGATGAAATATGATTTATTATTTTGAACAGAAAACAGGATCATACCAAGCAGATCAATATTATTTTGGTTTATCGTGAGGGACTGTACCTAATCTGAATACGCAATTGTGGTAATTATAAAATTATAACTGATAATTTATTGCTAATAATGCTTAACAGGGTTATTTTTCTTTGATAATCAAAACGATAAACTTAACTTTTACCGATGTTCTAATTCCAGTTTACCCGGTGTTATCAGTACTTACTTTCTTCTGAGAGGTTAATTATCTACATTAAAAAAAGAACACTAGACATTATAATTCATTACTCAGATAAGACTAAATTGATTTTAAAAATATAAATTAAAATATCGACTGTACCATAAAGTCTATTATTTTCTTTAAAGCTTTTTTCCTTTTATCTTCGGATTTAACATTTCGCATAGGGATGGGTTAGTCATCCACGAGTCGAGTCATGAATCGACTCATAACTCGACTCATGAGTCGACTCATCTTTTTGAAATGTGTCGACTCTTCAAAGAGTCGTCTTACGAGTACCTTTTTTTTTTAGAAAACACAAAGAGATTGAGCTCTATGAGAGCTCGTGAGGTTTTCTTCTTTTGAAACGTCTATATAGGTTGCCAACCTCGAGGTAATGGACGGCCCCAGGATTGACACTTGACGTAATCTCGGAGACCTTCTTGGTGGAAAGAGGCATTTTTTTAATCGAATGTACCTACCAAGGGGCATTGACTTTGGGTCTCAAAACATTA
>CM022883.1:8286761-8334500 GCA_012654025.1 Pachypsylla venusta
TACTTTATTCTACATTTTTATCGATACAAAGTATACAAAAAATAGTTTCCAATGCAATTATTTAGGTACATATACGAATGTACATGTGTAATTCACAATTACCTATTTTATGTATTTATGGATGTATTTTTTTTTTTTTTTTTTCAGAAATGTTTTATGCAAGGAAAATTTAAAAAAATATAATGGTGACTGAGGGAATTGAGTTTCTTTGAGTTAATACGCTATTCTACTAAGTTTATGTTTAAAAATAGTAAGAGAAATCAAGAAATAACAAGGAAATTACACTCACTCCCAAATTGTATCCAAAACTTTCACGAACACTTATACAGTGGCGCACACAATGGGGGTCCGGGTACCCCCCCGGAATAAAAAAATATTCAAGTTTTTATGCGAATACATTAATTTCGCACGGTTAGCGGATAAATAACTCAAAATAGTTTCCTTACGTTTCACCTATATTAAAGAAGGACACTTTCTGATGTACAGACATACCCTCAAAATCTCGGAAATTTCATCAAACTTCCTCAAAATTTCACGTCAAAAATTAGATAAAAAGTCGATATGAACCCGTCCCCCCCATTAAAATCCTGGGTGCACCCCTAACAGACCTGACTATATGTATACCTTCGTTTTTATCTCCGTTGACAAAGAATAATTATTTTTGCCAAATTTTACTTATTTCTACATTCTGGGGGAAAATTATTAAAAATGAACTCAGGCGAAACACGGGGTAAATCTTAACGACAAGATAGAAAATGTTGACGTCATGAATAACCAGAATAACACATTTTTATTTTTACTTAACCATGTTCACCTTAAAATTAATAAAAGTGAAAAGTTAGAAACACATGACATGCCAGTCGCTTACATGGCTCTTAAGACGTCATACACAGAACTGGACGAATTTGAGTCGGAGGAGTAGGTAGGTATTATGCTTTGTCTCTTGTTGGCAGATTACTAAGACTAATACACCCGGCCGCACACCTCAAAGCGGACAGACAGGTATGGCAGGTCCATCTGGTAAATGATTAAATATTGTTTCCTATCCAGATGGGTGTGTTAGTAAAATTTCCTATCCAGATGGGTTAGTAAAATCATAAAAAACAAAGAGTAAAATACACTTTTACTCTTTGTGTATTTTATTTGCCGAACGAAGTGAGGTCTAATTATACCACCACGATTTTACTTTTGTTTTTCTTTTAGTATCACAATAACTCTTTAAAACCTTATCCGGTTTTGATGAAATTTGGTATCGACATTCATTATATTCATAGAATTAGCTGATTTTGGACCCTTTTGTGTCAACCGTGCCATTTTAACTGAGTGAGACATAGAGTTCACAGAACTAGGTACTAGTTTTAAAAAATAATGCAGTAGTCATCTTAGGCATATTTTATTATGTACAACGTTTTTGTATTAAAAAATATTTCTGATATAAAATACATCTCAGGCGTATTTTACTATTAATGAAGGAGAGGGAAACAGAAACAGCTGAGTCACAATAAAATAAACAAAAAGAAAAGATAAAAGAAAAAGACTGGACTTTTCAGATCTGTTAAAAAGAAATACATTTTGAAGTTGAAAGCATGGGACATTGAAGAAATAATAATATATTAATTTTAAATCGATAATTTATTGTGTGAATGATTCAGAAATGTTTTATTATTTAATATGATAGTAATGTTTACAGTTTAATTTTACCTATTATTTCTCAATGAACAATGTTTTAAATGAGGTTTCATTATGGGTAAGTATGTGCAAATAGTGTCCATTGTTCTTTCTAATCTTTGTTTACTCTATATGATAATTGTCTTTGCTTTGATTTTAATGATATCAGTTTAACTTCACAATATCCAGAAATTCTATTTTACAAGGACAATAATTGCGACTTACACTGAGTTCAAACACTTTTTAAATGTGATTTGATATTGACACTTGAGAAATATTTTAGAAAACTGACTGTTGATAACCAATTTAATTTTGATACCCCCCGGACTAAACATTTTTGTCAGTGTATTAGTGATAAAGGTATGTTCATACTCTGATGCAACGTTAGAAGTGCTTAGCAGTGACAAGAATAAAGAAAAATACCTAAATTTGATCGAAAAAAGGTACATATTATGGTTCTGAGTTGTTAAAGCTCGATTCTGTGTAGTGAAAGCAAATGTAAGAAGCAGTGTGAAAATGACTGGGAATAAAGCCACCTAGGGGAACAAGACAACTTCATTAGGTGAGGGTCCTAAGCCTGTGTCAATATAGAAGGTTTGGTGTTAGGAAGGGCATCCAGCCTTCAAAAAACTCTGCTTCATGCCAAAGATGGAAAGTCATCAGAAAATTGTAGTTACTACGCATTGATACTAGCATGAGAAGAAAGCGAGGATTTCTGTGCTAGGAAATAATCCAGCTAAAGAGAGTAGCACCTTAAAATGGTTGTGGCATGTCAGAATTATGGAGGCAATGCTAACCCCAAACAGAATTGGGAAAAGGTGCAGTTAAAGAAGAAGAGTGTGGGAATGATTGGGGAGTTTTTTTGTGCATGTGGGTTTGAACTGGGGGTCGATGATAATACAGAAAGACAGTGTATGTTTTGATATGGTGATGGATGTGTTGACAGGGGAAATTAAAAGAGAAGTCCCTTGGAACATTGTTATATGTAGATGACATTGTTTTTTACCTGCAGTAGACAAATTATTTCGTATTGAAGTCCCGGATTTTCTAAGGTACGGGAAAAGCTAGTATGTAGTTATTATAGCAGAAAGTAACTTATGCTACTTTTCACACCCTTGAAAATGTCCTGCCTCATTATTTTTATGTTTGACAAAATGTTATAGTAATTTGTAAAATGCGACTCATTGAAAAATAATTTGAATGGTGTTCACCAGAAGATCCTCTGTTGTTCTATCCGAGTCTTATCTTCCACTTTTATTTATAAAACTAATTCAACAAACTCTGTTGTCATTACAATAACGTCATATAACAATCGTTATCGATCGGTTTATCAATTTATAATTTGTAATCTGGTCTCCCATGCGCAGCTCAATAAAATGCATTCCTTTCATCAAGTGTTACTTTAATATATTTAAATATTAAATTAACATGTTCTTTCCGTGTCCATCACGGAAAGTGATGGTGGTGGAAGGATTGTGTAGCATATTGAGCTACTCTGAGATAATTCCGCCCCCTCCATGCTCTCCAATAGTTTTAAATGTCTATAATTCATTAGGATGAAATTCCATGGTTTGGTTGGGCTTAAACCCACGCCCTACTGTTTAAAAGTTAGCGCATCTTACCAGTACGCCACCAACCCATATTAACATGGTAATTTCATATCTAAAAAGTGAAAAAGTCAATAGACTAAAATTAGAACCCGAGAAAATCTTTCCTTCATAAATCTAAATATTAAGTTTCAAAAGATATTCCTATATTAAATAACAGTTATAAATAATATAATATTTAGTTGCACAAAAAACAAAAGTGGTACTGCCAACATTTTTGTTGGGTACCTGGGGACACAGCATACCTATCAATCCTAAATGTGTGATGATAGAGAGAAGCAATATAATATTTAGTTGTACAATAAAAAAAGTGATGCTGCCAACATTTATGTTGGATGTCTGGAGACACAGCATACCCATCGATCCTAAATGTGTACACGATGATAGAGAGAAACAACATAATATATATTTGCGTTTTAAACAAAAGTGGCGCTGTCAACATTTTTGTTGAATGTCTGGAGACACAGCATACCCATCAGTCCTAAATGGACAATTTTTTTTTTTTTTTTTTTTTTTTTTTTTTTTGTATCTATGGGTAACTTTCATGCATAGATGTGGCGATTTATAATTGTAACTCCAATTTTTTTCAAGTGTTAAAAAAGATTTAATTTATCGATTAATTCGAATCATCCTCAGCCGTCTTGTCGAGTCAATGGATAGAAGGAATAGATTCCACGTGATACAACTTCCTGCCATCTTTTTTAACACTTGAAAAAGTGTTAAAGAAACAAGTGTTAAAGAAACACTTTAACATTTAATTTTAACATTTAATTTCAAGTGTTAAAGAAACACTTGAAAAACTGATTATGACTAAATTAATTTACAAATGTAGCTACATCCATCCTGGCACATAGAACCATCTGTTGGCATTATTTTTTATTTAGTAGCTAAAATAGACTTTGGTGGTTCTAATTTATGTGTTGAATGATTTTCAGATGTCACATTGGATGGACATGACTAAATAAGACTACTTATCTAATTTATGTGTTGAGTGATTTTCAGATGTCACATTTGATGGACATGACTAAATAAGACTACTTATCTAATTTATGTGTTGAATGATTTTCAGATGTCACATTGGATGGACATGACTAAATAAGACTACTTATATAATTTATGTGTTGAATGATTTTCAGATGTCACATTGGATGGACATGACTAAATAAGACCACTTATCTAATTTATGTGTTGAATGATTTTCAGATGTCACATTGGATGGACATGACTGAATAAGACCACTTATCTAATTTATGTGTTGAATGATTTTCAGATGTCACATTGGATGGACATGACTAAATAAGACTACTTATCTAATTTATGTGTTGAATGATTTTCAGATGTCACATTGGATGGACATGACTAAATAAGACTACTTATCTAATTTATGTGTTGAATGATTTTCAGATGTCACATTGGATGGACATGACTAAATAAGACTACTTATCTAATTTATGTGTTGAATGATTTTCAGATGTCACATTGGATGGACATGACTAAATAAGACTACTTATCTAATTTATGTGTTGAATGATTTTCAGATGTCACATTGGATGGACATGACTAAATAAGACTACTTATCTAATTTATGTGTTGAATGATTTTCAGATGTCACATTGGATGGACATGACTAAATAAGACTACTTATCTAATTTATGTGTTGAATGATTTTCAGATGTCACATTGGATGGACATGACTAAATAAGACTACTTATCTAATTTATGTGTTGAATGATTTTCAGATGTCACATTGGATGGACATGACTAAATAAGACTACTTATCTAATTTATGTGTTGAATGATTTTCAGATGTCACATTGGATGGACATGACTAAATAAGACTACTTATCTAATTTATGTGTTGAATGATTTTCAGATGTCACATTGGATGGACATGACTAAATAAGACTACTTATCTAATTTATGTGTTGAATGATTTTCAGATGTCACATTGGATGGACATGACTAAATAAGACTACTTATCTAATTTATGTGTTGAATGATTTTCAGATGTCACATTGGATGGACATGACTAAATAAGACTACTTATCTAATTTATGTGTTGAATGATTTTCAGATGTCACATTGGATGGACATGACTAAATAAGACTACTTATCTAATTTATGTGTTGAATGATTTTCAGATGTCACATTGGATGGACATGACTAAATAAGACTACTTATCTAATTTATGTGTTGAATGATTTTCAGATGTCACATTGGATGGACATGACTAAATAAGNTTGTTGGCCGCTAGTTAGTGATTGGAGGCCACTTTTTGACGGTTCGGCCTAAAACCAGAATGGAAAGAGCTAGAACTTTAAATTTGGTGCCTATTCATATCTATTCCATACAATAAATTGAAAAATACAACTTAGGTTGAAGTGTAATATAATAATAATACTGCTTATTTATACTGCTCGAATGAGACTAACGAGTCCCTTTACCCTATCAGTAAGCTTGTACTATTATTGTGGTCAAATTCTCAATTAATTGAGAGAATAAAATCCTACCTTGGCTGGGTTTCGAACCCGCGACCTCCTGATTACCAGGCGAGCGCTTGACCACTGAGCTACCAAGGCAGGTATATATCTATTGTTGGCCACTAATTAGTGGTTGAAGGCCGCTTTTTGGCAGTTCCGCCTAAAGCCAGAATGGAAAGAGCTAGAACTTGAAATTTGTTGCCTATTCATATCAATTCCATACAAGAAATTTCAAAACAGAACTTAGGTTGAAGTCTAATATATTGTTGGCTGCTGATTATTTTAGTATTTTTCTTTCCTCATAATTTGAAGTTCATTGCTTACTAATTAGGTTGTAACTATTCAAAGGTTATGAAATACTTGCGCAAGCTCGTACTTGCTATATTGGTTATGGATACTCGCCTGAATTAACAAATTTAAAATGACTTACTCACTAAACACGCCCAAGTTTTAGCGAGAGTTTATAAACATTTCAATTTATGGTGTACTGACTTTACAAAATAAATTCCCAACCTTGTTGACTGTCATTGACCTTGGCAATTACTGATGATGAAATCTGATGTGACTTGTTGCCTTTTATTTCTTTTGTTTGTCTGTTTGTACCACGATACTCTCGAACGCCTTGTCCATTTAATGAAATTTGGTATGGACATTCATTAATAGAATTAGTTGATTAGTTTTTGGGCCACCCGGAGTCAAATGGTGACCATTTTAAATGAGTGAGGTCTCAATTAAAAGGCTTTCGCACCTGTCTTCAGTGATTGGATGAAGTTTGTGAGACAGTGTGACGGATTTAGGAGCCCTGACCTCACGGGTTTTGACACTTTTGACGGTGGCGATGTCCTTATTAGCTTTTTTTCTATTTTCTGAGCCAATCCTTTCTGGTTATTAATTTATATGTTCATTTTTGAAGATGTAGAGCTTACACCCTAAGCCACAAAGGAAGGCTTCTCAAACCTAGGATAGCTGCTATCTTCGTATATCTGATTACATTGGGTGTGCTAACATATTATGTTTTGTTTTCCAGACATCTCAGTTAAATCAAGTAAAAACATTTAATCAAAAGAATCAAACGCCCAATCGAAGATTTAGAAAATCTACCAGCATTGAACAAACCATTCCTTTGGTTGGATTGTTCCGAAATACATTTGGTTTCTACCTGATATTTCTCATTTGGAGCAAGGTAAGTTTTGAACATAACGCAATTGTTGACATTGTTCCAAACTTTTGTGTATGAGAGAAATCAGCTGATTGATCGCGTAGGTCCTGAGTTACCAACGGACACCCAACAATAACAACAACACCATACAGTCAGTTTCATTTTCAAGGAATAGACAAAACTCGAGTCTATTGTTGTTGTTTTTTCTATATAAAAAGTAACTGAATCCTCGTTATAAATAACGGTAGTGTTTTTGAAAGTTACCAATAGGATGTCAAATATAAATTTGTTAAATAACAATTCATTATTTTTCTACTTTCAATTCATCCTTAATTAAACTAGCAGACCCCGCTCGATCTTATGCCCTCCGTTATATCCACAATCATGTAAAAAGATATCACTGGTTTTGTGTAATCTTAGTCGGAAAATCTTTCGATATTTAATATCGGTATTTTCTTTCGATAGGTATATCGGTTTTTGATTTTTTTTGGGTAAAAAATATTTTAAAAAGGGGTCTATGATAACAACCGATTCAACATGCCATGAAAAGAAAAATAATAAAATGACACTGTTGACAGTGTATTTTTTAAAAAATTTCTATAATTATAATCAAGGTATGTCATTGATGACTAAAAATGGCCTTCAATAAGAGTGATGTGTTGAACTATTTCAAAAAAAAAAAATTATGAAAAAACAGGTTGAAAATATGTTGTTCCTTAATTCCCCCAATACTTGAGCAGATAATCAATTTATAAAAATGTAGTATAGAACCTCTTGTTTCATAATTCATACCCACATACATCTTAAAACACATGTTAAGTTGAAAAAGTTTTTGATTCGTTCCTAAAGCCTATTTTGAGAACTAATCCCAAACAAGTATAAAATTACAGTCCAAACCTTATTGAGTCTTAAGCATAAGACAGAAACCTTTTCTTCCAGGTCCGTTTTAGAGACTGCTCCTCAATGTAATTATTCTTCTTTTCTAGGTTTTTCTTATTCTATCACGTAGTTTGAATAAAATCAAACATAAATTTAGTCTGTCTGAGTCCATTGAGAGATCGACCATGGTGAGCGAAGATTACCGTTCTGCGTCTGTAGAAGTAAAGACCTATGCAATGCCTAGTACAAGCCTAGACGAGGAAACAATTCAAATTTATAAGAAAAAAATAGGTGAGTCCAGTTTCTAAGAAAATACGCTAGGGCCGATCATTAAGAACAGGAAGGAACAGGATATTCACATTTTTTCACATTCATTTATCAACATAATTGTCTTGATCATACTTATCTCCCATCTCTTCCACTTTTTGAACTCATCATAAAATGTGATTTTTCAAACTCCCCAAAATATCACTCCGTTTCTGTGATAACTTCCATATTTAAGTCCAATCTTTATACCCTTGTTTTTTTAAAAAAAATAAATGACCTTTGTGTTATTATGTCACAACTTTGGTGCTCACTGCAATATTGTCGGATTTTCCAATTGCTTTAATTTTTTCTATTTTACCTACAAGGCTGGCACCGGGTCGCTATGCGCATTTATCTCCATAGATACTCAATGCCCTCACGAGGCTGAGTGGGCCCCGAAAACATACAAACCACAGTGACAATTTATTGCCCCTGCCAGGATTCACACCTTGATGTCCCGAGTGCAAGACTAGTGCAGTGACTGCTGAGCCATGGGAGCTGGTTACTCTTAGTTTTTGACTGAATGAAGTGGGATTCAGTTTAAATTCCAATTTTATTCCTTTAAGGTCAAGGTGTGTCTTTCTTTCCACGATAACTCTATCAAAACTCTTTATCACTCTGCTACTGCGTCAGTATGCAATTCATAGTTATCTATCGCGTTTTATGGAACACGTTTTTGTCCTTGCGATATCCGGTTCTACGCACTGGGACAACCTAGAATGCATATCATCACGGTCCCAGCGTAGTGTCATCAAAACCGTATCGGTAACCTGATATCATATTTCTAAACCAAATCCTGAAATGGAGTGCTGCTTCAGATACTTCTTCAAAGAGCTGGTAGGTATATAAATCCTTGCTTGCACCCTGAAGTATCTGGTCACTGTCCGCTAGGTATGCTGGCTGCTCATGATGTAAATCATTGATTCAACTGTCCATGAAACTCAACTAATCTAGAGCCCTCAGCATTATGGACAGATCCTGTTGGAGTGGCCGCCTTCCTTGGCCTGGAGACACAGTGAGAGTCGTTGAGAACGTTAACAACAACATTTAGATTAGCATTTGCTCAAGATGCTATTCTAAATGACTGGAAGTAAGCAAAATCCAGGTTCTCCGCCCAGTAAACGACACAATATCTCCATCAAATGGAGATATGGGACAGCTTATGTAGAACTGTGGCCCGATCCTACGACCCAAGTGACAACATTGTTGGTGATAGCAAATTGGAATAATTTGATAAATCTGTGTTTACAACTACGACAAACACCCTTTTAAATTTTCAGAAACACTTAGTCCAGAACAACGAAGTTCCGAATGTCAACTAGAAAGGTGTCGGGGCAATGAATATTTCAATTTAGCTCAATTTGAGCTTGCAATTCAACATTACACCAAAAGTCTCCTGTACGAAACAAGTTCTGTGGTATACAGCAATCGAGCACAAGCATATCTGAAACTCAGTAAATATACTCAAGCCTTGTATGATTGTAATGAAGCTCTCAAGTTGGATCCCACCTCAATGAAAACAAAATATAGGCGGGGTCTTGCCCTACAACATAAGAATTACTATAAAGAGGTAGGCTTTTTATTTTATACTAGTAGACTCTGTCCGCTTCGCATGCACACCTTAGAGGCTTGACCGTTTCCTTAAATGTATCCTATGTCCTTCTTAGTTATGTCCACAATCATGTAAAAAAGGTTTGGTATCGATTGATAAGGTAGTTTTATCAGTTAGCTTGTAAAAGCAAAATTACCTTTTTTCTTCATATAATTTTAAGAAATTAGAATACTCTGCAAATGATTTTAAATGGATATTTTTTTAAAAAATCTCAGGAATTTTAATGTGAATTAATACAATATTAAAAAATGATTTTAAATGGATATTTAAAAAAAAAAATCTCAGAAATTTTAAGGTGAATTAATATAATATTAAGAAATTAGAGTACTCTGCAAATGATTTTAAATGGATTTTTTTTTTAAAAAAATCTCAGGAATTTTAAGGTGAATTAATATAATATTAAGAAATTAGAGTACTTGCAAATGATTTTAAATGGATATTTTTTTAAAAAAATCTCGGGAATTTTAAGGTGAATTAATATAATATTAAGAAATTATAGTACTCTGCAAGAGATTTTAAATGATTTTTTTTTTTTTAAAAATCTTGGGAATTTAAAGGTGAATTAACAAAAACAAACAAGTGAGAGGTGTAAAAGAGAATAAGTAAATTTTAGCCACAAAAAAAGAACATCAGGGCCCCAAATACCAAAACTATGTACGATATTCGCAGACTGAATGAATGTGTTTTTTGGTGTTGGATTCAAATAGTTAAGTATTTTAAATATTAACAAAAATCGTGTAAATAATTTTGTATATTTCTGCAAACTCGGTTTTAATTTGAAAATTGCTCAATAAATGATATGATTTCTTTTTCAGGCGTTGCTCGATTTTGAAGAAGTTGTTCGAAATGAACCAAAAAACTTTGTTGCAGAACATCACGTTGCCAAACTCAGAGAAATTTTAAGTAGCCAACCCAAAAATGTTTTGTAAGTATTAACATTCATTCAATATTGCTAGCAATCATTGTTGGCCGATAAAATTTTCTACCACCCTGGTGTGAACGACTCGAGTGAATTTTTTGTGGAGACTCCATTCTATATATAAAGCCTAGTTCACTAAATGAGAACAAAAATATATTTTTGTTCTCATTTGTTCTCAAGTGAATTTCTTAGTAAAAACCTAAAAATAGAAAGTATGAAAATCACTTGCGATAAAATATCGGCTGATATTAATCGCTATGCTCCCGCCTTATTATTGTTGGAATCATCTTTTATACTTCTGGACAATTTGTTAATACCAATCATGCGCCGGTAGACTCAGCGATTCTCGAGTCTACCGGAATTGTGTGCCGTGGATTCAGCGGGTGTTCAGATTTCACTTCAATATTGAAAAAAAAGTCATGATGAGAGGGAGGGATTGGTTAACGGATTTAAAAAAAAAATGATGAAAAATATTTTGATATGAGGTTTCCGTATTTTGAGAAATAATGGAATGCGTTTCAAGTTGTCTTGGTGCGTACATTTGAGTGTTGTGCCTCGATCAATTCGACACTACCTGTAGATATATCTATGGTTTCGTAGATATAAAAAAATGTCCACATTTTCTGCTTGATTACAATAGTTTTCTCTTTTATAGGAGGAAAAAGTAAAAAATATAAAACCATTATCCATTTTTCTTTTTTGTTTTCAGAATACTCGTGGATGATAATGAGACGGACCAAGAGAAAAAAGTGATCAAAGTTTCTGAGAAAGAATACATGAGTAATCCAAAATATAGAGGCAAAACTCTTGTCAACGAATGGAAGTTACCAAAGAATTATTGTACGTGTACCAATAGTGAACCCGGATTCATTACAAAATTCCGCAAGTCAAGATTGGAGAAAAGAAAAGAAATTGGCTCCGGAGATAGCAAATCATTTCATAATATTAACCTGTTAAACAACCCAAAGAAAGTACACAAAGATGAATCTGTGAATATATTAGGGAAAGGTTTGATGAAATTGTTAGAAAAACAGGTTGAGAAAGAGACAAGTAGCTCCAGTGCAGAAATACCGAAGAACGTTTTGAGTCCATATCAAAAACCGCAAAATTCTGAAACCATTAGTTCAACTGAAAAAGGTTCAGATTTTACTGAAGACGCCAGTAATGAATTTTGGGATAATAAAACTCCAATTCCATTAGAATGTTCATCGAAGGCACAAACGTCTGAAAATCTCAGTCCAATAGAAAAAGTGTTAGATTTCCCTGAAGAAGATGATAATAAATTATGGAATGATATTGTACCATTAGGTTGTTCATTACAATTACAATTAGATACCTCAACTAAAGTTAGCAGTGATATAGAAAAAACAGAGCACCTCTCTCAAGTTATTCAAACGGATAATAATATTTTAAATAAGACAATGGCTGAACTTGAAGTCAAATGTGAAAATATAAAAGAGGAGGAGATTGATTTTAATGAAATAGTTGAACAATTGGAATTGAAACCCGTAGATGAAACGTTTGGTAAAATTGTTATACAAGAAAAAGAAACAAATTTGGATTCTTTGGTATCTAAAAATATACAAATTACAACATTAGATAAAAAAACTGAAATTGACACGTCTGTTATAAAAGAGGACTTAATCATTGCAGATGTTACATCAGTCGGAAATGAAATAAGTAGAAATAATGTTGAACAGACTGCAGACAATCAACATACTAATCTAAATATAAGAGACGATACAATTGCTGCTCAAAGTACTGATTCTGATAGTAATGGAAATCATTTTGTAATCAATACGAATGACAATACAAATTTAGTTGAAAACAAAATGAGAAATTCATCAAATAAAAATGAATTTTTCAAAGTGGGAAAAAACAGTGAGAGTAAAAGTGAGATTGATAATTGTCTAGAACAATTAGTCAACATATGTACAGAATGTTTAGATGCTGCAAATGAGAAAGATGACGATGTTAGTAAAACGGACAATATTTCAAATAATAATCTAAATATTATAGTATCATCAAATGAGACGGGAAATAATTTACAATCTATAAACTCTATTGCTAGTAAAAAACGAAAGAGAAGAAAAAACAAAAAAAATGAAGTTACTCAAACGGAGCATTTACCAAACAATAAAGAACCATCTCGTCTAGGCGTCATTAATAGTAAAGAAAAAGACAATACCATAGAAAATGCAGTAGAATCTAGTAATAATGAACCTGTCAGTACAAATAGAGAAGAAGATGAAAGAAGAGAGACCCAACCAGAACAGTTACCTAATGAAAGGGAAATAAAAGAATTTATTAAACCAATTGTCAAAGATAATAATATGATTAGTGATATAATGCCCGAACAGTCAAACCACACCCGCCCAATAAAAAAGACAAATGACAAAAATAAAAAAACAACGAATGAAAGTCCCTTAGAGTCAATCGATACCCATTCAGAAGTGACAAGCTTAGTTGGAAAAGATATTAAAACTACTGAGGTTAATGAAAATAAAGACGATATCAAATTAGTCAACTGTAACGAAAAACCAAATTTAGATTTAAGTAAGGGGGAGTTCAATAAGATTGAAAATAATTTAAATAATAATGTTGATGGAAACGATGATACGTTGTCGAATAGTGAAATACCACTTACAAAATCAAAGAAAAAAAGGCTACGAATGAGAGCAAAGAGAAAAGAAAATGAACAGAATGAAAGTGAAAATGTTAAAGATAAAAGTGGAAATAATGTAAATTCTGTTCCAAGTGAAATGGAATCTGAACCAAACCATGATAGGAGTACTATGAACCAAACAGTGGAGGATAGAAAGCAGTATAATGGAACGGTGAAAGGAAACAAGGAGATAGACAAATCAAAATTAAGTGGCGCGAGTGACACTGTCAAGACTGAATCAGTGCAGGTTCTCTGCTAGTCTGGAAATAGTTATTAAAATATATGTCAACATATTTCGTTTTATAATAATCGTCTGAAAGAAAATGTCAATTTTTTATACAAGAAATGATGACTTTATATTGTGCAAAATTTTAATATATTTTTCGACACAGGTATTTCGGATTATACTACATCATAAAGATTGTTCGCGTATCGAATAATATATTATTTTCTTTTATGTAGGAAAGATTTTTTTGAGTTAATAATTTTCGTCGTTCGACTTTTTCACTTTAGAGAAATGAATTTTCATTCAGTTAATTTCATTTCTCTAAAGTGAAAAAGTCAATCGATGAAAATTAAAACTCGTAAAAACCTTTCCTTCATAAAACAAAATATTAAGTCTCAAAAGATATTCCTATATTAAACGAATAATGTATTAAAACTGTAGATCATAAAGTCAAGTGTTTTTCATTTTTTGTATACGATATTTCTACCAAGTCTCCTAAAAGGTTTCTTATATTTATCTTAAATTACCTATAATATCCTGTGTGGTCCAATTTGCATCTCATCGTCTTTAGTTGTAAGGCACATTATCTATTTTGTCTACAGTTCAAATTTTTAACATAAATTTAATTCATTTGCACCCATTTGTCAGAGTGCTCACGAATTTTCTAACATTTCCCTTTGGTTTTATGAACCCACGTAAAGATTGTTGATAACTTTTAACCCATCATACCCTTCTCCAGATATGGACAAAAAATGAGTTTCAAAAAAAAAAAACGTAACTTTGGAGGCATGGATTTTCATTGAAAAGATTTTGCACTGTTTTTCAAAAAATATATACCAAGTCTCATTTAAATATTAAAGAAATTAGTAACGATAACAATATCGATTTGCCTTTCAAATTTAAATATGTACTAAAAATATTTAAATTTAATTTGGTAATCTTTCAATATCACGCAGGAAAACATGTGTGTACTTTTTACTTTCCTTATCCTATAAAAAGGAAAGTATTGTAAAGGGTTGAAGTTTTCAATGTCGATTTTTCAATGACAAAACACGTTTTGAGATCCCCAGAGCCCAAATCTCGAGTTTCAGCCGTTAGTCCGTGTGTTTGTGTGTCTGTCTGTTTGTCTGTCTGTGAACAAGATATCTCAAGAGCGGCAAGTGCTAGAGACTTGAAATTTAGTATGTATGTCAGTTTTATGTCACGAACGGCAAATGAGCTTTTGCTGGAAATCGAATATACCATTGGCGGTTTTATGTCGTTTTTTAGCGGTTTTCGCATATCCTGCCTAAAATGAGAACGGTAATAGCTCGAACTTTAAAATTGGTGCCTATTCATGTCAATTTCATACAAGAAATTGAAAAATAGAAATTAGGTTGAAGTGTAATATATTGTTGACCGCTAATTAGCGGTTGAAGGCCGCTTTTTGTCGGTTCCGCCTATAACCATAATGGTAAGAAGACTTGATATTTGGTGACAATTCATATCAATTTCATATAAGAAATTGAAAAATACAACTTAGGTTGAAGTGTAATGCTCTGGGGACTTCAAAAAATGTTTTGGCATTGAAAAATCGACATCAAAAACTCTTCTTTTTTTTTTATAAATAAGGAAAGTCGTGTGATGTTCACACCAGATTTTTTTCATTGAATCATATCGATGTATTGAATCATCGATATTATTCGATAAAAAATATAATACTAGCGTATGCCCGCAACTTCATATTCTTCTTTTTTCGTAACTGTGGTAGAATTTGGCCAAAATAATTCAGTCCGTATTTTTCTACCCAAATATCAGATGATCTGCCAATGTTGGGATAGTTGCGAACCTTATCTAGGGTTTAATTCTTTTTTAAGGTTTTGGGTACTTTTTTGGGGAGGAGCATTCAAATTTGACCTAAAAAGTCTTTCTTATTATACGTACCTACATACTGAAAGCAAACTGTGTTCCAAATTTCAATTGTACGTTGATCATTTTTGAATTACGTTGATTATGAGTCAATCAGTACGTCAGTATACCAACTGGACTTTATAAGTATAGATTATTGTTTGGTGTCATGTTACACAATTTGTTACCATTTTGTATCTTGTAGATTTTTAGGTCAAATTTTGCTCAAAGATTTGAGCAAAAATTTCCGTATGGGTGGACAAAAGTATAGAACATTCACAAAGGAACATATTCATATCCTCGGCAATACTGTTCTCAATTGACGGTACAATGTATCTTCAGCATACACATGTTTTTGTCTTATGATTTAGAATCTAGTTGAAGATTTAGAAAACATTTTAATGTAGAAAAAAGATTTTCTTTTGTATTTTGTTGGCAGCTTTAATGTTATCGATTTTTTCCCAACAATAACTGCCATTTGAAATAACCATATTTTTTACTGCTAGTTGTTATCCCAGTTGCCATCGATTGTCTAAGTGTTGAGCAACGAATTTTGGTTAAAACACATTACCATAGGAATGTGGATTTTATATCGATATTCAGGCTTCGATATAATAGATATTTTATATCGATGCTAAGATTTCGATAATATCGAAATTTAAAAAAAAATAACATACCCAGGTCAGAAATTACGCTTTGCTGCTAGGGCTGTCGACATTTACATCGATAATATCGAATATAGATATTAAGGTTTCGATATAACCGATATTCGACCATCCGATATATCGCGTATCGATATTAAGCATTCGAAAAATTACGTTAACGAATCTTGTATTGATACAATTGAAAATCATTTCTTAAGATGCTCTGCACACATCTCGCCACCATGTTCAGCTCCTGCGTTCTTCAACGAACGGATTTCTGTAGACTCGTCATCACGATGTCAAAAATGATCTCTTTTTTAAGGAGCGACTGATTCGCGAACGAGCTGGCGGTTTGTGATTATCCTCTGAGCCAAATCGCTTAAAACTTTTGGATTATTTCGCATATTGCAATCACAGTTTGATTACGACCCACAATTGCTTGACGCTTCCGTTCAGTTGTTGTCACACTTTCTAAATTCTGATTATGATAACATCCAAAATTCGTTGCTCAAAACGATCCATGGCATCTGTAACAACAACCAGCAGTAAAAAATATTTCAAATGGCAGATGGTAAAAATATGTTGTGCAAAAAAAAAAAAAAAAAAAATGACGGGCGATTCTAAGTTTTCCAATTTTTCATGTTTATGAAACACTTTATCTCCAGGGCAATGATAGACTTTTTTATACTGCCTTACTAAGTACCTTAAGGGTATCGTTCTGCCAGCCTTAAGCCCAAGTCATATTATTATATGGTCAAAATATCCTATAGAGGAGAACATAACAGCCCCGGCTAGGTTTTGAACCCGCGACCCCTGGATTAGAAGGCAGATGCCTCAACCACTGAGCTACCAGGTCTGATAATCTACCTATTTAGATTCACGAACAATTTTTCAGAGACAAGAGGATGCTGTCACGATTATGTCCTCAAGATTTTATTTTATAAAAATGTCCTTTTGACTTTTTTTTAATGAAATAAGTAAAGCTTAGGCAGTGCCCTAGTGAGAACTAACGGGTTGTAGTTAATTTTATTAAAAGCTCAAATTTTTAAAATATAATAAAATATGTTTGGTGTATAGGTAGCTTAGTAATAGATATGTCCTAATTTATAATATAAAATATTTTAATTTATTGATAATATATCGGTTCCTTTGTTTATGAATTTTTTTTTTCAATTAGGTGCGTGCTTTTTTAATTTCTGTGTTATACATATACAGGTCATTCACGCCGGTACCTCATTTTACATTTTGTGTAGTAGATCGAGTGCTTTTAAAAATACAATGAGGGAGTCAAAACTCTTTAACAGACAAGACAGGAGGACAGGAATGGGAAGAGAGAGCCGGAGATTGTAGAGGACAAACCAGGATGTGGGCAACACTTAGAACATCACAACGAAAAGTTGGTTGAGGAGCTCTCTGAAAGAGGAAGCTATGCGTTATCCTAGTGTGGCCGATACTCCAGCAAGACAAGACCGCCTCTTTCATTGGCAATTTGAGTCTTCTTGCTACTAGTATACCAGGTCTCAGTTAATTTTTTTTTTTTTTTTTTTTTGACATCCAGTCTGGCCTTGGCCGGAAAAAAAACATGCATCATAAGGCTGCGAACCCACGTGGACATCGACATGGAACAACCACGCTGGACGTTGTTTAACTTCAGAGATCGAACGGGAACTGGTGTATTCAACGTGCCGTAGATGCTGGTCCTAAACAGTAACAATGACAATTCCATGACCGGCAAGTGATCCACCCTACAAACAAAGCTTAAAATATTCTTCCAGACAGTAACATGTTCCTACTAAACCGGCACGTGACAATGCATCACTGCATAAACGCTGGTTGTTGAGGAACCAGTATTATTTTTTTAGCCAACGATCATACCACGTTTAATACACCAGTTCCCGTCAGATCACCAAAGTTAAGCAACGTCGGGCGTGGTCAGTACTTGGATGGGTGACCGCCTGGGAACACCACGTATCGTTGGCTCTTATTTCCGGCCCAACCCAGACTGGATGAGGTCAATGTGGGTAGCTGGTTTGCAAGTTTCCAGCGAATGGAGGGTAAAACCCCCGTCTTGAATCACCAATAGATGTTAAAGAGACGTTAAGCCAAATTAAAAAAAATATATTATTTTATTAAAAATAATATTGGCCCTTTTTAAAAGTTAGTTTTGAGAACGGACACTTTTTAAGTTCAGTCTTTCAATTGATATTTTTGATTCCAAACTTTTATAAAATATAAAAAATAATATTGGTTCCTCGACACTGGTAATTAAGTGTTTAATACGCTTAAGTTTTTTTATACTTTGGACGTTATTCCAAGTATATTCCCATTGATTTTTGATGATTTTATTATTAATGATGGATTTAAAATTAAGGGGAACACGGAACACATTTTGAGAGATTGAAAAGAGAGCTTGGATTTTTAACGGACCAATCAGTAGTCTCGTTGCCCTTGAGACGGACACCAAAGAAATTGAACCCCTTTGCAATGAATTGCTGTTCAATTCCTCTGGTGTCCGTCTTATTGCGCTATCAATGAAGATTGGCAGTGCCATTTTTTTCCACTCTCTCATTGCTACAGAGAGAGTGGAAAAAAATCTCTCTTGAAGAAAGGCCAGTTTCTTTTGAACGTAATACAAAAGGAATCATCATCTACATACGTTTTTGTTGTTTATTTGAATTACGAAAGTTGAGACAAACATTGTCAGACTGATGATGAGACCAATTGATGTCTTGGTCGACCTCTTGTTCCTCGTTGATTCACATTGCTATCCATGACATTACTTGTTCTTCCCCGGCCATATTATTGAGATTTAAGTAAAAATAATATATATCTTGGCTTTTCATCGTTATTCTTGAAAATAACAGTTTAAGGAACGTTTTTAAAATCTCTATTGTTTGAGTCAAGCACCATAAACATTTTAGGTCACTATATCACCGTCGATTCGACTCTGGATTGCTGACGTTCTAAAACAGGCCCAACTTTGACAATAAGTAATGTTCTAGTACGACATAACCCGCGCGTACAATATAAATACTAGTGCGCTAGCTGACGCAAGTTCGCATTACGTGCTAGTGTTTCTTGTTACTTAGGCCGGCCATACACACACCGATAAGTCTGTGCAAACTTGTCTGTAAAGACTTATTTGCGCAGACAAGTCTGCACAGACTTATCGATGCGTGTATGGCCGGCCTTAGCCGCCGCGCCACCTTATCCCCTAAGAAATCAATTCAAATCCCTATCCAAAATACGCCCCTTTTTCTTGAGATAGTATCCTAATTTAAAACCTTAATAAAATACGCTAAATTTCTTCAGAATACAAGGTTCTAGAACCGGGGAGGAGTGGCTGGCACCCTTCTGATTTTTTTTAACCAGAGAGGTTAGGAAACGTTTATACGGACATGACTAATGCAGTGGTTTCCAAACTGGGGGGCGTGAAGGCAAGCCAAGGTAGGCGCGAGACCAGTTGAATTATTATCATTTACCTAGTTAAAATATAAATGTGCACAATTTTTTTACAAAGATAATTTTATGGAACATGATGTTTAGAAAATTTGAATGAGACAGCATTCAGCAACACATTAGCGTTTTGAATGAGATGGCATTCAGCAACACATTAGCGTTTTGAATGAGATAGCATTCAGCAACACTCATACTCATTCATAATTTATAATGTAATGGGGAGGGGGCGTGGTAGCATTAATTTCAAGAAAGGGGGCGGGAGGTTTAGAGAGGATAGGAAACGTTTATACGGCCATGACTCTAATACTCGAATGCGTATGTACAACCGTCCAACATGGACCCATGACGGCCAGTAAAAAAGGGAGTTAAAAAAAATATATATATATTTTTTTTGAAAGTTTTTTGTTGCCAGACACTCCTCCCCGGTTTCAGACCCCAGAATACAACGCTTAAACATAATTAGCGGATATCTTTTGTACTAATTTCAAGGAGGGGAATATTTAAAAAAAAAAATTTTTTTTTAGCAAAATGGCAGTTGATGTGTGATGAAGTTGAACTTCAAATTAAATCAATTTTAGATTTAGTTATTTAGTTTTCAGTTGAGTTTTACCGGCGTCTCTAGCACCTAGCAGTGTGTTCGTGTGTTCTTAAGTTCATTCGCTCGCATTTCTTTTTCATCACGAATGGGTTCTAATTTTTAAATTATTTTTTGACATAATTCTATCCATTTTCGGATATTTTTTTTTATTTAAAACAATTTTAATTTTGTGTAATTATATATTTTTAATGGAAAATAACATTATGTGTTTGAAAGGGGTGAAATTTTTAATTTTATTTGGGTTGTCAGTAAATATTCTTGGATGTTTTTCCTTGACACTAGAGGAAAAAATAAGGGATGATTCTGATTTATCAGAGGTAAGATTATCTTCAATTTTTGCTTTTCTATATTAATCCAATTGATTTTAAATTCATGAGACAAATTTTGATGTTAGTTTAATTTCAATCTGCCCTTTTCCGAGGAAAATTCACGCGTGGGATTTTCCAAGCTCTCGATCAAGTTCTAATCTTGGCATCAAAAGTTCTTGTTTCTCTACAAAAATTGTAGATTTTAAATTGAATTAATTTCTTTACTATGTTTAAATCAGGATTTCACTGTTGATAACAGGCATTTTAAGTAATTTTCATTTTGAATCACACCATTAGTCCTCCTCCATGGTTTTCCTCGATTTGTTCACTTTTTTACGTCACCGTTTTTATTTATTTTATGTTTTTATTGTACCTATTTACTCAAGTTCATAGTTTACCGCGTAACCCTACTGCGCGTGATAATCCTGATATTATTCTTCATTTTTTTTTTGGCCAGTTCAGAAAGGAACTAAAATAATTATATTCTCGCACGCTGTTCATTCATGAGTGTGTAAGTAGTGCGTATCTGTTATATTTGAATTAGGATTAGGATTTTCCCGTGGCTGTAGAATTCTATTAAAATAATTCTTCAATAGCTGGGACTCGAATCAAAATGCAGTGGAATTTTTAGTGTGTTCCATTTTCAGACATTTTGGTTTATTATTTTTTCGGAATACCAGATTACCCCCTCAAATTATTAAAGTTAACGTTTCAAATTATGTAGAATTCTAAAATCGGATTGAAAAAATACGTTCGAAAGCGCACTTTGATAGCTTAGAGTCATCGAATTTCAATGAAATTAAAACTTTAGTTCGTAATGTGAATGTTAGTACAAATCAAATTTCTTTAAAATGGTCAACGCTAAGTTTCAAAAGGAGCTTTAAATGTTTCAAAAGTCAATATCGTGAATCGTCCTCACATAGGGCGGTTCTACGCTTCAGGACGACCTGGAAGTTCAGTCAAGAACCATTTAAACATTTCCCGTAACCTCATGTCAACCTATTTTCTACAACATTTTAAACCCAAACCCAAAAATGGACAGAAATGTTGAATTTAGAGGATCACCACTACAACAACAAAACCAACAAGGTCTTTATCTTACTTGGTGGGTCCATCAAAGATCGAGCCCTGGTGATTCCCGACCCTACTCAGCTGATGTGAGATCAATGTGAAAAAAAACCCTGTACCGAATGACCAATAAAAAGACGTTAACTAAAAATTAAACCCTTTGTAACCAATCTTTTTCAAAATTTGGTGTTTCAAGGTATGTGGAGAATCCATAAATCAAATTGAAAAATGAAATCTGTACGTCCACAAAAAGTGACATTTTTACCACCTAACTTTGATAGTATTTGTGGACTAGTCTAATAAATTTATTAATTTGTCTGTGTGCAGAATGCATACAATTTTTTTTGCAATTGAGAAGAAAACTTAAAATGTTTGGTTCGAGTAGGTTGATGATGAAAATATTGTTGCGATATTACAACACACGAAGTGTCTTTATTGAGGGTTCATATCACATACCTATCTCTATATTGATTCTATGGTACCAATCTCAAACCAAAAATTTTCCATTCTTTCAATAACACCTTACTCTGGCACCTTTTGCTTTTATGTTTAGAAACCTATTGTTAAATATGTCACACAAAGCGTTACTTGTAAATACAAAAGAAGTACCCACCTTGTTAGAACCTTATATTTGCCTACATATATTAGAGTCTATTTTTAACTTGACCAGATAGTTGTGGAGTTGGATATATCTTTTTCTAAATTTAAAAGAGTTGGAGTATTACCTATTGCATAAAATTGATAAGTTGGAGTCGATTCTGATAAATATTTGACTTTTTTTAATGTTTTTATTGGATTAATGCTTCTTAAACATTTAGGGTCAATTGAAACGGAGGTTTTATCCTCCGTTCGTTGGAAATTTATATAAGTACCAGCTAACTACATTGATCTCACAGCAGCCTGGGTAAGGTCTCGAATTTTGATGGTTACCCATTCTTGTGGTCAAAACCTTGTTGTCGCGGTGTTCTTCTAAAATCAACAATTCTGTCTATTTTTGTATTTAGGTTTGAAAAAATGGTAGAAAATTGGTAACTATGAGGTTACTTTTTCGGTATTCTCATAGAAAAGGTTTTAATTTCTCTCGACTGAAGCTGTACCAAGTCGTATTACACACGTGTTACCTTTTCGGTATTCTCATAGAAAAGGTTTTAATTTCTTTCGACTGAAGCTGTACCAGGTCGTATTACACACGTGTACACACGGTTCTTGCTGATGTTGCGGGAACTGATTATTCTAGTTGCCATTCATGTTGGCTGAACACTTAGCCAGCGTGAATAGAACATAGCGTTTTTAGTGCTGCTTTTTCTCAGAAGTGTCTTTACAATTAGCATGTCTAGTGTCTGATCCGAGTTAAAAACTAGACCATGCCTTTGTTCCGCAGAAGACTGACGCCTAAGGATATTCGGGCTGCAAAATATGATATGAATTTTTGATAATTTTTTTGTTATTAATTAGGTAGATTTTTTTTTTATTATTATTGCACGATCACAATACTATTGTAAGTTTGTAAGATAGACGAGCGAGGACCTATATTGTTAAAAGTTCTTTTATTTTTTTAAAAAATATTCCTATTTTTGTTCCCTTCGTTTATTTTGATTTGTTCAATAGTATTGAGGATATTGTTCCTAATAAAGGTACTACAGGTACATCATTGAACAAAAAGACTTTCATTTTACAATGCAAAGGTTTCCACAATTATTATTATTATTTTTATTCCTTCCTGAGTTTACATTTTTTTCTTTTTAAATTACAAATTGTAAGACATTTTTTTCTCTTCTTCTTCTTTCTCAAAAACTATTTTGTACGCTTGAATTGTATTATTTTTGTTGAAAATTTTATGTTCAGACTCACAAACAAAAGGCTTAGACTTTTTATTTGTTTAGGCGTAGAACGAATTTTAGATTTTGTAAAGAAATCAAGATAAAAATAGAAATCATGCTATTAAATGTGTATTCCTAAGATGTATATATTTTAGATTCGTCGCAGGAGGTGATGTAAAATATGAGAATATTTCAATATTATCTCATCTTAGGTAGTTAAATTGAATATACCACGCTCGTTTTGTTTTTCTTGGCGTTGCAAAACTAGCGTTTTGCTTGATTGTTAGTTCGCCTCCATGTGGTGTACAAAGACAGAAATGTAAAAAAAAAGTAGCGGTGTGAAGAACGGGGCTATTCACATGTTTTAGCATAGTATTTATATTACTCCATATCTTAACCTAGCCAAAAATTTNTTTTTTTCGCGATAAAAAGTAGCCTATGTCCTTTCCTAAAGTTTAGTCTATCTCCATACCAAATTTCATCAAAATCGGTTCAGTAGTTTAAGCGTGAAAGCGTAACATACATACAGACAGACAGAGTTACTTTCGCATTTATATATTAGTATATGGATATATGGATTAACAATATCGATTCAAAGTTTAATTAATTGAATTAATATTAGAAGTTCTAATTAAAAGCTAAAATTAGCTAAAATTAGCTAAAAATTAAAATTAGAAGCTAAAATAAAGATAAATTTTTAATTTAACCTTTTAATTATAAGTTCTAATGTAATAACTTAAAATTTTATTTCAAACTTACCTAATCGATATTGTCAATTTATATATAAGTAAATTTAGATATATTTAGGAGTTAGGTGAAGTGAGTAAAATAGGCGTGGCAGCAATTCGTATCTCAATTTGCCGAAACGATTCTAATCACCGATAGATACTGTTCTTTTTCCATTATATGAAAATACACCAAACCTGCCGAGTATATGTTATGACGATTAAATCGAAATTAATCAATGATTTATTTTTAAACTCTGTGTGATGTTGTTTAAGAGCTGACAGATCAAGATGGACAATGGAAATTTCCTCGACAACGCTATCTTTCTTCGAACATGCGACCTCTAATTGATCTCCTGGTGTACAATGTTAGTACATCTCCACGTGGTGTACACTGGATAATACGAAAGAACTACAACATCAGTCAACTAGACAATCAAACATCATCAATGATCTCCTGGTCCACTATCACATCACACTCATTGTACATATTTTTGCTTAACATCTTTTTCACATCTAAGGTCAGGGCTTTAATGATTCCCCCCCCCCCCCCCCTCCGAAATTTTTGAAAAAGTTTGATTTTTCCTATAATTTCTATTCGGTAAAACTCGCTTTACATGGGCCCCCTGTACATTCGCGGGAAACTTACAAACCAGTTACTCACATTAACTTACCCAGTCTGAGTTTTACTGGGAATAGCCAGAATTATGTCGGCTCAAACTAATGTGGTCACCCACTAAGTAAAACCTCACTGAACGTTGCTTAACTTCGGTGATCTTAGGAGAACAGGTGTATTTAGGTGACTTTGACGCTCGCTATATTTTAACTCTATTTTATATTAAAAAGATCTACGATGGATAATAAATGTTCCGTAACATTGACCTCATCCAGCCTGAACTCTTAACTTAGGTGGTCACCAAATAAGTAAAACTTCGCTGGATGTTGTTTAACTTTACTATCTTACGGAAACTGGTGTATTCAAGGTGACATTGACGCTCGTTATATTTATAGTAAAAAGATGTACAATAGATAAATGTTCCGTAACGTATTTTCAGTATTATCCCTCTCTGTGTATCGTTAGGTACCTGAATATTTTGATATTGCCTCGAGCACTCTCAAACCAAGATCCCGCCTTATTTTTGTAACGATTCACTAACTCCGTCTCTTTTTTCTTTTGAGGTTAAACTATGAATAGGGCCTAACAAAATCTGGTACCTAAATGTTCACTCTCATGTTATTAGACAGAAATTTCTCTCACCTGTGGTCAAATTTTTGGTTTGAAAAGCAGTCTGTGTGGTTTTGTATTTTTTGTTGTGAATAGAATATTGGGGGCGGTTTCTGTGTGTAGTCAGTCACGTAATGTCAATTATTTAATTGACCACGAGAATTGACCGAAAATTTGAAAATCGTTTCACCTATGTTGAGTGAAAATATTATTCTCGAACGCCTTATGTGGTTTTGATGATTTTTTTTATATTATAGAATTAGCTGATTTTTGGACACTCGGGACCAAATATTGGTCATTGTGACCTATAGCTAAAAGACGACTGATGTTTGTGTTTACAGACTTCTATTCACGTTTCCATTCTGCGGAAGTAGACCCGTGTCGATTTGTTCTAGGCGGACAGTTCTCATTGAATCTCTATTAAACGGCCGGTATCAATCATGATTTTACTTTTTGACCACCGAGTCTTATTCTGTGCCTATCTGACTGCTGTACGACCATTTATAGTCATCTGATTGTTTTCCTGTGTGTCTTTCAGGCCCCCGGCGAGGTTTGTGGTGCCCGGTAGTATATTGTAGGGCACCAGTGGTATCTGTTGTGTGTCTTTCAGGCTCCTGGCGAGGTTTTGGTGCCTAATAGAATATTGTAGGCACCAATGGTATCTGCTGTGCGTCTTCCGGGCTCCTGGCGAGGTTTATGGTGCTTAGTAGTATATTGTAGGACACCAATGGTATCCTGTATAAGAAAGATACCTCATCTTTTGAATTGTAAAGCCTAGATGAGTTCGTGGCGGCAGCAGCTGCTGCTCTGGTTATTTATTGTCTCATCTGTTATTTGTTAGATGATTGAGTTTCAAGTCTTGCTGTACTCTACGCAACCATCTACCTACCTGTTGTTGAGAATGGTACCATATTGGGTGATAGAGGGGGTAAGGGTAGCAAAAATATTTATTTCCGATTCTGTATAGAGCAGATCTTTGATTAGGAGGGATAGGATTATTTTGCACCTGTGACATTTTGGTTTATTATTTTCATAATGAACCTTTGGAATAGTCACGGAAAAAAAAATACCCGCCCTGAAAATTTGATATTTTACTTTTCAAGGTACGTAAAATTCAAAAATCGAATAAAAAAAATCCGTTTGTCCGCCGTAGGCCGTGATGGGCACTTTTGCTACTTAGCGTTGACCGATTTGGTTGAAAATTTGGTATATAGGTCCCATCTGGGCTCTAATACACCCCTGCCCATTTTTGTCGCTTTTAGCGGTTTTCAGTATTGCTGTCTGCCGATTTTTGTCGCTTTTAGCGGTTTTCAGTATTGCTATCTAAAAAGAGAATGGTAAGATCCAGAGACTTGATATTTAGTATGCATATCAAATTTAGCGTCTTATTACGAGCCAGGAAGGCTACCATTTTGGTTCACGCTCTTTTTTCGAAATTCTAATTTCACAGTTGTGTCCAGGACTTTAATTGGAGCTTATTTTATCGTAATCGGATAATTTTCGTAGTTCTCTCTTAACATGGGAATTAAATTTTTTGTTCGATTTTTTAATTTTTTTACACAAAAAGTCTTAGAAAGAGACGCTCTATTCACAAGTAGAGTCACATATGAGAACAGACTAAAAAAAAATGTTGTCTCCTATGTTGCTTTTGTTTTTTAAAATTTTGATGACATATTTGAAATAACCGCCAGCAAACACTAGGATTTAGGGTCCATCTTCTTTTTGTTCGATCACACAGAACCCAATAAGCTACGTTTAAAGTTGTCCAAAAATGACATTCTCCACCCTGTAACTCGGCTATGCTTCGTCTGGCTCACAAACAAATTTCGTAAATATTCAGGAGTCCCATTTATAGCTAAACACCCTGTATATCTAAGGGACCTAAAGATATTGTCCTAACAATAAGGGGGAAGCTTGGCTCCCTCTACCAAACCTAATAAATCTAAGCAAAATTTGATCCTAATAGCATCAGTAAAGCAGTGACACCCACCCAGTCTCTGCGGGACTAACATTGGCTACGAAATCTAAAGAGAGAAGATTTCAAGTAGGTACCTAATATCTTGAAAATCTTGGTTTGAAAATTACCTCTCCGCACGGTGTGTTTTGTTGAACGTATCTGAGCTTCCATATTTTATTAGAATTAGTCAGAAATTTCAAGGTCGCTTATATTCCGATCACGTGGTGGTGTAATTGGATCTTGGATCCGATGTAGAAAACCGTGATGCTTAATGCCTTCATCATTCTTATTTCTATTAACAATCAAAATGTTATAATGTATTTCAAATGACGTTCCGTTCGGGTAAATAGGGGTAATATGTTGAGCGGAGTAATCGTGACTTACGAGTAGTTACGAATCTAAATTAATTGTCTGAATATGATCAGTATAGTACAATGGTCAACTGAACCAATGAACCCCATATAGTTTCGATGGATTTTTTTTATTATTATTTTTGTTCAACTATGGTTATGCCAAGTGAAACAAGTTACCCCAGCCATTAATATGATTCATAAGTTGTCTAAAATTATAAAAGAAAATTCTAGTAAAATTATTTTCCTTCTGTGTACCTATGCAACATCATTTCGGATGTGATGATTCATATACAAGGTACAGCGTATCCCAAAATGACCGGTCACCCCCCTTCAANCCGGTCACCATTCCCCCCCCCCGCCTAACTTTTGAATGGCTTTGAATTTTGAAAATCTCTAGGGATAGAAAAAGCCAATCGAATGGTAACGTGACTTTTCTTGACAAAGAGTGTCTATTAGTTCAAATAAAAGTACAAATAAAACGGGTAATATTTAACTCTACATTTGTTCAAAAAGCAATAATCAGAGGCGGAGCTAGAGGGGTCTAAAGTTTAATTTTGTTACACCCTGTATAATGGTATTTCTTTTAAGTTTTGATGTAAAAGTCCCTTTATTGTGTACCAAAAAGTTTCTCATCTACCCTAATATTTGATTTCTAGCAATCCCTAGGCTCTAGGGTATTATCGTATGCCATCTGAAGCAAGTTACCCCAGTCATTAGCAATCCCTAGGCTCTAGGGTATTATCGTATGCCATCTGAAGCAAGTTACCCCAGTCATTAGCAATCCCTAGGGTATTATCGTATGTCATCTGAAGCAAGTTACCCCAGTCATTAGAAATATTTGATTTTGTTAATCATGCTTTGTTATTTTTGGGTATAAGTTTAGTGGTCACGAATCTCCTATTACATATTGGTTCTTTGTTTTATTGTGTTAAATCACCACCAGTAGTCATTATTATTCATTAGATTTGATTTCCAATCCGTTATCTTAACCTTATGAATATCTTCGAGTATATTGAAAGTTATCTGTGTTGATAGATGAAATGACTTGAAGAGAAGTCATCTTTTTAGAGAGAGAAAAAGAGGAAGCATGTGTTGAGTCAGCACATTTCCAAACTCTTCAAATATACTTGTCTTCCTTCTTGCCAATGACCCAACTTTGACATCCATTCAGCAACACACTCCACACATAGCACTTCGCAAATCTCACTCTCAAGCTTACACATGTAATCTTTTCAGCCGTTACTAAACCTTTCATCTTTCATATGCGGATTTTGCCATTCCTATTCGGGTCCTAATTTCCTCCGTCGAATCTCCTTTGAAGTTCACCATTGCGCCAAGGATAGGGAACTTTATTTTGTGAATGAATGTATATTTGTTGGCATCGTTTATTACAATGCATCCATGCCTGTTTAATGTATTAGTTTATTTCCGCCTGTAATTCCCCCAAGTCAATTTTATAGTTGTTATGATTCATCAGGTAAGAAAATTCTGGGAAAATTATTTTCCTTCTGTATGTGCAATATCATTTCGGACGTGATGATTCATATACAAGGTACAGCGCGGCCAAAAATGACAGGTCACCTCCCTAACTTTTGAACGGCTTTGAAGTTTTGAAAATCTCTAGGGATAGAATAAGAGCCAAGGCCAATCGAATGCTAATGGTGAGATCCAGGTTCGACCCCCCGGAAGTGACTTTTATTGACAAAAAGTGTGGATTACTCGTGAAATTTTAATGGAATGGTATAAATATTTTTTGTTCAAATAAAAGTACAAATAAAATGAGGAAATAATTTCCTTTACATTTTTTTTTTAAATCAGGGGCGGGGCTAGAGGGTGTCTAAAGTTGATTTTTTTACACCCTCTATAACGGCGTTTCTTTTAAGTTTTGCTGTAAAGGTCACCTTATTGTATTCCAAAAAGTTTCTCATCTACCTAAACCATCAAAAGTCTACATTTTTATTTTCATCAGTGTCGCAAGAGGACAAAGTCAAATCTCATTTTTTAGCGGATCTTTTGTATTTTTTTTTTCGGGGTAAACTAAAGCTGCGTTCCGCAGTGCAAAAAGTAATATCCCTGAGTAAAATATTGAATTTTCCCGATTTATGGACGGTTGAATTTTCCCGATTTATGGACCACCAAAAAATCGGAATTGAGAAGTACCACTTCAGGATGAGCGAGAATGCTGAAATTCGATACATAGGTGTCCCGCAGTACAAAAAGTCATTTCCTTGAATAAAGTATTGAATTTTCTAAATAGGAGCGGTGCTCACTCTGGAGGTCGGTTCCACCAAAAATCCATAATTTAGATTTAGAAGTATCACTTCGGGATGAGCGAGAAAGCTGAAATTTAATACGAAGGCGTTCCGCAGTGCAAAAAGTAATATCCCTGAGTAAAATATTGAATTTTCTAAATAGGAGCCGTGTTCACTCTGGGGGTCGGTTCCACCAAAAATTCAAATTTCGTAACCGTAGCAAAGCACGGGAAAACAGCTAGTTAGTTATATTACGCGTATGTTGCTAGTGGGAACCTTGTGGCAGCATGTTGTTTAGCAAAGATTGGATTTTTGATTCAATAATACTGACCGATACTCTTAGATCCGGTTCAACATTTAATCTGAGAGGAGGTGGGAGCTTAACTGGAGAGGTGCTACGAGGTCGCTTTAGACACGCTATATAAAAATATAGGCCGTAAGAAATGTGTAGGGCGGTAAATAAGATTTTAATTGAAAATTTGTAAGAAAAGAATGGAAAAACATGGCTTCCGACCTCGAATCCCAATAGGCTTTAAATATCTTCGGATTAAAAAAAAAAAAATTGGCATCGACCTCCCAGATTGGGAACCGTTGTGCTATTATCATAGAGAAGCGTATCGTTAATAGATTACTAGATGAACTTTGTCGCAAATCCTGTATTTTAGCAATGGTATCCAACTAATATTAGATTTACATTTTTCATTTCAATAAATACAAGATTTTACAATGGTTCTTATCATAAGCCTATTAGAACTAATCCTAGTTTGCTACTCTTATCGATTGTGCGAGCGCAACATGACGATTTTTTGTTCCTGAGCCTGGTTTAGCGACATCAAGGAACGTATTCCTACCCAGACGTCGCGTCGGTTAATCGCTGTATTGCATGTTACGCGTATTTTGAGAGGAAACTTCTTTTCGCATTTTCTGGAAACTGAAGGGGAGACTTTGTTTTATGGCAATCATAATATATAACTAACCTTTTGCATGTCTTTCGAAGAGAAATCAATTTCCACAGGGGAGTAATATATTTGTTACTTTGGTCGATTCCAAAGGTTTCAAAATAAAATTCCCACTTGTTGATATTACGACCATCAGATGTCCCTGAGTCTCCGGGTTAAACAAATGGATACTGGTGGTCCGAATGGCGGTCTGTTTTTATGGAACCCCATTGAAAAGTGTCTTAGAAAGAGAAGTGATGATTTAGGAAGTCTGGTTCGGTTGGTTTGACCAACTGATTTCTCTCAACGGATCAATGCATCATTTCATTTTGAGAGTTGTGCAAAAATATAGAACATGGCACGATATTTGATACTTGATAGAAAGCATTTGCTGAACCGAAATCAGTAATCATTACTTAGAATATAATCACTAGTTTGTCTGTCTGTCCGTCTGGAAATGAAACTCTTTCAACTGGAACATTGACTTAAGGCAGTACCTAGCGTACAGTGTACCAGCTGATGCCTGCAATATGTGTCTTTGCACACTAAGGGGAGCCTTAGTGAGGAGTGTGGGGATACTGATTTAAGATGTTATAACCGAATTCTTTCCAATATATTTATGACTTGAGTCAACTAGTGAGTCAGTATACTAAATGAGCTTTATCTCAGTGAGTGTACTAGTGAACCAGGCTTTATATATAAAATGGAGTATCTATAACAAACAATTAGAAATATCTACCTAAGATTTTTTTGTTTGAGGAAAGATTTTTTAAATATTTTATAATTTTGTCGGATCGACTTTTTCAAATTTGAATTTGAAAAAAAAAAAAAAAAAATTGAAAAAAGTCGATCCGACGAAAATTCAATATTTGAAAATTCTTCAAACAACAAACTTAAAAAAGTCACCAAAGACATTTATTAAAATTATTAAATATACAGATAATCTGGAATCTGGACGTTTATGGGCATGATACATTAGTATTAATGGAGTCTATATAACACTGTTCTTCCCTATATCAACAGTGATGGATCAAATTACGTCTCTTTTTTCGCGGTTATTTCAGAAGAAGATCCTTTATTGATAATAGTGTACGAAAATATTTTACAGCTTTTTAGAACGGCTGCAAGCTTCATCCTAGAAAATTTTTGCGCTAAGTTTTGCCTACCCCGAAACCTTTTCCATTGAATTTGACAAAATAATATTTGTGTGGTTTACCCGTAATAGAGAGACATATGTGGAGATTTAGTTTTTACCTCAAAACTTTTGAATACGTGAGGAAATCTTTGAAATATTTCTGTTACCAATGATGTATATCAAACGTACCAGGGCGACCTTGCACAACTTTCATTTTTGCCTAATGCTGTTTATCCGGAATTGTATAGACCTTGCACTTGCAATGTCCTCTGTTTCCTTCCTAGTTCATTTCAATGAGGTCACCATTATTTATTTCTTCTCTGTGCTCTAATTTACATTTTCAATTCAGATGACTGTCAGAGAAAGAATAAATACTGCAGCTTGTATTTCGGTCAGATGCCAGAAAAATGTTCATTTTGTTTTCAACTTAGTAGAAAGATAATGTAATATTATTAAGTTCGGGGGGGGGGTTGACAACTTTACTTCAGCATTGAATATTTGTCAGAGTGCCAAAACATCATTTATCCGGTATAGTCAGTATCTAATATCTAACTACATAACTATCTCTGGTTTAAACTTCCGGAAGAGAAATTATAAAATTGGCTAAAAAAATTACCCCATAAGGGTTAATATACTAATAAATCTTGTTTTATTTGAAAAAAAAGAAATGAGGAATTATTTTGATGCATAATTTATTGAACGTATGAATCATTTGTGGAAGACATTTGCAGATGCGCGAGAAATCTGTTGTATTCGTACAGCTTCAACGTTTTCATGCAGAACCACTTCTTTTTTAATGCACAACCAGTCTTTTCGAAATTTTGGACTTACTGCAGAATGGTATGCCGTATCTAATCCGTTAGTACAATACTTTCCTGGAGTAATGACTACTGAATCACCGATCACCACTTTTGGAAAAAATGTCCAAAATTTCTGCACGATTACAATACTTTATCTTCTGTAGGAAGAGAAAGTAAAAACAACCATCTACAAGTTACGACTTGGTAGTAAACATTTTAAACTTGTCTTCTAGCCAACTATCATACCACTTTGAATACACCAGTTTCCGTCAGATCACTGAAGTTAAGCAACGTCGGACGTGATTTGTACTTGGATGGGTGACCGCCTGGGAACACCACGTATCGTTGGCTCTTTTTTCTGGCCCAACCCAGGCTGGGTGAGGTCAATGTGGGTAGCTGGTTTGCAAGTTTCCAGCGAATAGAGGGTAAAACCCCCGTCTTGAATGACCAATAGATGTTAAAGAGACGTTAAGCCAAATTAAAAAAAAAAAAACGTCTTCTGGCGCACCCCGTATTAATATCATTGGCTAACTAGATTTTGGGACCTAATGCACAGAAAACTACTCGCTTAGACCCAAAACGGGAAGACTTGGGAGTCTTTCCGTTTTGGGGGGAAAAAAATTGTTAAATAATTAAATCTAAAAAAGTTTTGTCCACTAGAGACAAAAAATTGTTAAATTTAATTCTTTTCAACTGATATTGAATAACCTTTTTCGTTGATTTGTGTATATGATTAAACCATGCAGTACTAAGATTAAATTTTAATCCCCAACAGCCCGATTGTGTTTGTTTATGACCTTGAGCGAACACAAAGGGTCAGAAGGTTTGTTGATGATCCAATGAGATCAAAATCCAGACAATAGAAGTCACGATCCAGCACCAGCGTGGTCATACGAAGAGGTTTGTGGATAATGGTATCTGGATTATATCGAGTACATCCGGTGAGCCAGTTTTGCTGCTAACTGAAGAAAAGGATTAATTTGATCTGAAGTGATGCAGAACGGGGAGACCTGACGGGGGGGGGANGGGGGGGGGGGGGGACCACCATGTTTGTTTGCGAACCATTCAATCTTATATTAAATCTATATTTTTAAAAGAACGTATAGAGTCCAGTTGTTCTACTGATTGATTAACAGCTTCTGAAGCCAACATCTATGGCACGTTGAATACACCAGTTCCCGTTATATCACTGAAGTTAAGCAACGTCTAGCGAGGTCGTACCATGTGGGTGTCCACGTGGAATACCCACATGGTGCAACCACATGAAAAATATAAAATTTGATTTTTTCCTAAATTTATAGCCGGTTATCTCCACCAAATTTGAGAAGTACCACTTTGGAATGAGCTAGAAAAAAACAAACAATATTTTAAGATCGATATTAACAGAAACGATGCTTTTAACAAACGTTACATAGGAGATATCAAAAGATATTTGGAAATTTACTATTCCTCAAAATGTTACCCAAAAGCTTCGGGAAAAATTTACAATCCAGGTTAGGTATATCTCGTTTTGTAGCTATGCTATTTCAGATTTTCCGATATTTCCATACAATATAGTATGAGAATACATTAGGAACACATGGTGAGGAAGCTATTCTGACCTACTTGGCGACACGGAACTATTGATCTTCTATGAATTCATTAGTTCGGTGAAGCCCTATTAATTCTAAATTACAATCTAGGTTATATCTCGTTTTTTAGCTATGCTATTTCACACTTTCCGATATTTCCATACAATATAGTATGAGAATACATTAGGAACACATGGTGAGGAAGCTATTCTGACCTATTTGGCGACACGGAACTATTGATCTTCTATGAATTCATTAGTTCGGTGAAGCTTTATTAATTCTAAAGTACAATCTAGGTTATATCTCGTTTTTTAGCTATGCTATTTCAGACTTTCCGATATTTCCATACAATATAGTATGAGAATACATTAGGAACACATGGTGAGGAAGCTATTCTGACCTACTTGGCGACACGGAACTATTGATCTTCTATGAATTCATTAGTTCGGTGAAGCTCTATTAATTCTAAAGTACAATCTAGGTTATATCTCGTTTTTTAGCTATGCTATTTCAGACTTTCCGATATTTCCATACAATATAGTTTGAGAATACATTAGGAACACATAGTGAGGAAGCTATTCTGACCTACTTGGCGACACGGAACTATTGATCTTCTATGAATTCATTAGTTCGGTGAAGCCTTATTAATTCTAAATAGAAAATTTTCCGACTGGAGCATTAATTGAACTTTTCATTAGAGAGAGGGAGGTAGTGGGAGAGAATGAGGGAGGGGGTGAAAGTGAGAGGGAGGGAGTTTCCTGTGAGCTATAGCAACAAGGTCCGTGATATATATTTTTTTTTGTTTAATGTCTCTGTAACATCTATTGCTCATTCAAGATGGGAGTTTTACCCCCCTTTCGCTTCTAAACTTGCAAACCAGCTACCCACATTGACCTCGCCCAGCCTGGGTTGAGCTGGAAAAATGGCCCATCAGCATCACGAGGGCACGAACCCATGTGGAAACGCACATTGAACAACCTCGTTGGACGTTGCTTAACTTCAGTGATAACGAGAAGTGGTGTTTTCAACATGCCATAGACGTGATAAATTTCATAAAGATAGTGGACCAGTGAATGAACTTTCAGAAAGGGTCCCATATGATTTTACTGATCTAAGTCTAGAGTTTTTNAAAAAAAAAAAAAAAAAAAAAAAAAAAAAAAAAAAAAAAAAAAAAAAAAAAAAAAAAAACAATGGTGGAGGTTTCGACATTTGACTATAGCAATCATACCGTAGAAAATTTTAAATCCCCGTTTCTGAAATAGAGACATCCTTGTGAAAACAGATATCATCGTTGGTTCAGTTTGTACCATTACTAGCTGTTTCGCTCGCGCTTTTTGCTATTTTTGTTTTTCAAGGACAATGAAATTTGGTGGGGGGGAACTTTAGGTTTGTGTTCACCCTGTATAGTGCAACCTTTAAAAAAAAAAACAAGATTTAAACGTTTCGCCAGGGGCCTTAGAGGCACGGCCCTTCTGACTTTTTAGTATTTTCTAAATTTCATTTTGAACGTTCCCAGTTTCGAATTCGTAACTCTGGAACGGCTGGCCATACCTTTGCAGAAAATGTCCAGTTTGATGCACCTTCTATATTGAGGAAGAAAAAAGCTCTGGCACGCCAAATCCCTATCCCCCATTTAGGTGATACAGATCGATGTACTAGCCTTTCCCCACCATATGCGTTCATACAAACCTTTCTTATCTTCGTAAATGGGAAGCAAAACCAGAATGAAAAATTGATATTAATATCTGATGACGTACATTGACAATGTCTGCAGTCTGCACTGAACAAAAGAAAACTGCACTCTGCAGTATCCGGGGGTTTTGACATCTTATTTGAAAATTTAATATTAGGACACCAAACTAAATGTTGAGAACAAGATAAAAAATATTGTGACCCCATTTCGAATGGGGACCACGAGGGGTGACGAGGGGGAGAAGGACACTATTCGTCCTTGCCAAAGGCCTTTGACAATATCAATATTGTATTTCATCCCATGACATTACAAGATTTTGATTCACACATTCGATACTTGGTACAACCAAAGATATAGACAGTAAAGGGCGATTCTATAGGATTTCTTTTGTCATGGTTGTGAGAGAACCTCAGACATTTTCTTGTATCAATATTTGCCGTACATTTGAGTTCCAATTCAGTGTCGTAAATGTACTAAATGTTGAGAACAAGATAAAATGTAATGTATAGATATATAGAGATTTTCAAAAATACTCGTATGTTCAATTTCAAGACAGCTTTATCAAAATGAAAGTCAAGAAAATGTATGACCTAACGTCTCTTTAACATCTATAGAGATGCGGGAAGGGGGTTTTAGCCTTGAAAACTTAGGAACCAGCCACCCAAATTGACCTAACCCAGTTTGGGCAGGACGTTGCTAAATTTCTTATGTCAAAGCTGCAACAACCACATTGAATTCCGCCATTTTTTTGTATCATTAGAAATGACATGTGATTTTCAAAATGAGGTCCTCCACAACAATCACAATATGATTGCTCATCCCCTTCGCCTTGCAACATCTCAACATTCTCATTCAACGTTATTGTACTAGTTGATTTATGTGTCACTTTGTCACACATAGTTAACATATTTTGTGTTTTAATTAAGATTGTGTTGATTGCGTGAATGGTTTGTTTATGTTATTCTCAAGAAATATTGAAATTTAATTTATGATGTAACATATAATCATCATCAGATGACACCATGCTGTTGTTGTTGTTTAAGATTTGAAGATATTTACGATTGTGAAGGAGGCTGTCGTATTTAAGAAATTATTTTCCACACACGGAAGTGTGAAAGTCAATTATAATTATTTGGAATAAAATAAAATTAAATTCTCTGAAGAATTTTTAGTAGTATTCACACTGCATAGTGCTCTCCGAAGCGACGTTGCGCCGTACCGTGATCTTCAGAGTGATTTGACATTTAGAATTACTGGCTGAGCACGCAGAAAACACTGACGGGTCCTTTTTTTCTGTGCAGATCCTGGCATACACGACAGACTTGTCTGCACAGATTTTGTCTGAAAATCGGAGACAAAATCTGTGCAGATAAGTCTGCACAGACTTATCGTTGCGTGTATGGCCGGCCTAAGTAAAACTAATTTTTCTTGATGTGTTTTTTTTTTATTTTTTCCCCCGTAGAATTCGTGCCAAGAGAGGAGAGCCAATGTAAAAGAAAAGAAAAATATAATAGTAAATTATTATTATATTTTTTTATAATAATAATTCTAATTAAGAATAATTTTTGTTTCAGGGTACAATAATATTAAATATGTTTTATATTTTTATCGCTTCATATATAAGGCGAAATGCATCAAATTCTGATTTTTATGGGAGATTATTTTGGATTCATTTTCGGCCAATAAAAAAAACGATACTTTGGTTTATAATTTTCAATAATGAACTTTTGGAACCTACCAAAAATAATTGGAGGGAGCAACTTTGTTGTGGTACGTTTCAAGGAATTCAAAAATCGAATTTAAAAAAAAAAAATCGTCTTTGGGGGCGTGTGCTTTGGTTGGGAAGCGGTTTTGCACTTTGTTTGAACGACCCCCCCCCTTCTTTTATGACCCATTGATCATGTGGTTTCAAGGAGCGTACTTATTTTTGTTTCACCCTGTATGGTTACAGATTTCACACTGCCTTCAGCCTAGATCTTACGTGTTGTTTGTTGAGTGACAATCAAATTATTTTTGTTACCCTGTGTTGTGTTCTGTCTCATTATATGTCGGGTCAATTCATAGGGTCACTGTCTTGCACCATGTTTCCATTATTTGGCTACACCCTGTATGGTTACAGATTTCACACTGCCCAGAGCCTAGATCTTACGTATTGTTTGTTGTGTGACAATCAAGTTATTTGTGTCACCCTGTGTTGTGTTCTGTCTTATTATGTGTCGGGTCAATTCATAGGGTCACTGTCTTGCATCATGTTTCCATTATTTGGCTACACCCTGTATGGTTACAGATTTCACACTGCCCAGAGCCTAGATCTTACGTATTGTTTGTTGTGTGACAATCAAGTTATTTGTGTCACCCTGTGTTGTGTTCTGTCTTATTATGTGTCGGGTCAATTCATAGGGTCACTGTCTTGCATCATGTTTCCATTATTTGGCTACACCCTGTATGGTTACAGATTTCACACTGCCCAGAGCCTAGATCTTACGTATTGTTTGTTGTGTGACAATCAAGTTATTTGTGTCACCCTGTGTTGTGTTCTGTCTTATTATGTGTCGGGTCAATTCATAGGGTCACTGTCTTGCATCATGTTTCCATTATTTGGCTACACCCTGTATGGTTACAGATTTCACACTGCCCAGAGCCTAGATCTTACGTATTGTTTGTTGTGTGACAATCAAGTTATTTGTGTCACCCTGTGTTGTGTTCTGTCTTATTATGTGTCGGGTCAATTCATAGGGTCACTGTCTTGCATCATGTTTCCATTATTTGGCTACACCCTGTATGGTTACAGATTTCACACTGCCCTCAGCCTAGATCTTACGTATTGTTTGTTGAGTGACAATCAAGTTATTTGTGTCACCCTGTGTTGTGTTCTGTCTTATTATGTGTCGGGTCAATTCATAGGGTCACTGTCTTGCATCATGTTTCCCTAACCTTTCCCATTTGTCTAGACATTGTTCAGGGGTGCCATCTGTTTCTAAATAAGCATCTTGATTGTGTTTCTTTCATATTCTTGTCCTGATGTTCTAGGGAAATATCGATGATGACCGGATCTTCGCATCCGGACGATCTAGAACGCTCTCCAACCAAGGACACTTAAAACCTTCTTGGTATCCTATTTTCACCAATCTTTCAGCCTTAAGGATACTCGCAAACAGCCGCATAATTATATTATGACATAGCACATATCTTTGCATATAAGAAAGGAGAAACAAATACACGTGTTCCTATGGGAGTCCGTAGATTGAGCAAAGGGGTTGGTCTCAGGAAGCCGAGATATTTCTAAAATGTCTTGGTGACACTTCTACACAGCATCTGGCGAGCTCACAACTCGCGCTTTTTTCTCATTGAACCTATTTCTCATTCCGGTCAGCGAGGAGACATTACGGGTTTGATGGGAACTCTCCCTTCATCCCATGCATTGGATGTGGTAATTTACTTGTAAAGTAAATTCCTATGATTAGATATACAATTTGTCCCAAAATGACCGGTCAACCCCCTTAACTTTTGAACTGCTTGGAATTTTTGAATTTTGAAAATCTCTAGGGATAGAAAAAGGGCCATAGCCAATAAAATGGTAATGGTGAGATCTAGATTCGACTTCCCGGAAGTGACTTTTATTGACAAACAGTGTCGATTTCTGACGAAATTTAAATGGAATGGTACAAATATTTTTGTTCAAATAAAAAAAGAAAAACTTCCTTTTAATTTTTTTTTTCAGAAAAATAATCAGGGTTGGAGTAAAATTAAAGTTTAGACCCCTTTAGGGTCTAAACTTTAATTTTGTTACACCCTGTATAACGGTGTTTATTTCAAGCTCTGATGTAAAAGTTCCCTTATTGTATTCCTATAAAGGTTTCTCATCTACCTAAACCATCAAAAGTGTACATTTTTATTTTCATCACTGTCGTAGGAGTACAAAGTCACATGCTTTGTATATTTATATGTTCAGTTTACCATTGTAAGGATATCTTTAACGTGTTATTATTTTACGTGTAAAAGATGTGACGTGTGAACGATCTTCAGTTCAAGTAATGCAGAAACTGTTTCACAGGTTAGCACCGAATCATGTTTCACAGGTTACCACCGAATCATGTTTTACAGGTTAGCACCGAATCATATTTCACAGGTTAGCACCGAATCGTGTTGCACAGGTTAGCATCGAATCATGTTTTACAGGTTAACACCGAATCATGTTTTACAGGTTAACACCGAATCATGTTTTACAGGTTAGCACCGAATCATGTTTTACAGGTTAGCACCGAATCATATTTCACAGGTTAGCACCGAATCGTGTTGCACAGGTTAGCATCGAATCATGTTTTACAGGTTAACACCGAATCATGTTTTACAGGTTAGAACCGAATCATATTTCACAGGTTAGCACCGAATCGTGTTGCACAGGTTAGCATCGAATCATGTTTTACAGGTTAACACCGAATCATGTTTTACAGGTTAACACCGAATCATGTTTCACAAGTTAGCACCGAATCATGTTTCACAAGTTAGCACCACAACTTTCATCACAACTTGAAGCTTAGAATTTTACAGATAGGAGACTCTTCAGATTCGTGATGTTCTCGTATTTGTTCCCATTCACCAAGTCTCAAGGTGTTTGTTGTACAAATGATTTCAGTGGTTCTAAAACTGAGAGCTGTTGTGGTGATATTCCGGGTAGTTTAGGAAAAATCGGACACTGTATTCCTATTTAAGTCAAAGATGTGAGCAAGCTTGATCAGTCTTTTGGCTATAGGTATTTTTCGTAGATGTCACGCCTGGGATTGAATTTCCCCGTGATCCGACTTAGGACTCAATGCAATTGCTTAATATTCTAATTTTTCAGTGTGTCATCTAAATATGTATATCAGAAATTTGTGGGTACCTATGTGGTAGGGGTTAGTTTTGATATAATTTATTTTAAGCCTTTTTCGAGTTACGGCTAAATTTCTAATTCGTTCACTAAAATCGAACAGTCACGGTCGGATATCTTAAATTTTGTCGCGAAAACATATCAACTCCAAGCGAGAAAGTTTTAGGTGGCCGTTTAGTTCTTATTTTAGGACATTTTCTGCAAAGGTATGGTCAGAGTTATGTGAGTTTGAAACAGGGAACGGTGAAAATAAAATATAGAAAATATTATTCAACTTATAGAAGCTAGACCGTCTAGCTTAGGGAGGGAAACTCTAATTGTGTATAATGTTTGAATTTTATGTAATACTAAACATGAATTAAAAAGTCAAAATGGCCGTGCCTCTAAGGCCCCTGGCGAAACATTTAAATCTTGTTTTTTTTTTTAAACGTTGCAATATACAGGGTGCGGCAATTAGTTTTCCCACATTTAAAAAAATTGTGGGGGGGGAGTGATAGTGGGAGAAGTGGGGGGTTTCAACACGAAAAGACTTCTAGTTTTTAGGTGTTGCAATGGTTTGGTCGAGCGTGCATCGTGCGTTCGTTGTCACGTTGTTTTTTAAAAAAGTGAACCCTTAAAGCCACTCAGAGGGCGGTCCGCACAAAGTATGGTTTGCACTCCACTGATCCAGTTCCTCATCGAAAAACAATTTTGAGTTCAGTTCACAACTTTGGGACCACATCATCAGCTGTAGGCTGTATGGGGCTACCCATACAGCCAATCGTTCTCGTGAGATTCCGCAGGACATGTTTCCCGGTCGACTCCATCACTCACCTAGACGAGTGCATCACTCGCCTAGGCCGTCATTTGGACGACATTATTTACAAAACATAGATGGAAAAAAAACTAGAATACACAAGCTTACAGAATATCAAATAATTTTCAAATATCTCATTTGGTATTTATGTACCAGCACTTTCAAATGTGGAAATACTAATTGCCGCACCTGTTGTCACCCTGTATAGTGAGTGAGAGAGAGAGAGAAAGCAGATATAGGAACCATCTTCTTCTTCCTAAAAAGTTCCCCTTTTGAAGAGAGAAAAGCTCACTAAAGCAATCCCCTCTTTTCATATACAGCTTGAACAAGGTAATAAAATATAGATCTCCCTAGAGAGGAAATATATGTTAAGATATAAAATACTGTCATACATAAATACAGAACAGATAGTTACGTTTAATAACCCTTCGTACAAAAATAAAAAAATGAACTGGGCATGGACGTTGGTGTTACGAAAATAACAAAGAAATTATTTGGAATAATAATGTTTTGCTGGGTGTATAAATAATCTTACAATGTCCATGTTGCTATGTTGACAAATTATTATTGCAAAGGAATAACAAATTGATCCAAACGGTATTCGCTATAGAATACCGTTTGGATATTAGAACAGACCCCCCCCTCCCCATAAATAAGACCTAAACTAAAAGTAAAATATGTGTTAATCATAAATATTAAATTTTAAGGCTCAAAGGCTACAGAGTGCAAAAAGCCTTTGAATTCGTAGAAATGTATAACCGAAAGAAGCATTTCTCTTTTTCATTATTCTCCAAGATTTCTTCAAAAGCTGCTGCAGAGAGTTCCTCTGAGTATCCAGAAACAATAAGAAGACTTTTTTTTTCTTAAAAATTTCTTATAAAATGAGAAACTAAAAAGAGAGTACTAAAGGCCACAAGAAGGGTGGTTTCTTAATGGAGGGGGGTAGATTGACTTTATCAAAAGTAAACATTGCGGTTTGAGACTGAAAATATTAAATTACTCTATTCTAAGATTTGATACTGAGGTTGTCTTTTGTCATTTTAAGAAAGGGGAGTAGTCTGAGTCCATTGCTATTGTCTCTGCCTTAATATATCATCTTAGTCTTTTGATAAGAAAATATTTTAAAACAAATCACTGACAATCAAAAAAAGGCTGCCTAAGTGGGTCCTATACTGCTCATCATAATATATTTGTCTAAACAGTGTGATGGGCTTTAAACGCATGACAAACACTTTTCATTAATCTTACCTTTAAAAAATATTTTTGAGACGTCTGTGGTTGCTCAAAAGTACTCAATAATCGAAAATACACAAGTGAAGAAAAACTAAATTATGTTTCTATCAGAAATCTTATTAGGAAAAGAGAAAATCTGAAAGTGATGTGCTTGTTATGATAAAACAAATAAAATCTGTGGAATGGCAATGGCAAAGAAATTTATTTGAAAATCTCATCAAATAGTGTGATAGTAGCACAAATGTGCTCAAATTCAACAAATATTCATGAAATAAATTGTGCCAAAATTTTGGATTCATGACAAATAGAGTGATGCGACCTTAATTCTAATGTGTTTGTGATGTCCATTAGGCACATCATGAAAGCTTTTATCAAAATATTTTTTTGATAGAGTAAAGTGTCAAGCTTGTTATTAATGAGGATGCAGTTGTTGTTGTATAAAGCATGTGTATATGACCGGGAATAAAGCATGTTCCTGAGGTCACATTCAGTCATCATTTTGGTATCAGTTCTTTGTTTCATGTCTTCAGGATTGACTTATTCCATTCTAAAATCTGCTTAAGTTTTTTTATTTTTGTCAGAGTGGTCCACGTTGAAATTAATCTTTGTTGTGACCATTAGACTTCTTATAGTTCGGAATTAAACTATTAGTGCCGTCTTGAATGACCAATTGATGTTAAAGAGACGTTAAGTCAAATTAAAAAAATAAACTATTAGTCTCTAAAATCGAAATTTATATCACGTTGGACCACTGAAATTAAGCAACGTCCAGCGAGGTTTTACAAAGTGGTTTCATACCTATACAAACTATGTTTCGTGTTAATATAGCCAGCTTTGCTTACACTTGACGTGCGCGTGTCTGCCGACACGCTTGATAATATAAAATATTAAAATCGATTAAAATATGACAATTTGACTAAAAATTTTTTTTAAATTAAATTAAACCAGCCCGCTCTTTGGTTTGTTTGGTCAGAGAGAAACGGCAAAGTTTATGAGGGGTTTGCTGAAAGTATCTAATTGGTAATTTATTGCACGTCCAATTTCACGTCAATATTGATAGCTTATTCTTGCGGTGAATAGACAGACATGAATTAATATTCGGATATAATGTGAGCCAAGTGCTCTAGTTTTTGTTTGTAGCTTGTGAATATCCTTGGAGGTAAAGGATCACCTCCTTTCGAGGGAAATTGTTTAGAGGTGACATGAACTTGGATACTCATGTGATATCACCTCCTTTCAAGGGAAATTGTTTAGGGTTGACATGAACTTGGATACTCATGTGATATCACCTCCTTTCAAGGGAAATTGTTTAGNTTTTTTGGGGGGGGGGGGGGGATCGTCTATAACTAGACATACTCGTATACGAAATATATTTTGGTGAGGTCAGATCATTATTATTATTAATAGATAGCACATCAATAGACTTCTGTATTTCTATTTGTTTAATTTTGACCCCACAGCTCCGTATTTCTTCTATTGTGTGTATGCAAAACATTGAGGTTGGTTTTATTTTGAAACAATGCTAAAACCACAATTGAAACACATCTATTTATCTCCTTGCCATATGTTTTACTAAAAGTATAAACTATATGTTATTATTAACGATCATTACTAGAGACACAATAGTTGTTATTTGGGCGTTACCAAGTGGTTATTTTTGAGGGGGTTTTATGTTTTGTTTTGGTGGGAAAGTTACTCGCTGTATTGAAAAAATAAAATATGAGGCCAACTTCGACAAATGGGTTTTTTATTTAGTATATCTGTTTTTTTTTTGTTTTTTTGGCGAAGGTTTTTTGTATTTGACTCACGTCAGTAGGATTCCGAGGATCAACTAGACCAGTGTTGTCCAATTCGCGGGTCGCATGCAACCCGCGAGCCTCTTTCTACGGCCCGCAAAGCTAACAGGTAGTGGAAAAAAAAAAAAAAATACCCCACCAAATTGAACTATGTGATCTCCAAGCCGACATTGTATTCCAAACCCGAAAAGAAGTGGGACCAGAGCTCTTTAAATTACCTACTTGAACGTTTTCCAAATGTAAGGTCTTTTGGGCAAAGCTAACATCCATGGTAGTTCTTATGTGAAAGTGCTTTTTCCACAATGAAACGCGGAAAAAACCAATTGAGAAAAAAACGTACGCATGTTTCTCTTGCTAACCTGCTCTTATGAGTACCACAGACGTCAATGTTGATATTAATTTGGTGTTTTTTTGTTAGTGTGAGTGCATCTATTTTATCTTTCTGTGTGAATGTGGCATCTATTATAAATTTGATGTTTGCTAGTGTGAGTAATTTTTTCTGGTTGTGTGAATGTGACATCTATTAATTTGGTGTTTATTTATTAGTGTGAGTGCGTCAATTTTTTTCTGGTTGTGTGAATGTGGCATCTATTAATTTGATGTTTGTTAGTGTGAGTGCGTCAATTTTATCTGGTTGTGTGAATGTGGCATCTATTAATTTGTTAATTGTTTGTAAGTGTGAGTGCGTCAATTTTATCTTTTTGTGTGAATGTGGCATCTATTAATTTGTGGTTTGTTAGTGTGAGTGCGTCAATTTTATCTTGTAGTGTGAATGTGGCATCTATTAATTTGGCGTTTGTTTGTTTGTTTGTTAGTGTGAGTGCATCAATTTTTATCTTGTTGTGTGAATGTGGAATTTGTTAATTTGATGTTTTCTTTGTTATTGTGAGTGCGTCGATATTATCTTGTGCAGCGTTAAGTGTTACTGTTTAAATTTTGTTACAATTATTTTACTTTCGTTTCTCCCATCAACATAATATTAATAAAAATAAATCTCACGATTTCATGTTACGATAACATGAGTAGGTTCTCATTATTATGACACGTCTCGTTATTATTTAATTGGTTTTGCGGTGTAACTTTGAGAGTTGTAGAATTGCTTCTGTTGTTTTTGGTTTATTCAAGAGAGTGGCTGACAATTCACAGAACTGTCTTCTTTGTTTATTTGGTTTTAATTTGCATCTTCCTTTCCTTTGTTCTTTTCTTTTTGGATAACATTTCTTATCTTCAGATAATTCTAGTATCTTCCTTTTGCTGGAAACTAACAAACTAGCTACCCACATTGATCTCACCCAGCCTGGGTTGGGTTGGGAACAGCCAGCCAGCCAGCATCACGAGGGTGCGCGCGAACCTACGTTATGACCCACTAGGTGAAACTTGGACGTTGCTTAAATTTAGTGATCTTGCTTTTTTTTATTTTTTTTTATTAAATAACAACCAATAACAAAATTATTTTCCTTTCACACGCACTGGGCTACTTTATCGCGACCTGTAAATTTCCATTTTTTCCATCCAGTAAGAAGGGTAATAAGGATGGGACTTACCAGGAGATCCTCTGCCTTTCCATCCTAGACTCACACTAAAGTTCCAAAGATCATCCTCCCTTAATATACCATCATAGGACTTACCAGGAGATCCTCTGTCTTTCTATCCTAGACTCACTAAAGTTCCAAAGATCATCCTCCCTTAATATACCATCATCAGACTTACCAGGAGATCCTCTGCTTTCCTATCCTAGATTCACACTAAAGTTCCAAAGATCATCCTCCCTTAATATACCATCATAGGACTTACCAGGAGATCCTCTGTCTTTCTATCCTAGACTCACACTAAAGTTCCAACGATCATCCTCTCTTAATATACCATCAATGTTTATGATCAATCCTGGCTACCTATGCCTACACTTTCATATTTCAGTTGCTGTTTCCCTGAGGAGCACCGAGGAAGAGGAAACGTACAGACTGGAATTCTCTACCGACAACAGTTTTTACACGAAAATTAGAAAACGTAAGTTTGGCGTACGGTTCAATTTCAATTGTCAATATTTTTCAACCATAAAGCTTTCAAGCTTTGTGGGGCATCCTCATTGATTGTTTTTCTGTCCCTTTCGATTTTGTACAAACACACAACATATATTATTCCACTTTCATACAGTGTGTTCCAAAATCATGTTATCCTAAAAGGATGACCAAGTGTACTAGAGCTCAAAGGTCACGTTGCTCAACACACATGGGTCCGGAAATGCGCTCCTCCACACAACAGGGCCTTGATGTTCCAGATTTTTCTTTGCGCTCTCACCCAAACGGCAAGTGATATTTAGAATTTAGAACAGGGTAAATTAAGATAATGATTCGAAATTATCTCTCCTCCCTAACTCTGAATTAAATATGCATCAACCTAAATCAAAGGTATCCAGATTGATGTGAGAATTGTGAGAGGTTTCTGTATTTCACATCATACATTGGATCAGCACCTCCACAAGATACGCTGGTCTGGCATTCCCCCATCAGTCTATCCTTCCATGCACAAATCAGGCAGTGATGAAATTTAAGTGCAACCATCAAGTTTCCATCAAAAATTGTTTTCCTTAATCTTTCAGAATATGATCTGAGAACTGTATGTATTCCTGAAGGTTGAGAATATGATCTGAGAACTGTATGTATTCCTGAAGAAGTATATGTATCTGCATGTCTACAATTCTCTACTGATTCCTCAAAATTGTTCTCCTTAATCTTTCAGAATATGATCTGAGAACAGTATGTATTCCTGAAGAAGTGTATGGATCTGTATGTCTACAATTCTCTACTGATTGCTCAAAATTGTTCTCTTTAATCTTTCAGAATATGATCTGAGAACTGTATGTATTCCTGAAGAAGTGTATGGATCTGTATGTCTACATTTCTCTACTGATTCTTATCTCTGTCAACCAAATATGGTGGCTTTACATCCATATGTAACTCTCGGTGAGTAGAAAGTTATTTCGGCTCCAAGTGGTGGTGGTGTCGTTTTAGCGGTGTTCCTCCTAAAATGATTTTAAGATTCAAGGCCCATGTCATAGGGTTACACAGAATTTTTTTTTTTTGGGGGGGG
>CM022883.1:8381378-8430110 GCA_012654025.1 Pachypsylla venusta
GGCAAAAGTGTCCATCACGGCTGAACATTTTTTTTTTTTATTTATTTATTTCGTTTCAGAGGTTCGGAGACGTATCTTGATACGTAAAATATCAAATTTTGAGGGATGCATTTTTTTCCGAGACGATTCCGAAGATTCATTATATTCGGGTTGAATCGAAAAATCGAATTAAGAATTCTGTTTGTTCGCTCGTAAGTGTGGCAACTTTGCCACTTAGCGTTAACCGATTTTGATGAAAATTTGTATGATTTAAGTTACGTTTGAGGTCTGATAGCAAACAGTCCACACATAAGGGGTTCTGTATTGAGAAGAAAGACACAAACACTTGTATCACTCATGATTTTATTTCTAAAATGTGGTGCTGTGGTGGTGAGTTCATTCATCTGGCTAGTTTAGAATATACGGTATAGTCCATCTCTTTCCGGTACCATGTCCTTTCTTCACCCGCCATGTCTTCTCTTCACCCTGATCCGTTCTTGTTGGATAACCCTCTCAAGTTGTACTCCCTTCTCATCTATCTGAAACGTGTAGATTGTTTAAGACTCGTTGTATATCTCCCTATCCACAGGAGACCATCAGTAAAAATAAATTCATAAAACCTTTTGTTAGATTTCCCTATTTTGAGTTTTCAGTCATCGCCCGAATTTATGCGTACGGTATACCAAGGATTCACACGACACTCATCTGGAATGATTTCATTGAGCCTCATGAGCTTTTTGTGTATTGGGGTTAAGCTTATTTCTCTACCCAAAGTTCAACTGCTCAGAGAGTTTGAGCAATCTTCTTACCAGATTGTTTTGGACGAATTCATCTCTGGGGTTTAGTGGCCCGATGATACTCTCCAATTGAGTAGGGATTAGACTACTCTGTTTCTATAATATTTTATAAACACCCCTTCGTTCACAGGACAATTCAGTGCGGCCTTTGATTTTTTACACATCCCCTCTCCCTATCGCGTAATGTTGTTTTTTTATCCCTTTTTGTAACATAGGTTGTAATTATGTATTATACACATAGGGTTGTCGTTAAACGTCACTAGATGAGACACTACAAGGGTGGTTGTGTCGCGAGATATATGCATATTGCAGGATATACGAGTAACTGAGGAACTCATTTGGATACCGTATCCGTAGGGAGTCAACGACCCCAATTATTAAATCTGTTAGATAGCATTGTCTTAGGGTTCTCGCAGAAGCAGTATACTTACATATCTTATTACATAGCACACATCTTGGCATATATGCAAGAAAAAACAAATACATATGTTCTTATGGGAAGCTGCAAATTACTCGATCAAGGAAAAACAAATACATATGTTCTTATGGGTAGCTACTANGCAGGATATACGAGTAACTGAGGAACTCATTTGGATACCGTATCCGTAGGGAGTCAACGACCCCAATTATTAAATCTGTTAGATAGCATTGTCTTAGGGTTCTCGCAGAAGCAGTATACTTACATATCTTATTACATAGCACACATCTTTGCATATATGCAAGGAAAAAGAAATACATATGTTCTTATGGGAAGCTGCAAATTACTCGATCAAGGAGAAACAAATACATTTGTTCTTATGGGTAGCTAATATGCAAGTTTCCAGCGATTGTAAAATCCCCGTCTTGAATGACGGATGGATGTTACAGAGACGTAAAGCCAACAAAAAAGTATGCCAAACGTGAAATCACGCTCCAACACTGAATTTCGCCATTTTCCTGTGTCAATATAAATCACGTAACTTTCGAAATGATTGACATATTATTACTTGATCAGTTTCATTCTTCTTTGGTCTTAAAAGATCGAATTGGTTCAATTGTTTTGATCCATGTGGGTCCAAAAAAATTTGATATAAACTTTGGGTATCGTGCCAATGTGGACGACCTACAGTTTCAATTGACAAAGTTATTACAACATTTTAATCTCAAATATTGCTTCGCAAATATTATAGATCCACCCTGTAAAATATAATTCGACTCGTGTGAGCTTAGCGAAGTAATATTGTCCCCCTACTTGGTGACGTCACCATGCTACGGGATATTGATTTAATCTGATTAGATAGAAAAGTTCAGAATGAGATGCAAATGGTAGATTATTTTTATTATGTTGTGTGTCCGCGGGGAGGTGAACGGGCTGTAGATAGTTAGATCAGAATGAGATGCAAATGGTAGATTATGTTTATTATGCTGCGTGTCCGCGGGGAGGTGAACTGGCTGTAGATAGTTAGAAAAATATGAATCGAGACTTAGAAATCACAGAGTCCAGTTGGTATATGACTTGACAGATTGAATGCCTCATTCATAATCAACGTTACTTCTATGGCTAAACCTAGAAACTAGCCTGCGTCTATGGCATTTTGAATAAACCAATTTCCGTACGAACATTGTGAAGTAAACCAACGTCCAGCGAGGTTTTAATACTAAGTAGGTGACCACGTAGATTCACCTCTTGATTTTTTCTTCTTCTTTCTTTCTTAACGTCTCTTTATTAACATCTATTGATCATTCGACACGGGGGTTTTACCCTCCATTTGTTAAAACTTGCAAACCAGCTACTCACATGGACCTCACCCAGACTGTTTATTATGTTGTGTGTCCGCGGGGAGGTGAACGGGCTGTAGATAGTTAGATCAGAATGAGATGCAAATGGTAGATTATGTTTATTATGCTGCGTGTCCGCGGGGAGGTGAACTGGCTGTAGATAGTTAGAAAAATATGAATCGAGACTTAGAAATCACAGAGTCCAGTTGGTATATGACTTGACAGATTGAATGCCTCATTCATAATCAACGTTACTTCTATGGCTAAACCTAGAAACTAGCCTGCGTCTATGGCATTTTGAATAAACCAATTTCCGTACGAACATTGTGAAGTAAACCAACGTCCAGCGAGGTTTTAATACTAAGTAGGTGACCACGTAGGTTCACCCCTTGATTTTTTCTTCTTCTTTCTTTCTTAACGTCTCTTTATTAACATCTATTGATCATTCGACACGGGGGTTTTACCCTCCATTTGTTAAAACTTGCAAACCAGTTACTCACATGGACCTCACCCAAACTGAGTTGGCCGGAAAAATAGCCAGCATCACGAGGGCGCGAGCTCACGAGGACACCAAGGTGGAACATCCTTGCTGGACGTTGATTACCTTCAGTAATCGAACGGGAACAGATGTATTCAACGTACCATAGACGCTGGCTAAGCTGATTTATATGTTTCCAATGAATAGAGTTCAAAATACCTTACCTATATGAAATTTTGTATGATGTAAGTTTCATAGAAATATTTCTTTCTCTCAGTTGTGAGATGTCTTTGCTTAGAGTGAATGTGCTCCTTTAAAGTAAAATTATAAACACAGGTATACCAAATCGACAGAGGTTTTATGTTTAATTACCTACTATTTTGGTGTAATTGCCGCCTCGGTGTTCTTTCTGAATCAAAGTAGTCATCTGAGATTAGGGTTGTCTTATCGAAAGAAGAATATCGATATTACCGAAACCTTAAAATCGATATTCGACTTTTTCGATGAAAATATACACAGCCCTAGCACCAAAGCAGAGTAATGTCTGACGTAGGTATCTTAATATTTTTTTGTTTCTATGCCGCATTTTTTTTTTTTTTTTTTTTTTTTTTTTTTTTTTTTTTTTTTTTTTTTTTTTTNGTATTACTCACCAGATGTCTAATATCTGGCGATGTGGGCACATCACACCTGTCTGTATAACGCTCTTAAAAATAATTGTCCGTCTGGGACAGCTTGGTGGTCTACACCAAGAGTGCCGAAACAATATCGATATCCCGACATCACACACTATCACGTGTATTCGTGTATTACTCACCAGATGTCTAATATCTAGCGATGTGGGCACATCACACCTGTCTGTATAACGCTCTTAAAAATAATTGTCCGTCTGGGACAGCTTGGTGGTCTACACCAAGAGTGCCGAAACAATATCGATATCCCGACATCACACACTATCACGTGTATTCGTGTATTACTCACCAGATGTCTAATATCTGGCGATGTGGGCACATCATAACTGACAATCACACCTGTCTGTATACAGGAACCAACCTTGTGAAATCAATCAGGTTTGGGCTGTGGTATTGTAACAGACAACCCCTACCACATAGGTACACACAAATTTCTGATTTATTTATTTAAATTTCCCGAAAGTTTTGGCGCATACCTCATTAAAAAAAAAATTCAAGCTAAGTAAACTATGGTTTTTCAGGAACCTTAATTTCTGCTTGAGATCATTTCCTCCCCCTTTCGGTTTCCTCTAAACAGCCCTGCTCGTTGCTCTGCTATAATGTGTTAATTGGTAACAGTTGTGTGGAAACCATTACATGTGTTCTGGTGATGATGATGACATAAATTGCATCCCATTTGTTACAATTAGATCAAATATAATCGACTTTTATAATTTTTTATTAATTGATTGAGTTTGCTATAATTAGGTCACATCGATAAATGGGTAATCATTTTAAGTAATGGAACCCAATTATACATACATTATGTGTACTGGGAATAGTCGAATTGATTTGTCTAATTTGTGTTTGGATTTAGGTTCTAATTAGGTCACATCGATAAATGGGTAATCATTTTAGGTAATGGAACCCAATTATACATACATTATGTGTACTGGGAATATTCGAATTGATTTGTCTAATTTGTGGTTGGATTTAGGATCTAATTAGGTCACATCAATAAATGGGTAATCATTTTAGGTAATGGAACCCAATTATATAAGTTAAGTCTGCACTTTGTGCTGACTTCACTGTTATTCATTATTCAATAGTATTGCTGACTTGCATAATCATATCAGCACAGGGCAGATTTGATTATGCAAGTCTGCAATACTATTGTATAATGAATAACAGTGAAGTCATAATCATATCAGCACAGGGCAGATATGATTATGCAAGTCCGCAATACTATTGTATAATGAATAACAGTGAAGTCAGCACAAAGTGCAGACTTATCTTACATACATTGTGTGTACTGGAAATATTCGAATTGATTTGTCTAATTTGTGGTTGTATTTAGGCTCTAATTAGGTTACATCGATAAATGGGTTATCATTTTAGGTAATGGAACCCAATTATACATACATTATGTGTACTGGGAATAGTCAAATTGATTTGTCTAATTTGTGGTTGGATTAGCTAGTAAATTGTAGTACTTGTTTAAACGGTACATACTCGTATATCTCACCACATGTTGGCTCCATATACCTCAAATATTGGAAGCACAGTTTGCAGTTATTTCAAAGTTGTCTACAGCCGTCACTGCCTGTCACTTGATCCTTATGAATCCCGTCACTCATCAATCGGTTGATTTGAATAGAAAGTACATGCACAACATGCAAATTGATTACATTGTACGTCTCTCGTATGTGAGTGAGTTTTCTCAAGTATTCATTATTTGAATGTTGTGAATATGTCATGCATAATATCTGACACACATACTGGAGGCGGTCGTGTTGCAAAACACCAAACAGATGTGAACATCATACGACTTTCTTTATCCATTTCTTTCTTACGAGCTTCATTGAAGTAAATGTTAATTGTATATGGAACACCGTATTAAACTTTATTTTTCTTGATGTCATACAAACTAGGTTTAGCGTACTTATAATAACAAGCTCGTTTTGTTTTTCTTGGCGTTTCAAAACTAGCGTTTTGCTTGATTTGGCAGCCCTTGATTGTTGTCGCAGCTTCCTAGTAAAAATATTATTTTAATTAAATTTGGCTACGGTTTGGTTCAGAGAGCTACAAATAAAACAAAAAGCGTGTGGACTTAGACTTTACGTTCGTCCGTCAAATATGAAAAAATGTATATTTACCTTTTTCTTTGTGTTGCTATGGAACAGTTTTTGTGGACAAGATATTATTAACAAACCCTCAAATATCACTAAGTTATTAGTTAATAAAACACTGACCTTATTTATGTCGAGTATTCACTTATACTCGGTAGTAAGTTACCAATAGGGTGTCTAATATTGTTAAATTACGAGGGCTGTTCGAAAAGTTCGTGGCCTAACCAAGATGGAGAAGGAAAATAAAACCCCACTGTGTCTTATTTTTCAACATACTCTCCCTTGACTTTAATACATTATTTACATCCGTTGAGTAACATTTCTATGACCGTCAATAAGAAGTTAGTATCCTTACATGGTCCCAAAAGTTCGTGGCCTAACCAAGATGGAGAAGGAAAATAAAAACCCACTGTGTCATATTTTTCAACCTAATCTTCCTTGACTTGAATACATTATTTACATCTTTTGGGCAACACCTCTATGCCCGTCAATAAGTAGTTAGTATCCTTACAGTCTAGAACAACCGACCTGATCTCTTCATGACTCACATTATTTTCCTAGGCAGCTCAGGTTTGAGTTTTGAAAATAAAAATAGTCACTAAAAGGATGAGATATCTCAGGGAAGCCACACACACTCAGGCATAGTAAAAGCCTTTGCAATAACGTTGTCATGAAGGCGCTGAACTCATGTACTCGTAACCTTAACAAAGATGATCCAAATATTATCAAATAATCAAATTATTTGATAATTTTACCTCGTATTTATCATTAGTCAGTGTAAAATATGAAAAAATATTGTCACAACTACAATACACTAACCCTTGGTTGATTAGACCACGAACTTTTTGAAATCAACCTAGGACACTTAACAATTACCTCATTCTACTTTGATCCGAACCCGGTACCTCTCTGGTGCAGGCCGATTGTCAGGCGACTGAGGCGACGTTTAAAAATATTATAATAATCAGAGTTAACAAATAGCAGAGAAGTAAAATAATACTCTTATGTGCTAAATTAACAGAGTTTTAGGAATGGCGTATCTTTTATGACAAACAAGATTTGCCCACTCTTTTATTTGTTTGTTCTTCATGACAATTATATTATTTACACTTCTCTCATTGTTGTTGCAAATCCAGGGGCTTCCAAAATAGTTTGCTCGGAACGCTCTACTCGTGGTAGCAATGGAGGGCCTTGATAAATTATACCTGCGTTGAATGTGTGGGTTTACAAGGAAGAAGATAGCGAGAAATGAGAAGATTAGAAATACAGTGAAAGTGAAGAAAAGTCAAAATAGTGAGAAATGAGAAGATTAGAAATACAGTGAAAGGGAAGAAAAGTCAAGATAGCGAGAAATGAGAAGATTAGAAATACAGTGAAAGTGAAGAAAAGTCAAGATAGTGAGAAATGAGAAGATTAGAAATACAGTGAAAGTGAAGAAAATTCAAGATAGTGAGAAATGAGAACATTAGAAATACAGTGAAAGGGAAGAAAATTCAAGATAGTGAGAAATGAGAAGATTAGAAATACATTGAAAGTGAAGAAAAGTCAAGATAGTGAGAAATGAGAAGAATAGAAATACAGTGAAAGTAAAGAAAAATCAAGATAGTGAGAAATGAGAAGATTAGAAATACAGTGAAAGTGAAGAAAAGTCAAGATAGTGAGAAATGAGAAAATTAGAAATACAGTGAAAGGGGAGAAAATTCAAGATAGTGAGAAATGAGAAGATTAGAAATACAGTGAAAGGGAAGAAAATTCAAGATAGTGAGAAATGAGAAGAATAGAAATACAGTGAAAGTGAAGAAAAGTCAAGAGATAAGATTTAGGTGGTTTGGTCATATAGAGAAGATATGTGAATTATATTTAGAAGAAAGTGGAGACTTTGGGAATAGAAAGAAGAAGAAAAATAGGTAGATTAAAACTAAGATGGAATTAAACATGGAACAAAGAAGAAGCTGGAGTAGAGGTGTTTGGAGAAAAAGAAGAAGGAAGGTAACACGGACCGCAAATTAAACTTGGGAAAGGGTGCAACGAAAGAAATATATTACCCTTAAAATTCATCTAAGCGCACATTCAAACCCCAAATAGGATCAAATTTCAATAAAATCTGTCAATGCTTAGGGTACGGACATACTTAAAGCGTCAAGCGAATTTTGTTAAGCGTCGAAGTGAAACATACTGATAGCAGTACCTTAGAAATAGCAAAACATACTGATATTGGCACCCCAGAAATAGCAAAACATACTGATAGCGGCACCCCGGAAATAGCCAAACATACTGATAGCGGCACCCCAGAAGTAGCAAAACATACTGATTGCGGCACCCCAGAAATAGCAAAACATACTGATAGCGGCACCCCAGAAATAGCAAAACATACTGATAGCGGCACCCCAGAAGTAGCGAAACATACGGATTGCGGCACCCCAGAAATAGCAAAACATACCTACTGCTAGTTATCTCAAACACATTTCAAACACAAATTTCGTGCAAGCGACAAAAACACATCAGCTCGGCGTTAAAGCTTAAATATCAAACGCTCACGTTTGATATGGCCAACATCATAAGAAGAAGAAAACAAGTTTCCTTTCTCTGACCTTTTTTTTTGGGGGGGGGATATTTTTTTTATTTTTTTAAGCTAGTAGCGGGACTGGATTGACAAGAGGGAAAATTCTCAAGCAAGCATTAGATAGAGAAGTATGAGCCCTATCAATTTTTCTTTAACCGCATTTAGCTCAGGCAGCGTTTTTTTCTTGCTTTAGTAGGTCATCAGTTGATAAAACTGAAGCTATCACTCTTATCAACTGACCTACGAATGCTGTTTCTAGAAAGACTTTAACAGGGTAAGTTACGTTTAGAATTGTTACAAAAAAAATACCCCCCTCCCCCCCATCAAAATTTGATATTTTACGTAACAAGCTACGCACAATCTATAAATCGAATAAAATTAATCCGCGTACTAAGGGGCACTTTTGTCACTTATCGTTGACCGATCTGGTGATATTCAACATATAGGCTCCGTTTTTTACTTTCCCCTGCCCATCTAATTTTCAATCTTATTTGATCTGTTTCAGTTCTACACAAATTNTAAATCCGCGTGCTAAGGGGCACTTTTGTCACTTATCGTTGACCGATCTGGTGATATTCAACATATAGGTTCCGTTTTTTACTTTCCCCTGCCCATCTAATTTTCAATCTTATTTGATCTGTTTCAGTTCTACACAAATTTTCAGGACAACCCCGAAGCCACCTCAAACTTAAAGTACATACAACTCACGCTATTTGCACCAACAAATCAAGCATTCCAGAATCTGAAGAGGAAGATTAATCTGACGAAAAGTGATTTTCTCAACTATCACATGTGTAAGTAACCTTACTGGGAGTGGGAGATTAATCTGACCAAAAGTGATTTTCTCAACTATCACATGTGTAAGTAACCTCACTGGGAGTGGGAGTCGCATCCAGCCAGTACTATAATTTGTCCAATGTACCAAATTCACTTTTCACGACAACATCTCTATAAGGCCGAGATCCCGGGGGTAAAAAGGCAGGTAGCCAGCGTCTTTGGCGCGCTGAATACACCAGTTTCCGTTCGGTCCAGTGAGGTTGCACCAAGTGGTTGTCCACGTAGGTTTGCTCCCTTGTGATGCTGGTTATTTTTCCTGATCAACCGAGGCTGGCTAAGGTTAATGTGGGTAGCCGGTTTGCAAGTTTCCAGCGAATGGAGAGTGAAACCCCCGTTTCGAATGACCAATAGATGTTAAAGGGACGTTAAGCCCAAAAAGAAGCAGTTGAAGGCAGCATTAGGACAATGGAGGAGGAGTTTATTTAATTTTGGTTTATTATTTATTTTCAATGATGAATTTTTGCAATCGATCTGGGGCAATGATAACACTCCCCCTCCTCTCAGACTTAAATTTTCAACGTCGTATATTCGAAAAATCACATAAAGTTAAGCCACTTAGCGTTAAGCGATTTTAATTAAAATCGGTATGTGAGTCCCATTTGTGGTCAAGTCTAAATGGTTTTCAAAATTTTAGACTTTATACCATTAGTGTCAAAAGTGCCAATAACGGAAATTTTAGACACCATACGCTCAGTAGCAAAAGTGCCAAAAACGGTATACGGAAATTTTAGACCTCATACTCTTAGTTCCAAAAGTGCCAATAACGGAAGATGGAAATTTTAGACCTCATACGCTTAGTTCCAAAAGTGCCAATAACGGAAGATGGAAATTTTAGACCTCATACGCTTAGTTCCAAAAGTGCCAATAACGGAAGATGGAAATTTTAGACTTCATACGCTTAGTTCCAAAAGTGCCAATAACGGAAGATGGAAATTTTAGACCTCATACGCTTAGTTCCAAAAGTGCCAATAACGGAAGATGGAAATTTTAGACCTCATACGCTTAGTTCCAAAAGTGCCAATAACGGAAGATGGAAATTTTAGACTTCATACGCTTAGTTCCAAAAGTGCCAATAACGGAAGATGGAAATTTTAGACTATAACGGAAGACAAATGGTTTTATTTCATATTGTTTTTTTTTATTATTTTTTATTTCAGGGGGTATTTTTTTTTTTTTTGTGTGTGGTCGATTTCAGAAATGTGTCACTAAACGTTTCCATTATCATCCCTTAACCTTGAACTCAACTAAATTTTCAAATAAATTATCCTTCTTCCCCCTTCCCCCTCTTTTTTTACTTTTCCCAATAAAGTAGAATTAATAAAACCTCCTGTTCGATTATTTAATGGCGTCCCCAATTGTATAAGGTACGTCCAGAAAGTAACTGTATTGATGAGAGCATGGCTGTAGAGATTTTTTTCCTGGGGGGGGGGGGNGGGGGGGGGGGGAGAATACTGTTATGGTTCTTCAAAGACACCAATCTCGATACCGAGTATGACAGTCAGAGGAGAGGAATACCTTCAATTAGGACTGCTGAACTTGAGGAGGCATGTCCTGGATTCCTTTGGATGGGACGTTGTGAAACACCCCCTTATTGCCTTATTCCTTTGAGCTGGCGTGGTCTCGCGCCCCCCTTGGCTTGCCTTCACGCCCCCCTAGGAGGGGGCGCGCCCCCCAGTTTGGGAACCTGTGGTCTAGTGGTTATCACACTGCCAATTGCACTTGGGGGGACCAGTTTCAATCCCCGGCGAAGTCAGAAAATTTTCGACTTCGTGCTTGTGATTTCGGGGTGCACTCAACCTCGTAAGGACGATTGAGTAGCTACTTTAATGTGAGAAGTGACCAGTGGTGGCATAAAAAGATTAGAATATTGAAGAGATTATTATGAGTGCAGGATGCTCTTAGTAATGCTGTGATATCCACAAAAATTGTAAAAATTCCGTTGAACCTTACCACAAAGAAATTCTTCATTTACATTTCTACAATTGATCTCCTGTGTGCATCGGGAGGGATGGAGGCCGACTATGTCGAAAAATAACTCATTTATCAGTTACTATTTTTTACACCTTCTTTTGAAACCTAAACAAATTGATGACACTTCCATACAGCCTCTCCTCAGTATCTCAGTTGTTTGACGCGGTGGATTGGTAACTAGAAGCCCAGTGCGACACAAGATTGGAAATAAAATCTTTAGAAGAGGTCAGCTATTTTTTTTAAAAAAAAAAACTTACCATGTGGACGTCCCTTGTATATGCCTTTACTACTTTACCGAGATCTCGGCTCCAAGCTTCTAAATCCATTAGAGAGTTTGTCAAGGGAAGAAGAGGGAGCGGTTCAGGGATTTGGGATTATGTGTGACTCGGGCACAACTGGAGGAGTGGGGTGTATTCTTTCTATTTCTATTTTGAGAAACCAAATAGACGAGGAAAGCGTCACCCTTGTACCCTTTGTGTTCGTTTTGTGTTCCGGCCTTTATTTCAGAGTCAGAGGGTATTCATGAACATTTTACATTTTGATTAGAGAGAAGAGGGGGGGAGTCTAATTTTATGGGGTGATTTTTACACCCTATAATGTACAGAGTGACACAAAAACCGTGTTTTTTTTTTTTTTTTTTTTTTTTGCTTAACGTCTATTGTCATTTGGGACGGGGGTTTTTACCTTCCATTCGCTGGAAACTTGCAAACCAGCAGCCCACATTGACCTCACCCAGCCTGAGCCTGAGTTGGGCTGGAAAAAAAGCCAGCATGACCAGGGTGCGAACCTATGTGGACACCCTCATAGTGCAACCTCGCTGGAAGTTGCTTAACTGGAGTGATCTGACATTTGTTAAAATGATATAACTTGTTTTCGTTTTTTTAATCAATCAATAGTGACATTTCAATGGTAGGTGGATGTTTTAGAATGCAACTATAAAGAAGTTTGCTGCTAAAAAAAAATAATCGTCACCATACATCAAATCTTGGAGGCTAATAATTGACATGGGCCTCCAAAACCATGTCAATCACTGTAATAGAATGTCGTCAATAACATAAATAATATTATTTATAAAAAGAATCGTAAAATAATGAAAAAAAAAATACAAAAAAGACAGTATCGATTCAGATTGAAATTATTATAAGGCTAGCTTTCAATAGCACTCAGACTATCATCCTCAGACCAGTGTTGATTGTATGATTTTCAGAATGGAGTCAACACTGGCCTGAGGATGATAGCTTGAGTGCTATTGAAACCTCGCCTCATAATAATTTCAATCTAAATCAATATTGTCTTTTTTGTAAATTTTTTATAAATAATATTGCAGAGTTGCTTTCCGTATTATTTTACACCATCAGCTTAGGTGGACTCGGCCCATGAGGCTGTCACCCTCAAGTAACATGTCACAATCTGAAGTATGACCCTTCGTGCAGATACCGCACAAGTGTATTTCTCTCTTTACAAGTTTACAAGAAGAGTTACTGTTCCCGTCATGTATTTTTTCTTTAAAAAACTTGGAAGCTCTGAAATTAAAATTTTCTCAAGTTGAATTTTATTGTCTGCCGGAATCGTGACCAAAGAAATGTCCGATGCTTTCATTAATTCAAATTTTAATCCCATCCTTTTTTTTCCAGCAAATAAAGCAATCAATTTGAGTAGTCTAGGAGCTTCTGTATCAACACAACTACCAGGCAATCCTCCCCTATGGGTAACGAGAAGACCTTTACCATCAGGACAGGGTGACGACATCTATGTCAATAATGCGAAAATACAAATTTCCAGATCCAACTTTCAGTCAACCATCAACGACAATAAGAAACAGGTGAGTAACCGCCCGCCACCTCTGCCACGTCGAAATTGACAAAGACAATGCCCAGTTTGTGTATAGTTAATGACTTAAAATCTGTGCCGTAGACATGTAAAACTGGGCCCGTCTGCCCATAAAATCAACGGAAATCTACAAAAGACAAAATAATTTGAGATAAAAGGAATTCTAGTTGTGGACAGTTCCTTATGCGGCATGGTTTGGTGGTGTAGTGGTAAGATGCTCTGACTCGTAAACAGTCCTCACGCATGCCATCACAGTTCCTGCCAATGGCCTTCAATTTTTTTCGGTAAACTCATATCAATCTGTACCATTTTAATTAATCATGCATTTATAAATGAGATGAACGGTTGATTTTGAGAAGAGCCGCTACTACAACAACAGCAACTGGTAAACAGTAAAGCGTGGTTTCAAACCCAGCCAATTGTTGGAATTTTCATGCTCATGAATTTAAAATATTTACCACCTATGGAGGGCAAAGCGCCGAGATTGTCAACATCTAACCCTTCCACCACCATCACTTTCCGTGGTGGACAAAGAAAGATGAATCTGATGTCATGTGTTTGACCGACTTTTCGTTTTATTCCTTATTTCTTGTATAGATAAAGGAACCACCCTGTCAGATGTTTTGATCGCCCTAATCCTGTCTAATTTTATATTCTTCCACCCTGTACTTCTACAGAGGAGATTTAATTTTGCAACCTGATAGTAGCGGAGACCGAGGGGGCAATTTGGAGTGTGTTTTGTAGGCTTCCGTTCACCAGGTTAAGGGGAAGCCTTACAACCAATCCAAACTGTTCACCTCGCAAGTATTGTCTCGAGCTCTTAACTTAATAGGGTCAGCATAATATACACAGTGCTCCAATTGGTATTTTCAGTCCCTGTGTATGAATTATGTATGTTGTGAACGTTATTAAACTCTACTTTTATCCCCGGTATACATCCCAAAATGCACTTGTATATGTGTATTTATGTTTGTTTGTTTTGCGATACAGGCCACAATTTACATCCGATTTTGAGGAAATGGGGTATCCATATTTAGGACATGAAGGAAAATTGCTTTTGGGGGGGGGGGCTCTGAGCCTCCCAGGAGGCCCAATATTGTGTTTTTTGAAAATTTTAGCGGTTTGTTGTGGAAACGTAAAATTTCGATATGTTATGGCTGATGTTAGGGGCTTTTCGATTTATGAAAAATTTGCTATTGAAAAGCAACGTTTGGCGAGGTTTTTACTTATTGTGATGCTGGCTATCTCCAGACCAACCCAGCCTGGGTGAGGTCATTTTGGTTAGTTGGTTTGTAAGTTTTCATCGAATGTAGGGTATGCCCACCGTCTTGAATTACCATAGATTTCAAAGAGAAGTTAAGTAAAAACAAAAGGAATAGAAATTATTTGAATTAGGTGTAGAATATAAAAATCCCTGTAATGTTGTGATAACACTTAGCAATTGTACTAATATGTAACTGTGTTTTGTTTGTCCCCCCCTTAGGTTCTCCACTATATTGAGGACGTGTTGGAGCCTCTGCGATCTTTTGATGACTCTATATACAACCCTAACGCCTATGATCTTCTGTCTAACTCCAACAAATTTGACATCCAGCCTCACTCACTAATGTAAGTTGGACCTGACAGATCATTTGGTTCTTCTTACCAATTTCATTTGGAAGATTTCCCACAGCAAAGATCACCTACCTTTCGTTTCACCGGGGGTTGTTTAAATATGGAGCGGCTGATTTCGACTGGGTTACCTCAAACTTTGCTACTGTGATCTGACGTTGAACATCTTTTTAGTAAACGTAGAGCTTCGATCAATATAGAATAATAAGCTTGAAACGCACACTACAATAAATTATTTATTTTCAGACTTAACCAACCGAAGATATAATATAATATTCGGGAGTGGTCCTTTTGAGGCTCTGACCCTTTTTGGTCTAAAAACAGCGTGAATGTCGTCGCATACTGTATCATCAAGAACGTAATAGGGCAGGAAAACTTTTGAGGCTCTGACCCTTTTTGGTCTAAAAACAGCGTGAATATCGTCGCATACTGTATCATCAACAACGTAATAGGGCAGGAAAAACTTTTGAGGCTCTGACCCTTTTTGGTCTAAAAACAGCGTGAATGTCGTCGCATACTGTATCATCAACAACGTAATAGGACAGGAAAAACTTTTGAGGCTCTGACCCTTTTTGGTCTAAAAACAGCGTGAATGTCGTCGCATACTGTATCATCAACAACCTAATAGGACAGGAAAAAATTGAGAGCCAAACGGGAAGTAACCTCCAAAAACGACACTTTTCAGCCGTACAATTATACAGCCCAGTTGGAAAGATATATCAAAACACGACCGGGAATGGACCTTCCTAAAACCATACCCAAAACCTGCGCGAATAGCATCAAATTCACGGTATCTCAGATGGGTCAGATTTTTCGATCTTTGTAAAGAAAAAAAAACAATAGCCCTGGGAGAAGACTCTTATGAAATTGCATTGGGCAGTCATATTTACAAACTCTTACGAAGTTGCGTTAGTCTATCCTATTTATAAACACTTAAGTTGCATTAGCTAGTAATATTTATAAGGCACACACGTGTGCACCGTGTTTTGTTGTTTAGCTATTAATATAAGAAAAGTTTAAGGACGCTTGGTAGAACTATCAAATACAAGACATGAAAATGATATAAAAAAAAACTTCACTGTATGTTCTAGAATTTTAATATATTATTCGATACGCGTCTTTCGGATTTTACTCCATTATCAAGAATGAACATTATATTCTTAAGGGCTAACTTCTATATAAAAGATTCAAAAGAGAAAATCTGATACCCATCTAATTAAAAAGAGGAAGGAAATTTACAATCAACACATAGATAAAATAATGGAATTAATATACCTAAAACAATTGCGGTAGGTCTTTGATGATGATCCTTTTTTTTGCAAATTTAGATCTCTCAAACCAAAGGATTGCCTACTTCAGATTCTTGTTTTTTCTTTTTTTTTTAATTGTTTTAGGTATATTAATTCTATTATTTTATCTATATGTTGATTGTAAATTTCCTTCCTCTTTTTAATTAGATGGGTATCAGATTTTCCTTTTTGTATCTTTTATATATAAGTTAGTCCTTAAGAATATAATGTTGATTCTTGATAATGGAGTAAAATCCGAAATACGCGTATCGAATAATATATTAAAATTGTAGAACATAAAGTCAAGTGTTTTTTTTTTTATCATTTTCATTTTTTGTATTTAATATTTCTACTAAAGATTTTCGTACATTAATGGCTAAATATCATAACACAGTGTAATCAGGTTTACCTTATAAATATGACTAGCTAATGCAACTTTGTATGGGTCTTTCCTCGGGACTATCATTTTCATTTCGTTCGTTTTTTGGAGGGTCACGTACAAAAGCTGTGTCTAGCGCTACTCACTGATATTCCGTGTTTTTTTTTTTTTTTTTTTTTTTTTTTTTCAGAAAATTCAAGAAAATTGTAGAAGACTACAAGAAGGCAGACGCTTTTGGAGGTAGTTCTCGATACACCTTCTTCATCCCCGTCGACGAAGGGTTCAAGGTAATGATTACTTCATTAAATTGAATTTAAATTTTAAAATGTTTGTTTAATTTTTTAAAATTCCCAAATTAATTAATTTTTGGCAAATGAATGTAAATGATTTTTGCCACTGAGGGGAACAATCCAGTTTCATTAAGTGACGATCCTAAGCCTGTGTAAATACAGAAGGGGTGTTAGAAAGGTCATCCAGTCTTTAAAAAACTTTTTTTTTTTTTTTTGCTTCAAACCAATGATGAAAGGTCATCAGTGAAATGCGAGCTTCTACACAGTGTCTATTGATACTGTGAGAAGCAAGCGAGGTTTACCGTGCCAGGAAAGGGTTACAGTTAAAAAGAGTAAGCACCGAACAAAAGGTTGTGGAGTAGTCGAATTAAGGAAAGCAACGCCGACCCTAAATAGAATTGGGAAAGGGTGAATTTAAAGAAGAAGAATGTTAATGATTGATTTTTTTAAAAAAAATAACAAAAAACTCCTTTTAAAAATTAAGAAAAAGACAGACAACGGACCTTACGATTGTAGCGGTCCTCTTAAATTCAACTGTTCTTCCGCTCTTTAGCTGTAACTGGTTCTGTAACCAATAATATGGGTGGTACATATTTCAGTTAACCCTGTGGCTTGTGGTCTCGGTGGATAGAATCAGCCATTGTAAGGACGAGTTAACTGGTTCTGTAACCAATAATATGCGTGCTACATATTTCAGTTAACCCTGTGGCTTGTGGTCTCGGTGGATAGAATCAGCCATTGTAAGGACGAGTTAACTGGTTCTGTAACCAATAATATGCGTGGTACATATTTCAGTTAACCCTGAATTGCCGTTCTTCGACGGTTACAAAAAATCACGAAAACATTCTATCTTTGTGGACGTGTTCCATAAGCTTCAACTTTTATGGAATCGACATAAGTCGGTGAGTAGTAGTAGCGGTTTTTATCACGAAATCAACTGTTCTCAAATTTACGGATGCATGATTATTTGAATTGTAGAAACAGGTTTATATGAGTTTACCGAAAATGCGTTCCAGGCTATCCTGGTGCGTGGAACCAGCCATCGTGAGGACCATGAGTCAGTGAAGCTGCTTCTTGCTTCTAGAACTATTATGGCACCTAATGATTTTGATTCCTTGCAGGATCCCTTGAACAGAGCTGGTGCCCTTGACGAGAAAATCATTGACGGCCACATTATTCCAAACCATGTTCTTTTTACCAAACCGACACCTTTTGATGTTCAATATGAGACTTTGGCGTTTGGAGATATGGTTAAGGTAACCATTGCGTTCAGAAAGGAAACCGAAGGCAAAGATACCGACACGAGTAAGTAGCCCATCTGTGGAAGGGTTTTTTTTTTTTGCTTAACGTCCCTTTAATATCTAAGAAACGTCCCATTTGAAACGGGCATATCCTCCATTTGCTTTGAACTTACAAACCCACATTGAACTTTCCCAACCTGGGTTGTCCCGTAAATAGCCAGCATCACGTATGGCTCGGACCTACGTGGACACTCACCAAGTAAAATCTCTCTATCCATTGTCTATCTTACGGAAACGTGTGTGTTTTTACTACTCAATGTGCCATTATCGCTGGTTTCTGTGTAAAGTTCTTGCCAGTCGTAGACTAAAGAGTATAGAAATTGTATACTTTCCATTACCCATACTGAAAACAACGGGAAACCAATGCATCCCCCCCGCCTCCTATATCAATCCTTCTGAATATCATTTGGAAATTTCTATTCAAAATATATATCACAAAATGGGGGTACCGTATTTTTTGTTGTTGTTGTTATTAACGTATTCGACGACGATCACTCTGTCTCAAGACCAAGGAAAGCTGCTTCCACTGGATTTGTCCATAGTGAGGAAAGCACTAGGGTGGTTGGGTCCGCCGGCGCCGGGCAGTTGAAGAGGTGGCAGACGTCATGTGTGGCTTTTCTACATTTAGGACATATGTCTACGATGGCCGGATCTATTCTTGATTTGTAGCTCTGTAGTGTGCCTTGTAAAAGACCCCTGCTGATCACAGAGTCCGAATCTGACATTTTGCCCCCCCCCCGAGCAAGTCACTTGACTTGGTAAATCTGATTTTTTTTTTCTTTCCAGTTTTGATCGTCAGTAACACAATTGTCGGGGACAAGAAACACAAAACAGGAGTCGTACTCGCTGAAATTGTCAAAGCTAATATTCCAGTCAAAAATGGAGTTGTACATCTGATCTCTCGTCCCCTCATGGTGGTTGATACAACTGTCAAAGCTTTCTTAGAGGTAAAATAGCACCATCTTATGAGCATTTAACGAACGTCCTTAAAAGTCAAATACTATGTGGGTCGCATATTTTTCCTCATTTAGGAACATGCACCATCATTACCAGGGTTTTAATCGAACTCTTTTTTAAAATTTTTATCTCTTTAAGGTTTTGGATTTATTTCTATAAGGATCAGACATTTGAGCCACAAAAAATACTTAAATGACAGACAGCGGTTGTTGTACAACAATCAGGAGATTTAAATCTCATAATGGCTCAGAGTTATGGTTTATAAAATGTTTTTTAAAAAAACTGAACTCCAACTGAGAATAGCTCCGTTCCTGTTCTTAGTAGTGAGCTCAAATAGATTTCAAAGTAGGGATGTCGATATTATATCGATAATCGGTTTTCGATATAATCGATACTTTATATTGATATTGAGATTTCGATAATATCGAAATAAATATTAAGTGGCCTACGTCAGAAATTACGCTGCCTGTTGAGGTTAGGGCTGAGAATATTTATACCGATAATATCGATATTAAGGTTTCGATATAACCGTTATTTTGTATCGATATTCGACCATCCGATAATATCGATATTAATATTTTGATAATATTAATATCGGTAATATCGATATTCTTCTTTCGATACGACAACCTTATTTCAAAGTACTTATATTTGCCTGTACTTCTTAAAAATGTCTTTCGAAGAAAAAGTTTCCTCTTTGATATGAAGAATCGTGTTTCAGTGTTTTTGAAATTCGAAACGGTCCTAGAGATGCCCAATTCTGCTCCTTTTTTGGACCCCCATGTACCAAATTTGATCAAAATCATTCACCAATGTTTGTTATTTACTAACTTATTGTTTCATCTTGTCTCTTTTTTTTAATGCTCGCTCTATTCCCTTTTGGTTTTGGATTGATGTTTCTCTAATGTTTCTTCACAATACCCACTCTTCATTTTTCTCACTTCATTCATACATCCAGCACGTTTCGGTAAGATTTTCACTAATTTGGTTTTCTTCTTTTCACTTTCTTTCTAATATAATGGGAGAGTTTTGACAATCATAGGATAAACATTGAAAAACGATAAATTAGGGTTAAATGGGAAAAAGAGCCTTAACAATCAAACTATAAATTGTAATGAAATAGGAATTTTAAAATGATATATTTAAAAAAAAAAATAGTACAATATACCCCGAATGTGTTAAATTTATTTGAATTCAAAACCTCTCCACTAATTCGTGTGTTTTTCCTCTATTTATAGTAATAAATCTAGTGTTGGTTAAATCGTTTACGAGCTAATTTCTATCTTTCTTGGTTGCAATATTAGCGACAACAGCGAATGGGTTCATATTTTCAGGCTCAATATACAGTATACCCAGACACTCCCAACCCCCAACTTTTGTAAAACTACATGAAAAGGCACATGGCCTTACGATTATTCATATGGTACGAACTACAAATTCGAACCCTGTATTTGGCATTTCTGGGGGAAAAGTGTCCTTATGTCAAAAAATTTATTTGGAGCTGTATATTTAAAGAAATATAAGCCCACATTAGGTAGGTATGTATCGTGATAACGGAAAAAACAAAATGTTTTCCGTTATCACGATATCATTTAACGTTACCTTTTCGAATATCGCCATTTTGATTGGGCAAAAGTTGACCTTTTTCTAAATTCGAGCTAGAAGGTATAGGTCTCGAGGTACGTAGGTCATGACCTCATGACAGATAACATTTTATTGTCCAAGTCGTTTGTACAAGTTGAATCTGAACTAATTAATTTTTTTAAGGGGCATACATTTGAGACCAAAATAAGAAGAAAATGTATGAGTATGGGGACAGAAATGCTTCACCGAATTTAGGAGCTTTCAAAGTTAACCCAAAAAGATGTCCCCTTATATTTTCGAGTGCGATTTCGCTGAGTTAGAAAACTGTGTTCAAGTTCTTGANTTAAGGGGCATACATTTGAGACCAAAATAAGAAGAAAATGTATGAGTATGGGGACAGAAATGCTTCACCGAATTTAGGAGCTTTCAAAGTTAACCCAAAAAGATGTCCCCTTTTATTTTCGAGTGCGATTTCGCTGAGTTAGAAAACTGTGATTTTGCATACCATTCGTCGTCAGTTCTAAAGACACCTCCTTAGCTAGGAGGTGCTTTTAGAACAAGCGCCACACATTGAAAGAGAACTTGACGATTGTCTTTTCTTTTTCAATTCACAAAGTGTATATTCGACAGGTCCATCCTGGGAGAGTCCCAGTATAGCAGAAGTCCCAGTTATTCAATAATGAACTTTTGGAATCGGCACAGTTAAGAAAAAAATACCCCCCCCCCCCCCNCCCCCCCCCCCAAAAAAAAATCAATATTTTACGTTTCGCGGTACTTAGAATCTCAAAATTTTGATGAAAGTTGGTATAAAGGATTGTAGGTCCCGTTTGGGGGTCTAAATGATTTTCGAAAAATTTTGTTACTCTTAATCGTGTAGGTATAACGGGTTCCGTACTAAAAAATACAACAGAAAAATAATGTTTTCTATGTAATAAAAACATAATTTATTATCAAAGTGAATATCACTCAAGGTAAACTAATAAAGCCATGTCCTAATTTGTCATAGATTTTTTTTTTTTTTTTTTTTTTTTTNTTTTTTTTTTTTTTTTTGGTGTAAACTCCTTTGTAAATTTTTTTTGGAGTAAACTCCTTTGTCATTTTTTTTTTTTTGAAGTAAACTAATTTGTCAAAGGTTTTTGGGGTAAAACTCCTTTGTCAAAGTGTTGTTTGTTTTTTTGCACTCTTACCGAATATCTGTCATAATAAGCCTCGATATCTATACCGTTCTTTTTTTTTTTTTTTTTACAAGGTCAATCTTTAAATATGTTGTGTATTTTTCTTTCTTTTTCTGTCGCTTATTTGCATTGCATGATGGGCGTGCGTGCGTGCATGTGGGTGTGACTTCAGTCTTACATCGTAAGTACTAAAAGTAGAATCTACCACCCTTGCCGATAATGCACGCCTAATATGCTTCATTTCTTCCTTCCCCAATTCCCAAAGCTGTTCAGGAAGTGTAGCGCTGAATTTTATCATTTTGGTGTATTATTTTTAATAATGAACCTGTGGAATCGTCCTCGACAAAAGGTGCAACTCAAAAATTGATTATCGAATAAGTTGACCACTTTGTTTTAAAATGTTTTTAACACTAGTTTTTTAATACGACGACTACGAGTGTTATCACGATAACACTCGAACGATTTATCCGATTTTGATGGAATTTGTTATGGACATTCGTAGAATTCTGCTTTCGCGCCCAATTGGGCCCCTCGCGGTCAAATGGAGGCTATTTTAATTAAGTGAGGCTGCAGATCACAAAACGTTTAGTATTTTACATTCCAAATGTTTATTCGATTTTTGTATTCCGCGTACCTTTAAGTTAAAATTTCAAAGTCTTGTAGAGGGACACATGTACTGATATATGTACTTTTGTGCTAAATTGGCGCAGTGTTCGCATTCTACTATGATCCACATTAATGATTGTACGTCGGTGATTGCCAAATTATGTTGTTTCATTTGATTTAAGAGACATGGAGCAAACCATAATGGTAATAATGAAAACTTTTTTAAAAAATGAAAGAATACACACACCACAGTAGTCCTTTTTTTAAGCGACTACTCCAAGCTCACGCTACTTCGAGCGACCTTAAGTGACTACAATCTTCAAATACTCCTTCGTCGCTTGAAGTCACTCGTAATAGTGTCAGCTTGAAATCGCGCCCAAAGGATGACATTTTAATGCTAAATCGAACTCACGAACAGTTGTAGCAGGGCCGTTTTTAAAAACAGTTTTTATCACCCATCTGAATCGCTAATGAGGATAATAATAAGTTACGCAAATTAAAACATCAGGTCTATTAACTTCGGAAAACGCTGGTGCCAATTTAAAAATCGGCGCTACTTCCTGAACAATCTTTTCAATGTCTAATTGTTTTGGGACTACCAAAGATAGACTTTTTTTATTTTTTAAAAATTTATTCGGTTCTCGTTCACTGCAGTTATCCCGTCGACGCTCCTTCCAGTGAATTGAAGTCAAAATGCTGGGCTTCATTTTTTTTTGGGGGGGGGGTCATATATGGGGCAACAAATAACAGTTTGCAATTTTAATAGAAAATGAACTTTTCTAATGCAACTGTTATATTAGGTATGTAAAAAAATATAAATATGGAACTCGTTTTGAAACCGGGTCGGGTTGGTAAAAAAAAATGTTTTTTTTCCAGTGGGTTTGGCAGTGTTTGGGGATAATTCAGCGTCCTGAGTGTTTGGGGGGGGGGGTGACTTAGCCTCCTGAGTACCATTGAGTAGCTACATATGTTAATAGCCAAAAGTATCAGCAGTATGAGGTAATTTGTTATGTTTAAATAAATTGCCGTACCTTCAATATCTTTTTCGATGAGGTTCATTATCGTTTGAGATACATATGCTTTCATTTTTATTAATAAGATTGCAACATTAATATTTTACTTAAAAAATATGAATTATTATTATTTATTTTTTATTTTAGGAATCCCGCGGTCTCCTGTCAGCTTTTTACGAACGTATTAGTGATTCAGACCCTGGTTTTTTGTCTCAAATTGCGGACTCTGAAACTATCACTCTGTTTGCACCATCAAATGCTGCTATGAAAAGTGCCGCCGGTCTTTCTTCAATTTTTTCAAACGTTACCAAAGTGAAAGAAATTTTGAAGCTTCATTTAGTTAAAGGAAAAACAATTACCACTGAAGATGTAGTCAAACGGGGCCTTACAGAGGTAAGTCAATATTCCACCCTTACGTAAGTCAATATTCCACCCAATTACTTACAGAGGTAAGTCAATATTCCACACTTAGGTACATTACTTACAGAGGTAAGTCAATATTCCACCCTTAGGTACATTACATACAGAGGTAAGTCAATATTCTACCCTTAGGTACATTACTTACAGAGGTAAGTCAATATTCCACCCTTAGGTACATTACTTTCATTTTCGTATACTTCGTATGGATCCATAGTACATATGTTGTATTTTGTAGAAAATTATAAACTAAAAGGAATGCGAACTTCAAACATCATTTAGATCCCAAATTGGACCTACATACCAATTTGAATTCATGGTGGATTTTTTTTTTTTTTTTTTTTTCTTAGCCGATTTTGAACATCAAAGATTATTCGAGACGCGATTTTCCCTTGCTCAAAGAACGTTTTTTGGGTATTATTTTGTGGTAAATATCTCTCTCACATTCATGAGTATAAAATTCCATTGTTTGGCTAGGTTTGAACACACGGCCTGTATACCAGTCAGAGTCTCTTACCACTACAAAACTAACCCATATACTGGTTGTTGAGAAAAAAAAAAAAAAACTTCAGTGACCTTACGGTAATTGGTGTATTCACCGTGCCAATGTCGATGGCTTTATTTTTTTCGATTTTTGGATTTTACGTACCTTGAAATATAAAATATCAAATTTTGAGGAATTTTATTGAAAATAATAAATGTAATTTCCTGTTTAATTTCAGGTTGTCTCTCAAGATGGGCACAAACTTTATTTCAATGTCGCTCAATTCAAAGACAACGAAACTCTCACTGTTGAAGGTGGTGGTGTAAACGCCACAGTTATTCAACCCAACATTGCTTCAACCAACGGAATTATTCATATTATCGATTCAGTACTTGGCGTTCCTTTTACCACTGTCGGTAGAAAGTTAGAAACTGATCATCAACTCTCATCTACTTACAAGCTTGGCGAACAAGTTCATTTTAATGATCAACTTCACAATTCCAGACATAAGTTTACCTACTTTGTACCCAGAGATCACGCTTGGAAGAAATTGGAAACTCAATATCCATCCCTGTACAAGAAAGTGTACATGGTAGAGTTTGCCCCCAATGTAAGTTTCGACTTGTGGACCTTTTTTTATAAGCCCCCCCTCCAACCATAACGAACTCTACACTAGTATCTATCCTGGATACAACAAATTGGTATTTATTTCTGAAGTTGACGACTTCTTGCTCATTTTGAGGAGCGCGGCAACGCTGCTCCCGCCAAGTCAAATACAATGAGTGTGCACAAATGATATATTGCTTCCCGTCACTTTTCGGGTCTCCCTCTCGTCGACCAGGGTTAAAATATGTAGTGACATTTGGTGAATATTTACACTTATAAAATGCAAAGCCCAGTTAGTATATTGACTATCTCATAATAATCAGCGCATTTAATACTAGATTTGTGTCTATTACAATGAAGACACCAAATTAGAAACGAAAAATTCAATAAGACGACGCTTTTTACCTGTAAAATTACACAGTCAAAATAAATGACCGCAATTGGACCCGCTAAAAATAAATTCACTGTATGTTGGTTCGTATCCCAGCCAAGATTTTCCAATAATTGGAAAGAAATTTATAAAATTTACTAGCTGTTTTTCCGTGCTTCACTACGGTTACAAAATTCAACAACTCAATTTTAGATTTTTGGTGGAACCGACCCCCAGAGTGAACACGGCTCCTATTTAGAAAATTCAATATTTTACTCAAAGATATTACTTTTTGCACTGCGGAACACCTTCGTATAAAATTTCAGCTTTCTCGCTCATCCCGAAGTGATACTTCTTAACTATGGGTTTTTGGTGGAACCGACCCCCAGAGTGAGCACCGCTCCTAGTTAGAAAATTCAATATTTTATTCAAGGATATGACTTTTTGTACTTCGGAACACCTTTGTATCAAATTTCAGCTTTCTCGCTCATCCCGAAGTGGTACTTCTCAATTCCGATTTTTTGGTGGTGAAAACCGTCCATAAATCGGATAGAAACCGGAAATTTTCAAATTTTATATTTTTTATGGGTTCCTTATATACTATTTGGGGGGGGTCTATTCTTGGTCATTTTTCGTTATCTCTTTTAGTGTGCCCAGAAAAAAATTGCAAAAAGACCCGCTAAATAGCGTCATTGCTAACTTGCTCCCACTTGAACTTTATTTTTTTTCCTTTCTTATTACGCACCTACATACTAAAAGGAACCTGTGTGCCAAATTCTACGTTTAGCCATCGTGGAGCTACGTTGATTATCAGTCAGTCAGTCAGTATACCAACTGGGCTTTGCGTTTTATAAGTATAGATATAAAAAAACCAGTGTTGAACGTTCATAGTATTAGACTAAAACTAGAAAGACCATTTCAATTTTTTGCCGATTCGATTCATTGTCAGCCAACAGACTGAGTACATCATTCAACTCCCCCCCTCTGGATTGGATTTGGTTTGTAAAATGTAAATGTATATTTCTTTGTGTTATTATGTCACAATGTTTGTGGGCATCATTGCATTACAAGGTATTTCTAACATTCATTCCAATATCACTAAGCCTAAGCTACAATTTAACAATTTTTACCTTCTAATGATACCACTTGTCGCTATTACCATAGCTACTCAATTGTCCTCAGGAGGCGGAGTTACCCCCGAGCACAACCGGACCAAGTAGAAAATTCGAAAAAAGCTTTTTCAAATTTTCGAATCCGGAACCTCCTTATTGTTAGACGAGTGTGATGCACACTCTGTCACGGGTATCTCTATAGAGTTGGTTTGCTGAATTTACTGNTAAGCTACAATTTAACAATTTTTACCTTCTAATGATACCACTTGTCGCTATTACCATAGCTACTCAATTGTCCTCAGGAGGCGGAGTTACCCCCGAGCACAACCGGACCAAGTAGAAAATTCGAAAAAAGCTTTTTCAAATTTTCGAATCCGGAACCTCCTTATTGCTAGACGAGTGTGATGCACACTCTGTCACGGAGATGTCTATTGAGTTGGTTTGCTGAATTTACTGTATTTGTATTCTCTTTGTGTGTGAAGCTTTGCTAATGGTTTATTCTGTATTGGGTGGATAAAAAAAAAATCACCCAATGATTTTCTGGTCGCCTTATGTGTCACGTCTTGAACCACGTGGAGGCGAACTAACATTGTATATCATCCTTCTATATCAAATTTCCTTTGTTTATTTTCAGTTCAAACAAATTTTAGAACGTCATCTGGTGATATCTGACAGAGCGTACACAATGGGAGAAATGAAAAAGCTGTCTGTCAACGCAACTGTAACTTTACCATCAGTGAGAGATAAATTAGAAATTAAAGTCACAGAATCTCAAACAGACAAAAGTAAGTTTTTTTTTTTTTTTTTTTTTTTTTTTTTNGGTCATTCGACATGGGGATTTTACCCTCCATTCACTGAAAACTTACAAATCAGCTACCCGCATTGACCTTGCTCAGTCTGGGTTGGGCTGGAAATAATTATCATCACAAGGATCATCCGCTAAGTAAAAGCTCGTTGGACGTTGCTTGACTTCAGTGATCTTACGGGACGTGCCATAGACGTTGGCTAAGTTGTTTTTTTAATTTGGTAAATAATAATAATAAAGAAATTTTGTCAATTTAATATATGTTTAGCAATTGACTTTTACTGCTGTTAAGTCTAGCTATTATAGTAATTTTGTATAGGATACAGGGGGGTGGCTATTAAGCTATTATAGTAATTTTGTATAGTCGAAGGCGTAATTTCTTCCAATCCATATATGACTTGCTAACTTTCCATGAGGAAAAGTAAATCATACTCGAGATTGTAAGAAGTTACTTGAGGGTGACATCCTCAAGGGCCGAGTCCACCTGAGCTGATGGTGTGAAATAACGCAGAAAGCAACTCCGTAATATCATTATGTTTATAACTGTTATGTTACTGACTTAATTATATTGCAGTGATTGTCATGGTTCTGGGGGCCCATGTCAATTATCAACCTCCAAGAACGGATGTACAATTAAAAACATAAGCAGTATACTACAACCTACAACTTGTCTAGAGCTGCTGTCTCTTACATCTGGCTACCATCGGATACGATGATGCCACATTAAAAAGATAGCANATAAAAAAAAAAAAAAAAAAGTATTTTGTATAGGGGGTGGCTAGTATAGTAATTTTGTATTGGAGGGTCTCAAAAATAAAAGGACGGTTTCGTTTTCCTAAACACGTATTTCTATATTCCAAAGGGGAAACTATTTCTGGTAGTTTTTAAATTTTGTGAAAATTCAGGGAGGGGTGAACCCAGTAAAGTAAAGACATTTTTTAAAAGTACTCAAAACAAAAAACAGGATCAGAATAAAAGTTTGATGTCGACCTTTTTAAACCCTTTGATATCCTAACTCTGCGCCTATGCTAATGTTAAAGTCTCAAGTTTAGGTACCTCAATTTTAATGTCTTCGGATTTTATTATTATTTTCAATAATGTAATAAGCCCATGTGTTATATTGGCAGAGTTTTTCTTTAAAATTTTATCATTATTTTCAATAATGTGACACATGAGGCTGTTCGCGTCTATGTCCATGGGTATGCAATTTGTATATAAAAAGTTTTCTCATTTCATTTCTGCCATAGCTTACGATAGATACGAGCTCCCTGAGGATAATTCTTTTCTAAATTTTTACGGATACTTTCGAAAGCCCGTTCAAATTAAACTAGGGTCTGGTGAGTTTCTCAAATTTGTCACGTATCTTTTTCCAATGTAGATTTGACTACCGTCATTGTTGGACCTGTAAACCTTCTATTCATTCATTTTATTTAAAGTAGGTAGTCAAGTAATGTAATTGTGTAACGCTAATCTCTCCGTAGCAATAGTTTCCTATTGCGATTTGATATGCTAGTAATGCTCTAGCTTATTTTGAGGTAGCGACACCTGTTGTTTAATAGTTACACAAATCTCTTTCTACAGTATGTCCCACAAATTATTCCCAATTGTTCATTTGAGGTGTACAGTTCACAAAACAACTCGTTTTGTATTTCGATATGATTCTCCCATAAAAAGTAGAAGTTGTCGATATACAGTAAATATTACGAACAAGTTAGAAAAAATATCTTACGTCCGAAATTTGTGTTCTATGGCAAAATTTAAGCAAATTTTCCCATTGAGAAAGTTCGAAAAGATTTAATGTTAATGTACTTGGCGATTAAAAAATACAAGGGAAATTATATTTCACATAACTTTTCTAATGGTTTTTTTATATTTTTAGTACCTTGAAATGACGTGACAGACCAAAAACACCTTTCCTACAACGTATTTGGTGGGTATACTTTTTTTACGGTTATAACTTTTAAGGTCATTCGAGACAAGGGTTTTACCCACAATTTACTAGAAACTTACAAAACCAGCTACCCACATTGACCCCACCCAGCCTGGGTTGAGCTGGGAATACCATCACAAGGGTTCTCTTCAATCTGGTAATGCAATACCTTAATTGATGCAAAAGCGGTTCCGGGGCATAACTTTTTTTAAAAATTAAAACTTCTAATAATTTTTTTTTTTTCTAATAAAAAACTAAAATAATAAATAAAAAAAAAAAAAAACTTCAATCTGGTCTTCAAAAGTTGAACTAATAAACTATTCCTGTTTTTATAATCCCACAGGTTTCTACATTCAATGGCAGAATGAACAGCTGATTCATGTGTATCGACCCGACGTAGAATGTACCAATGGAATAATTCACGTCATTGATTCTGTCTTCTTATCGGAAAGAGATATTCAAGTCAACTCAGCATCTTTTCCATCAGTAACCATGTTCACGGTTGTTTCACTTTTGATGACCACTCTCATTCAATATTTACATTAACAATAGACACGAGAGATTTCAGCTAGTCACACAATCACCTTTACAAATCAGACAACAAGAGAATGGTAATAACGAGTCGGGGTAGCAGCAGAAGCCCCGTCTTTCACGTAAAAAAAAAAATCAGAAAAAGAGTTATTTGATGATTCTAAAATACTTTGCTGAATTATCGACTCTCTAACTCGATGAGTTCAAATCTAAAAAAAATCGCATTTCACGCGCTTGTATTTTTTTACGGGTAATAAACTTTTTATATATATCGATTAAGTAAAATCGAATAATCGAAAGATGATTTTTGTTCTACTTATAGAAAATATGGTAGTTGAAAATCACAGATGAAATTACGAGAGTTGAAATTCTGACTCTGGTGGCCGTAGTATATCGATATTACCGATATTGATATTATCGAAAGCTTATTATCGGCTAGTTGAATATAGATATAAAATATCGGATATATCGAAACCTTAATATTGATATAAATATCGTCAGCCCTAGCAGCAAAGCAGCGTAATTTCCGACGCAGGTACCTTGATTTTTTTATTGCGATACCGATATTTTTTCGATATTATCGATATAATATCAACATCCCTACGAGGGTTGTAACAACCATATTGGTAAACCGTATTTGTCTTATTTTTCAACTCTCATATTTCAAACTGTATGATCAAGGAATTTAATCCTCTGTTGTCTTTGCTACACAATACACAATGAATCAAACTTGAATCTCTTCTTTGTTAATTTGGTACAGAGATGTACAGTGTAGTAAAATCCCCGGATGTATAAATTTACCGATGTGGTACAAATTTCTTTTATTTGTCGTACATTTTCGCAAATTTTTTGTGTTAAAAAATAAATGATTATTGATGCTAGATGGTCAAATGAGAGCAAAATATGAGCAACGCTTACAATATCCTTAGTGTACATAATAAAATTAAGGATATAGAAATAAATTTTAAAAAAAAAGTTTTGTATGAACTGCAAGTAAATTGTTGAGGCTATTTTCTCTTTTGAAATTTATTTTTATATTTTATAATAACTGCAAACATCCTACAAACCATCTCTAAATTTAAAATTAGGGCTGCTTAAAAAAGAACGACGGATTTGATAAGGCCGTAAATTTTATTTTTGTTAGCAATGGGCGTTCTTTTTGAAGCACCTCTTATGTTCCACACGATCTGATTTCAATCATAAACCTTTCCTTAATTCAATATAGCTATTTTTTATTGATTAGGAGACTATTTTGTTCGCCCTTGACTATTCTAGGGTTGTTTGAGCTTTTCTTCAAGGAGCTTTGCCATATAACTTATGGGATGATTAGCATCGGTGAAATTACGCGTAAAGATAAACTTTTTATTGGTAATGTAAATTTGGTTCATGACCTGAACGGTCTATGCCAAGGGGGTCTCATCCGAACAAGTCGGAATTTTTTTAATCAAAACAATTTTTACACTTACAATACGCACATAACTTCACCGTTTCTGATCCCATTCCTTCTTATAATCCAACTGACTTTCGTAATTTCAAGTTTAAAGCAAGACCCCGTCCGTATATAAACGCTGGCATTTTCGTTTAAGTAATGTTACTTTGGAATATTTATTTTTCTTTTCCTTTTTAATTTGTAAATAAGTTTTGAGTTTCAAATATTTTTAAGGCTTTACACACTCACAAAAAAGTTGTCCTCACATACCCAATATTAGACGAGGGAGCGGGGTTTTGTGGGCTTACCCCCTTCTTCATCCATCTTGAAAACTTGTCAGACTCGCATACACTAGACATGAACTGTAGAATAGTTTCCAATTACGAGAGTTGGGACGCCACGATGAGCGAAAACCTTTTGTAGATATTATGTGTTGCTGTATATGGATGTTTCCTCTCCTCTTATCCATATTTGTGAACAAAAGCGTTTATCTTTTGAGTCTAAATGCACGTAATTCGATCTTAAAGTCGTATTAACAGCCTTAGTTGGTTCATGTAGTGGATTCTTAACCAGGAGGCTATTGTTTCGATTCTAACTCCATCTCCTCCTACTGGTCACAATAGATCTAAATAAAGGTCGCAGTGATAATTGCAGTCTCAATAGAGATTTGCAACCAGTTTAATAATAGTAACAATTTAAAAACAAATGTAAAATGTAAAACACAATAAGAAAATTGTCAACGAAGATTTTTGTTGAATTGGTGTATTCGTTTTGCCAATCCAAAATCAGAATTAAGGAGAATCCACACCACACAGTGAAAGTGTCAGTGACAGTGATCTCACCGTGATTTTAATAACATCTGTCTGTTTTCTCCGTGTTCAGACAATGACGTGGGAGAGCATTGTCACACTTTCACTGTGTAGTGTGAATGCTCATTTAAGCTAAGATCAAAAACAAACTAAGCGCATCAAAGCAAAGCTAATCCAGTGGAGCAGTTTTTTGGTCTGTTCGGAAACGATCTTTTGTACTGTGTTCGTCTAATGACAATAAGGCTAGATGATCATTATTTAATATACGGTTCACTTTACAAAATCTGAGACCTATATCACAATAAACCACAAGTTAATATTACTAGTGTTGTACTTTTATATAATGTATCGAAACTATACGAATTAAGTTTTAGTATATTGTGAAATAGTCCTCTGATATTCAATGTAAGGCCAGACCCATACTTTGTTTTTATCCTCTCTCTTTTAAATTATTTCATTATCCCCGCCCACTATTTTCATTATAAGCCCCGCCCACTTTATTTATTTGTTGAAAATAGTGTTATTTTAATTCGATGTTAATTTTAAGGGATCGTTTTTTTTATATGTTTGAGAAATTGAAAGTTGATTTTGTCCAGAATGTTTAAGGATACCGTCAAAAGAGTGACCTCTTTTTACAATGGTATCATCATTTTCGTTGATGACCAGAAGTATAAGACTGGAGCTCTAAATGTAACATTTGTTATGCTGTTCAATTTTACTATGATTGTCATTTTACTTTTGGTCATCTATCCTTGGAGGTTACAATAATTAACACGGGCCCAACAAAAAAAACTCCCTCTACAAGAAATATCCAAATAATTATATCTTCAAATATAACTTCACTGAATTAGCTAAGAATACCTATATAATTCTATTTTTTGCACCATTTCTAATTTTGAAGTAGAAAAATATTTTTTGAAGTTTTGTTCTGGAAAATAACCTTAACCTGAAAAAGCCATGTCTTTAAGTTGGATTTACATTAGTCAGTTTACTTGATTAAAATAACTTGAATCTATGAATTTGACGTGTGTCATATGTAAACCTTTTTTGAATTCAAGAAATACTAAATTTCAACCCTACAGTTAACTGAAGAATAAGTCATGTCAAGTATTGTACTTATTTGGTTTCCTAAAAAACAAACAAGTGTGTTGATTTTTTTTTTTTTTTTTTTTTTTTTTTTAAAAAAAAAAAAAAAGAATTTTATTGAGTCAATACACTGTATACATTGGTCAAATCTTGATTTGTAGTGTAAATATATAAATATATATTGATGTCAGAAAACTTGACTAATGTAAATTTGACTTTTCTACAAGCGATGTCTTGAAAATTGGATAATTTTATTTGGGAACATTGTTAATATGTATAATAATAATAGTTGAACCACTCTCAATTTCTCACCAATGTTTGTTTGTGTGTATGTTTAGATAGAAATTATAATCATTAAAACTGACCAACCACTCTTGATATTTGGTCACTGCGACCGGTACGACGCGTGGCAGTGGCCAAATATTATTGTCAGTGAGAGTTCAGCTTTAGAATGATAGTTTAATATTAATTTCTTTGTAACTTATTTATTTTATATTTTGTAAATAATTTCTTATTTTTTATTTAAATTATTTATTTGTAATTTTATGTCAAAACATCTGATGTCATTTTACAGGTTGCATTAAAAAAGTGCGCTCCTTGTATCACATGTTCTATTGGCCAAATTACAAGGGGTAGAACTATCTGAATGTCTAGAAACGCTTTCCAGTGGAAGGGTACGCCCTCCAAAGGATTCTATTTTTTCACTCGTGACGCAATTTAAATTGTAAGGTGTGGATGAACACCCACCATTGGTTGCATTCAAATTTATATTGACTCTTACGCATAATGCCAAAATATTATAAGCATATTTTTTCTTAGTGAAAATAAAAATATTAATTGTTTTAGGCATTTGTATTAATTTGCAAGATTAGTTATAGTTGGTTACATAGTAATATTTTTGCTTGATAAAAACACGCAACAGTTTGTTTTATGAGCACCCATATAGTTCTTATATCATGAGACTTTTAAAGATCTGCGCCAATGATGATTTTTGAAAAGGTCGAATACTCCCTAAATTAAGTTATCGTTTCTAATAGTTGGCGTTACGAATTTAAATCTGCCATTTAGAAGTGGTTGCAAAAAATATCAACTTTTGAGGGGTGCCAACGCAACGCAGGGAAACCGTTTTTGCACATTTTAGAATCTGTCCCCTCTTGTTTGACCTATAGAACATGTGGGTTCAAGGAATGCACAAATTTTTGGTTGCATCCTGTATGTTAAAATGGAGAAGGGAATGCATGGACTTTGAGCTCAAATGTTGATCAAAGATGATACGAGCAATTTTCGCTCACTCGAGTCAGGGGTAATTTTTTTTTTTTTTCATGAAAAAATACCGGAACAGAAAATTTTGTTCATCCTTGTTCAAAACAACTTCTGGAGAGAATTTTTGTTTTCAAAATATAAGTTTTTTTTTTCGTCAAAATATGTCAACCCCAAATGCAGTTCACATTATATTCAGATTTGTCCTTCGTTCTCTCCATCTCACGTCTATCAGTGGTTTTGAAACGCCTCTTTCCTGCTTCTACTTTGCCTTTTGTTGAATCTCACATTGTAATGTAAACATTCCATATTTTAAACAGGAATAGCGCGGAACACTCGTGTCCAGACCTACATTTGTAATGTGTCTAAAATACTTTGGGTCTTACTACTTTGTGAAGCTATAGCAAATGCTATATTAAAAGCATTTGCTTCGTTTTATGCACCCTACTCCTTGTGTGCCCCCCCCCTCTGTTGTGTGCACTATCCATAGCTAATACTTCATACGTTTGTTCTGCGCTACACCTTTTATATTTCGTTTAAATTAATTGTTAAAGGAATTTCTTTCTGGCTCCTAATAATAAAAATAAGTTTGGAAACACTGAGGAAGTTATCGCATCTTGGACACTTCTGACCACATTAACTATTAAATAAATTAAATTTAAACAAAACACTTCCCACAAACACTATTTATTTTAATTTATGAAGAAACTAGTTTCGAATCATTCGATTCATCATCAGTCTAGTCTAAAGATGGAATGATTCGAAACTAGTTTCTTCATAAATTAAAATAAATAGTGTTTTTGGGAAGTGTTTTGTTTAAATTTAATTTATTTAATAGTTAATATTTTTTAACACTTATAATTAACATGTTATTCAAAGATTTAAACCTCTGACCACCCCCGATTGATGAAATAATTTTTCATTATCTTCAAACGCCTCTCTATGGAAATACTCGTACTAAAATGAGAAAAGTTTTGATACTCCGCCGTCTCAAATTAGAATTAAATTCTGCGCATGACGTCACAAGTGTATCATTTGTAACTTCGTGCGGTTTTACCTATTCATTCATAAGATTAATCTTCTCACTTTTATTTATATTTTACTGTTTCGAATTCCAAAGAGTTATAACGGATACTTTATGTTAACACAATAAGTACTGCACTCGTGACGTCAGCAAATTCTATGCAAGAACGCCCTCATTGTATCATGGCATAACGTAGTATGATAGTGTACTTTGTTCCAGAGTTAGGGAGTACCCCCATCTAATAGTATACTATCTTCCCAAAGTCTGGGAGTATCTCTCTTCTGATAGTATTATTTTTTGTAAAAGCTAGCTGTATTATTCTTTTTCTTTTTGTAGACTGAAACTTTTTTTAGCCGTCCTCTTTTTTTTAAGTTTCACATTTCTTTGCGTTATTTCTTTTATTACATTTTTCATTTAACGGCTAAACAATTGTAAACGGGGTAGTCATTCGAAGGCTTCACATAGCTGTACCGAGTTGGTCGACACATTGGCAACACGTTATGGGATAACTTCAGGCCATACTTTCCCTTTGTTGATTAGAACACAGAAACCTGCAGTTGGTCTGAATTGACACTGCAGTCATTGCATTTAATTGTTACCAATGCTCTATATAGAATATTTTTCGCAACTTTAAGTTAGTTTCAGGGCGAATTAAACTAAACATACTGGAATATGAGACCGATCCCGGACCGTCAAAATTCAAACTAAAGTAAAAATGGAAAATACGGTGCGACACCGACAGTACGGTCTCGGTGCGGATATGTTGTGTGGGGAAGATTCGTGTACTCGGATATGTTTGGCCACTAAAATTTTTTATTACTATTTATTTTATTAATTTTTTTTTTAAAAAAAAACATTTCCTTTTATTACTTGAATTTTTTTTGTGAAGTATAAATATGTCAATTTAAAATCATGAATATTTGATCCTGTTGCATCATTATTCCTCCAAAGCTATCTATTGGACTAGTATGTCATATCAAGTATAATATCTTGATAACTGTCCAGTGTCCAGTTATGACCTCAAACCCCAAATATTATTTCCCTCGTTTACAAAAGCTTACTTTTTATTTTGCTTAAAATGTTTGCTTTATGTATATATAAATCTTCTACAATTTGAAGTCTGTATAATAAGTGAACCCATACAGACCTCAATAATTATGCTTTTTGTTCAAAAGTACAACAACTTCCCCTGACCATTTTTATGAACAAAAAAATGCTTATTTTTCTCTGCAGAAACACAAAATGGCGGAAGTGATTTTTTTTAAAAAATGATAAGATGGCACTGCTTTTATTTTTACCTTTCGGGATTTTTTTTTTTTNTTGCTGAAACATATAAAAAAATTTTAAAAGATTTATTAAAATTTTTTAAATGATATCACGTTTTCTAAATTGTAATTGAATCAATTGCGTCCTCCTCTTTGATGAAAGTGCCCTAATCAAACAAGTTTTGTGATCATTAAAGTCTCATATTAAGAATAACAAAGATGATGCTCATCGTTTTTCATTTAATATCAAAAAGTGCGAATATCGATTTTCCCGACAATCGACGATAATTAGCGCCATGATACCAAGAAGACAAGGTATGACCTTCCGCCATCCCGAATTAGTCCAGTTCTTTGGATGTCGTCACAAGTGACCCTTTCTATTTATTTTCATAAACGCTGGTCACGTGAATGTAGATAGGCTTCGCCATTTTATTCATTTAATATTTAACAGGAACAAGCCTTGTTGTCACAGTGTCATTGTTGGGCTCGCACAGTCGTCGCGGACGATACACTCCACCATTTTGTCCAGACCTTTAACCCAAATTGTGTTTCTACCGATGATTTATTAGCATGAAGGGGCAAGTTTGAGTAAAAAAAGAAATTATGCATAATGCCATCAAAACATCATATTATTATCTAAATATTAAACTTCTCTTTTATTTTTTAGTAAACAACTCCTTTTCATTGTTAATGTGTAAATTATTTTTAGAATAAACAATATAAAGCTTGTACCTACCTATTTTATAAAACAAAATGTCTCGTGTTGTTGTTGTTGTTTTTTTTTTGTTTTTTTTTTTTACTTTTTTTTAGCTTGGTAAAGAATAACTCTGCCAATCTAGCGCAAAGAAAATCGGTCAACGCTAAGTGGAAATAGTCATTTTTATGTAAAAAAGAAAGAAAGATATTTTACGTTTCATTATAAATCGAATTGAAAAAAACTATTGGTACACCCTCTACGCAAAAACAACTGAGGCACTTTAGCATTGACTGATTTTGGATCGTATAACCCATTTGGGGTATTAATGGTCCTCGAATCTTTTCATCGCAAACAGTTACATACGTAGCGTTTCATACAAAAATATTACGTCCGCCACTTTCGGCGGGCAAACATACATAGGGTTTGATATAAAAATATTACGTCGGCCACTTACGGCTATCGGCGGGCAAATATACATAGGGTTTCATACAAATATATTACATCCGCCAATTTCAGCTTTCAGCGGGCAAACATACATAGGGTTTCATACAAAAATATTACGTCGGCCACTTACTGCTTTCGGCGGACAAACATACATACATAGGGTTTCATACAAAAATATTATGCCCGCCACTTACGGCTTTCGGCGGACAAACAGATTTTTTATTCGATTTTTCATTTTATATAAATGGTGGTGGGGGGATTTTTTTTTTTCGACGCCAGGCCAAAGGTTCATAATTAGAAGTTACGAACAAACAAAAAAATTACTTTGCAAAGCACTTCCCCGATCCACCAATCCAGCATGAACTGCCCTTACGTTAATGACATTATATTTTTAGTTTAAATTAAATTGGACAACTTGCTGGTGTTCTTCTTCCTCTTTGGCGGTAACCTGAATGTTTCCTCTTGTTTGGGTACCACCTGTTGACAAAGAAAATTATCGCAACATTTTACTCCTTCGGTTGTACTCGTAGAAAAGAGAATTCGATTTTTAACCCTAAAATATCATAATACTAATAGTTGCGTAGTTGTGAAAAGAGGTGACTTTCTCCAGCTATTTAAAATAACCAAGATTATTGGCTTCGCCCTCATTTGTGTTGTTTGATTGAAGCTTAAAGACTTCAAGTAGTCCTGGAGCGTAGACCCAACCATCTTGAGGACCATTCTATCCCAACTTCGTTCTGAGTGGTCCAAACACCTCAACCCTTACCTGCACCGAATTGATCCAACCATTGAAGATGTATGTCATGTCCCAACTGTAAGGACAGCCCACATGGTACTACTCACTTATTCAATTGTTCATCAAACGACAACAACTGACTTGCGGGCGAATCCAAAAGAAGTGGTGAGATTTTTTAATCTCCCCACAGCTGAGATGTGAATCTACGAAAACAACAATGCACGAACGAAAAATGGACATTTGATTGTATATTTTCTATTTAATGCACGGTCCACATGGCTTACCTCTTCTCCTGATCTTGATAAAATTGGTAGATTGATTTTCTGTTCTAAATTCTGAGAAGGTTTGGCCCCTACATTTCCCTTGGAAAGTCTGAAAATGTTTAAATAATCATTGTTATTTTGTGTACTAGGGTTCGGCTTCCGAAGGATAAAACCGGATATCTATTATTAATGCGATGCAACATCCGTCTGTCCGTCCTTCTATAACAAGTTGAATTTTTCAAAAATTGTGTGTTGATTTGATTTTGAAGGAATTTTGAGAAGCACCCTATCAGACCATTTAGGCGAATTTTGGTCACTTTTGTGTTTTATCAAATATATTTGTCGACCACACTGTTTGGTACTTTCTGAAGTAAAAAAAATTTGGCATCATGACAAATAATACCTTTTTTTTTTTTTTTTTTTTTTTGANACGAAAAATGGACATTTGATTGTATATTTTCTATTTTATGTACGGTCCACATGGCTTACCTCTTCTCCTGATCTTGATAAAATTGGTAGATTGATTTTCTGTTCTAAATTCTGAGAAGGTTTGGCCCCTACATTTCCCTTGGAAAGTCTGAAAATGGTTAAATAATCATTGTTATTTTGTGTACTAGGGTTCGGCTTCCGAAGGATAAAACCGGATGTCTATTATTAATGCGATGCAACATCCGCCTGTCCGTCCTTCTATAACAAGTTGATTTTTTCAAAAATTGTGTGTTGATTTGATTTTGAAGGAATTTTGAGAAGCACCCTATCAGACCATTTAGGCGAATTTTGGTCACTTTTGTGTTTTATCAAATATATTTGTCGACCACACTGTTTGGTACTGTCTGAAGTAAAAAAAAATTTGGCATCATGACAAATAATACCTTAATGCTATAGGAGTGCTCTTTCCTTTCTCTTTTATTTCGTTGGAATAGTCAAAAACACAATCCTCAAATTAACATAAGTAACGCGGTTCTCATGACGTCAGCAATCTATCATGACTAACAATTCACTCACCTATTGTCCTCAATTTTAAATTCAAATTCACTCAAAGCTTCTCGAAACACGTTGCTTGCTTCAAAATTGATTCCTAATAGTTTAGATTGAGAGTTGGTTAAAAACATTGCCTCGTTGAAATATTTCGTTGCAATACTTTCTGTTGGGGAAAAAAAGAAAATATTTAAGGGTAAAGATCAATGTTGGTGTAAAAATAAAACTTTGAGGATCAACAAGACCCCAAAATTAGACCTAGGCCTTTGTACAAACCAAATATAAATCGATCGACGTCAAGTGGAAAAAGAGTGATGTTTAAGTCAGGAAGACAGTTTTTTCATTAAATTTTTGGATTCTAAGTACCTTCTTGAAACGTAAAATATCTAATTTTAGGGGGGTTACCGCTGTGATCATTACCAAAGGTTCAATATTGAAACGCCAATACATATATACGGTTTGTTTTGGAATTCCATGGCATTCCGTCAAAGTTTGCTTCAGTGGGACTTGAGCTACAAAAAAATCCCAGTAGCATAATTGTGGAATCCTAATCGTTTTCACATATCCGCAATTTTTTTTTTTTTATCGATAAATGTTTAATACACTATTCCCCTGTATATTACTTAAGTGGAACAACGTTGGGCCTGTTCAATAATCGAATGGGAGTCCTTTCGGGGATACCAAATGTTGTTAGCTGTTTCTGTGTACACCCATTTTCGTGAGGACAAATGAGTAGCTGTTAGTGAAGGATATAGGTACCTTAGCTGAACGAGCTGTAGGAATAAATGTGTTTCCCAAAGCTGTACAACTGAGTAGCTGTTAGTGAAGGATATAGGTACCTTAGCTGAACGAGCTGTAGGAATAAATGTGCTTCCCAAAGCCGGACAACTGAGTAGCTGTTAGTGAAGGCTATAGGTACCTTAGTTGAACAAGCTGTAGGAATAAATGTGCTTCTCAAAGCTGTACAACTGAGTAGCTGTTAGTGAAGGTTATAGGTACCTTAGTTGAACGAGCCGTAGGAATAAATGTGCTTCCCAAAGCTGGACAACTGAGTAGCTGTTAGTGAAGGCTATACCTTAGTTGAACGAGCTGTAGGAATAAATGTGCTTCCCAAATCAAAATCAGTTTACAAATTTTTGAAAACGAAATCGCTTTAAAATTGCATTTTTTATTATTATTAAATTCATGTATTTAGTTGCATTTTTTTTTTTTTTTTTTTTTTTTTTTTTTTTTTTTTTGTAAAAGAAATACCATTGTCTGGTTTTTACCTGCCGCAGGACAGATCTATATTAATAAGGTCAAACACATTTCAAAAATGCTAGCAGATTTCATTAGCATTTACAGTACTTACTTTGTGTCCATCACGGAAAGTAATGGTAATGGAAGAGTTGGGTAGCATATATTATTATACTACTCTGAGGACACCGCACTAGATGTTGATAATCCCGGCCCCTTCCAAGTCTCCGATAGTAGTAAATATCTCAAATACATGAGTATGAAATTCCAGGTGGGCTGGGTTTGAACTCACGCCCTACTGTTTACAAGTCAAAGCGTCTTAATACAGAGATTTGACTTTTAGCATTTATAGTGTACTCCCGATTGTTGACATACGGGGTAATATGAGAAAAATTAGGCACTCACTTCTGGCTAACACAGCACCGCCCAGTTTATACTCTGCAATTTCTTCATCTTTTGATTTGATTATTTTGAGTAATTCGTTCTGTTGATCTCGCAGTCGCTGCACGGAGGCCAGCAAAGGAAGCGTCACTGATTCATAAAACTAAAAAAAACAACAACATTAAGTTGTTTCTCTATTAAGATACCTAATTTCCTTTAGCTTTGGAAATGCTAAAACAAACAAGTACGATGGTGTTCAAGACAGACTACTATTGGATTGGAGTAAAAGTTAAATAATTTTATGGTTTTACCACGTTGAATACACCAGTCTCTCATCACATCACAGAATTTAAGCAACGACGTTCGTGTTTGACTCTGTACTTAGGCCCGATCCTACCACGACGTGTTTTCAAAGAGTTTCATCTGACACTGTGCTAATACTATACCCAAACCCGGGTGTTTCATAACTCGGCTTTTGGTAGGACCGGACCTTAGGGATACGATATCGAAAGCAAAATATCGATAGAAAAATATCGATACTAGAAAAGTATCGATACCGCGCAGTATCGATTCTTTTGTAGCATTTTGTATAAGGTTGAAATACTCGGGGTATTCGAGAGTTTCACTCATCATCAAAAGTTTTAGGCACTTCCCATATATCTAGAGCGCTGAAATTTTACATGAAGTTAGCAATTGACATCCAAGTAAATGAAATTTGAACTAATTGTAATTAAGAGATTCAAGAATACCCGCCTGTGTGTACCACTGTACCAACATCAAAGAAGGAAAAAAGCTTTGTCTAGAAATCAAATATTTGTACGATGCCGACGCGTTGATCGCGAATCAAGTGCTGATTTTTTTTCTACACTCTAATTGAAATTTTAATCTTCCAATTTCGGGGAATCGAGATTTTGTTCAGAGGATCAAACTAGTCTGTGGTCTATGGTCAAATTAGTTAAAGGGTTCAAATACCGGGCCACATTTTTTTCAGGCGAATTTTAGGCGTATTAATTATTCAGAAACTAATTGTTCAAATTCTTTTGGGTACTCGGTGTGTTTTGTTAGGTATGATTAAAAAAATACTCAGTAAGTAGTATCGGTGCAAAAGTATCTTTTTTCATGTCCTTATCCTAAACACCACGTGTTGTTAGCTGATTTGGTGTGCACTCAGTCTTATGAGGACAAAAGTAGCACATATTGGAACCAGGGGAACAGTTGAAGAGGTGTAATTACACTCGTTGTAAAAACTCAGCCAACTTAGCATATGCATTTATTATTTTAGTAGATCAAAATTACCCCCCCCNAAAATTCCCCCCCCCCCCATACTTTACCCTTCAAGGTAGGCAGAATCCAAAAATAAAATTAAAAAATATCGTAACCGGCGTCTATGGCACTTCGAATACACCAGTTCCCGTTAGATCACTAAAGTTAAGCAACGTCCAGCGGAGTTGTACCATGTGGGTGTCCGCGTGGGTTCGCGCCCTCGTATTGCTGGCTTTTTTCCGGCCCAACCCAGGCTGGGTAAGGTCAATGTGGGTAGCTGGTTTGCAAGTTTCCGGCGAATGGAGGGTAACCCCCCCGCCCGTCTTGAAGGACCAATAGATGTCAAAGAGACGTTAAGCCAAATTAAAATATATATATATATAACTATATATCGTTTTATCAAAATTTGATTTCTTTTTTTTCGTCAACCGGCTTTTTAAACTCGATTTTTGTATAATAATACTGCTTATTTATACTGCTCGAATGAGACTAACGAGTCCCTTTACCCCAGCAGTAAGCTTGTACTATTATTGTGGTCAAATTCTCAATTAATTGAGAGGATAAAATCCTACCTTGGCTGGGTTTCGAACCCGCGACCTCCTGATTACCAGGCAAGCGCTTGACCACTGAGCTACCAAGGCGATTTTTGTATATGGAGGTGGGGTATTTTTTTTAAATCATAATGGGGAGAAGGCTTCTGCAAGCTGCTTCAAAAAATTTGAACTCACAATTTCTGATCCAACTTGATCTAACAAAAAACTTAATCTGAAGGGCACCATCTCATTTATTAAACTTTTCAAAGTGAATCGCAGAGAAGTCCCCTCTGTCTCAAACAAACATTCTGATTTATCACCTGGTGCAGCCAGTCGATCCAAGCTTTCAGTTTGAAATCGTAAGTCACTGGCTTCAACGGTACTATTCATTTCCTGTAAATTATGAAATAGAAAATATAAACTGATAGGTTTGTAAACTATGCACCTCACTCGGTTAAAATGCCCAAAATAAGGCACAAGTCAGCTAACATAACAAATGCAAAGCCAACACAACCTCGAACTATGGATCTATACTTGCGCCCCATGGAAGTTGCTTGGATTCTTGGACTCAGTATTAATGAACATGATACTGGATAATGGTGGAAGTGCAGGACTTGTCATTTTTTTGTTATACTTAAAAAAAAGACTACATTGTTATTTAAAAAGTTTAATAAAGTCTTATTATTTATTACGTTTCATAATTTAAATATTTAATGAGGCGAGTGAGTTCTATTATTTCAAAACGTGATCTACGACGATCCCTAGATTCCATCAAAATACAAAAGGTTTGGGCTCGTTGTGTAACGAGTAACCGACAAAAAGCCCTCTGTCTAACGTTACCTTAGCAATGTGAACGACCTCTGACATGTCAAATACTTTCTGCCACATTAACTTCGAATCTGTCACTGATAGCTTAATATCTTCACCAAACTGTTCTATCTTATAACAGTATCCATTTGAAATTGGTTGCCACAGAGCTGCCATCAAGATCTGTAAATAAATCCATCTAGCATCATGATTTGGTAAAAGACATAAGAAAGTTCATAACAAACAAGGTTGCTCTCAGACAGACGAATAACTACTTATTTTATTGCATAGCACAATCTTTGCATATACACATGGGCGTACGCAAGGGGGGGGGGCAGCTGCCCCCCTAGAAAATAAATCCAACTTACACTATATATTATGACTTTTCAGCGTAACTTACACTAGATGTTATGATTTTTCGACCCAACTTACATTAGATAAAAATACTTTTCACCCCTAACTTAAAATAAATGGTACGGACAACCGTACTAGATTTTCTCTTCCTTAATCATTCTATCAGACTACCATCGAATGTAGATGTTGCTCTTCTAAAGTTTGAAGTCTATTAGTGATATTATAATTACAACTAGCTGTTTCGCCCGTGCTTCGCTACGACCTATAGATTGTCACCTTAGAGGCATGGCCGTTCCCGTGTGAAAGTAGGCGTGTACGCTGTTGTAAATGTATTTCTTATGGGGATTGTTTACTTTTCGAGATTTTTACCCCTTAAAATTAAAATTTTGCAAAATCCTTTTTAGTGCACACTTACATGGTGCAACGAAGGTCCCTGCCAAATTTAAAGTCTGTAGCATTAATAGTTTCGGCCCCACGTTGTATACCTTTATTTTAAAAAGATTTTGCTGCCTTCGCCAATGGACTTTGTTCTTTAGTGATGGTATTAGTTTAAAAATTTTGGCAACCTACGACTGTGGACATTGATTGCTCTTTAGTGATAGTATTATTTTGAAATTTTGCAGCCTTCGGCTGTGTGAACTTTGCTCTTTAGTGATGGTATTATTTCAAAAAGATTTGGCAGCATTCGGCTGTGGACATTGCTCTTCAGTGATAGTTATAGTTTAAAAAGTTTTGGCTCTTTAGTGATAGTATTATTTTAAAAAGATTTAGCAGTCTTCGGCTGTGGACTTTACACTTTAGTGATGGTATCATTTTAAAAAGATTTCACAGCCTACGGCTGCTGACGTGGCGCTTTAGTGATAGTATTTTTTTTTTAAATAATCCCATGTGTCCCAACTAATGTTTTTTTATTTTTAGAATTATACAAGGCAATGGCTGAGTAGGCTAGAGCCAAAGTTTCTAGAAAATACCAAAAATTGTCAATTAAATACTTGGGTGACTCGGTGACTGTGCATACCAAATTTTATCAAAATCAGACAAATTTTATGTTATTCCATTTATGGGACCTTACCGGGGCCCCAAGACCAAAATTAATTAGCGCCAAACAATATTATATTACACTTCAACCTAAGTTGTATTCTCCAATTTCTTGTATGAAATTGATATGAATAGGCACCAAGTTTAAAATTCTAGCTATTACAGTTTTAAGCAGGATATGCGAAAACCCCTAAAAAGCGGCATAAACCCGCCAACGGTACCTATATTCAATTTCCAGCATACCAAATATCAAGTATTGCCGATCTTGAGATATCTTGTTCACATACAGACATACACACACATGGACCAATGACTGAAACTCGATATTTGGGCTCTGGGGACCCCAAAACGTGTTTTGGCGTTGAAAACTCGACATCGAAAATTTCAGCCCATTTCAATACTTTCCTTTTTATAGGATAAGGAAAGTAAAAAAAAATTNAACTCGGCTGCCCCCCCCCCTCAGACGAGATTCTGCGTACGCCCATGCATATACATATGTAGACAAGGAAATGGAGCAATCTGAGGACTTCCATTAAACATCCGTTTCGAATGACCATAGAAGTTAAATTGACGTTAAACGATAAAAAAAACTCAAACAGAGTTAAAGTTAGGTGAACTATGATCAAACAAACGTAATGGGGGCTGGTATGGTTCACCAAATAAACTTCGTCTATGGTCGCTTTTACGTACGGAACGATCTGAAATGAGATCTACCATAGTTCCAGCCAAAACCTCTTCGGTACCCTCGCATCAACATATTGCTATTATTTCTCTAAATTAACCTAGAAATAGCGAGCCATTTTTTATTTAGAGAGAAGTCCACTACAACCACAAACATATTAAATTAAACCCATGGATAGCCAGGTCTCGCTTGATCCTCCCCCCCCCCACGTGTGTCAGTTTAGCTTCCTCACCATTTCACCACAGTAGACTTGCGAAAAATACGGGGTGGACCAAAAGTAATGACCCTATTTGTTTCTCTTTCATTTTTTAAGGTGACAATTAATTTCATTCTAAGTTTGAAATTTGTGATCTAATCGCTTGTAGAATTTGTATAGACTCCTCAGGAACGAGGAATAATATTGTGACAATGTTTTTGGCAAATAATCGTTCATTATGATTTTTGCCAGGAGCAGTTTAGTAAAAAGACAGGAACAAAACTACCTGTTGCATTTGAATTAGATTTTCGTTGATGGCTGTAAAGCATCTTGATGATATTTTAAATTCACGTCACTAATTATTCAAAAATTAGCCGACTGTATAGTGGTTGGAAGGGAAGGGATTTCGAAACTAATTTGGAAAGGAGATAGGTACAAATGTAGCCACCAAGGGGAGCAAGCCAGCTTCATTAGATGACAGTCCTAAACCTGTGTAAATACAGAAGGTTTGGTGTTAGGAGATGGATCTAGCTTTTAAAAAGCTCTGATTTGAACCAAAGATGAGAGGTCAACAGCAAAATGCGGTTACTACGCATTGATACTATGAGAAGAAAGCGATAGTTACCGTGCCAAGAAAGGATACAGCTAAAGAGAGTAGGCACTGTAAAAAAGGTTGTGGCATGGTAGAATTAAGGAACGCAACGTCGAACCCAAATAGAATGGGGAAAAAGTGAAGTTAAAGAAGAAGAAGATCCAATCTTGGAGTTTATTAATTGACATGGGTCCCCACAACCAATTCAATCACTGTAATATAGGTAATTACATAAAAAACTTTTACCTAATCACCCATGTACAATACAGTCATTTATAAATTGTTGTCAGAAACTTACAACTACTGCCCATAATTTTCAGAGCTCTGCACTCTGAAAATCACCTCAACCAAGCACAAGAGGCCCAGTTGAGACTTAGGTAAATGTAAATGTATATTTCTTTGTGTTATTATGTCACGATGTTTGTGGGCATCATAGCATTACAAGGTATTCTCAACAATCACTCCAATATCACTAAGCCTAAGCTACACTTTAACAATTTTCACCTTACAATGCTACCACTTAACACTATTACCATAGCTACTCAATTGTCCTCAGGAGGCTGAGTTACCCCCAAACACAACCAGACCAAGTAGAAAATTCGAAAAAACCTTTTTGAATTTTCGACATGCCCAGGAATCGAACCCGGAACCTCCTTGGTGCAACCCGAGTGTGATACGCACTCTGCCACGGAGATGTCTTGAGACTTAGGTGCAGGGGCTCATTTAGCCCTAAAGAGGAATTTAGCTCAGGAATATACGAATATCAACCCACACTACCTTCGTCTATGCACACGTTAATACAGGTGATTTGAAACTTAAAAATTGTTTTTGTGTGACTTAGAAAAAAAAGACAGGACAAATATTCAAAAAGCAACATCTACCCAATCCGGACTTGGGACTTCTAGAACAATCAATTCAATGCAATTGATAAAATTTACTAAATTAAGCCTATTACTTTCATTGGCATAATCAAAGTAGTTACCTTATTTTCCTTGAAAGATTTCCTTTCATACACAAATAAATATAAATACAGTTTGACTATAGTCTCGTAATTTTCGGTCCGCTCAGACCCCAAATTAATTAGGAAACCTTATTATGACCAAGAGGAACCGGTAAACAACCCTTAATTATTAAACAAGGAGAGGATCCTTACTTACTACTCGAGTAGCATTTCAGAAAACAAGTTTATTTTTAAAAATCTAGCGGGTCAATATTATCAAATGTATAGCTTGCAGTATATTTACATATGAAAATATGAAGGGGTATTTTAGGTATACGTTTCTGATCGCACACCTAACTACCAATGCGCAATGGTCAAGAAATACGACGTGGGGATGTCGAAATTATATCGATATTAATATCTCGAAAATATCGAAAAAAAAAAAAATGCTAAGGTCACTAAGTTACCTACGTCTACGTCAAACGTTACGTTGATTTGATTAGGACTGTCGATATTTTTATAGATAATATGAAATATCCATATTAAGGTTTCGATATAACCGATAAACCAATATTTTATATCAATATTCGACCATCCGATGATATCGTTTATCTATATTCTTCTTTCGACACGGCAAACCTACGCCGACGTAGTTACCGCGAAAATGAGAGCGTTTTTCGCAGACTCAAGTGTGGCGGATTTATTTGAAGAACAATGCAATTTGTATTCTCGGAATCGGATTTTTCCAAAAATGTTGGGCAAACCTTTTTGAGTGGCTTATCATATATTTAGTTTCTTGTGGTACCTGTGTCATAGCAAATAGAGCAGAAACTTTCTGCGGAGTGAGGGATTTTGCTTAATTTTGCCCATGAGTGGACTGCAGCTGAAGAATATGGCTAAAGAAAAATGGTGGCAGATAGGGTAACGGGTTGGTTAACTGAAATAGTTTTACACCCAAAGAAAAGGTCTAAACATTGTAAGTACATTAAATGGGTGCAAAGCCCTAGGAGAAGGTTTAATCACAAGGAAAGACAAAGAACTTCTATTTTAATATTTATATTATATTATTACTAGCTATTTTCCGGTGCTTCGCTACGGTTACAAAATTCAACAACTCAATTTTAGATTTTTGGTGGAACCGACCCCCAGAGTGAACACGGCTCCTATTTAGATAATTCAATATTTTACTCAAAGATATTACTTTTTGCACTGCGGAACACCTTCGTATAAAATTTCAGCTTTCTCGCTC
>CM022883.1:8434407-8463817 GCA_012654025.1 Pachypsylla venusta
AAAAAATTGAGCTGATTTGGGAGGTAGGTACTCAGCCTACAAAAAATTGAGCTGATTTGGGAGGTAGGTACTCAGCCTAAAAAAATTGAGCTGATTTGGGAGGTAGGTACTCAGTCTAAAAAAAAATTTAGCTGATTTGGGAGGTAGGTACTCAGCCTAAAAAAAATGAGCTGATTTGGGAGGTAGGTACTCAGCCTACAAAAAATTGAGCTGATTTGGGAGGTAGGTACTCAGCCTAAAAAATTGAGCTGATTTCGGAGGTAGGTACTCAGCCTACAAAAAATTGAGCTGATTTGGGAGATAGGTACTCAGCCTGAAAAAATTGAGCTGTATTGGGAGGTAGGTACTCAGCCTACAAAAAATTGAGCTGATTTGGGAGGTAGGTACTCAGCCTAAAAAAATTGAGCTGATTTGGGAGGTAGGTACTCAGTCTAAAAAAAAATTGAGCTGATTTGGGAGGTAGGTACTCAGCCTAAAAAAATTGAGCTGATTTGGGAGGTAGGTACTCAGCCTACAAAAAATTGAGCTGATTTGGGAGGTAGGTACTCAGTCTAAAAAAAAAGTTGAGCTGATTTGGGAGGTAGGTACTCAGCCTAAAAAAATTGAGCTGATTTGGGAGGTAGGTACTCATCCTAAAAAAAAAGGGTTACCGTGCCAGGAAAGGGTAAAGCTAAAATGAGTAGACACAGAACAAAAGATTGTGGCATGGTGGAATTAAGGAAAGCAACGCCAATCCCAAATGGAATTGAGACAATATGAAGTTAAAGAAGAAGATGATTTCTCCTCATGAATGTGAGAGGACCCGGAAAATAACACGTGTATTTCCCAAGCGGACTCACATCCAAGTACTAAACTGCCTGCCGTTTCTTAACTTCTTGAATTGCTCTATTGTTTGATCCGATTCGACTTGGGTCATTCCCTGGGTCTCTTTCGCCATATCAATTTCATCGTTTTTTCCCAATCAACCAACACTCTATGTTCAATTTTGTCTTGTCAATTGCGTCGTTTGATTCAACTTACGTTCTCTGATCAACTTTTGTCTTGTCAATTGCATCGTTTGATTCAACTTACGTTCTCTGATCAACTTTTGTCTTGTCAATTGCATCGTTTTTGATTCAACTTACGTTCTCTGATCAACTTTTGTCTTGTCAATTGCATCGTTTGATTCAACTTACGTTCTCTGATCAACTTTTGTCTTGTCAATTGCGTCGTTTGATTTAACTTACGTTCTCTGATCAACTTTTGTCTTGTCAATTGCGTCGTTTGATTCAACTTACGTTCTCTGTTTAACTTTGGCCATGTCAATGGTGTCATTTGGTCCGAATCCCATTTCTTTTCTGAAATTTTGATGAGGTAAGAAGGCCCAAGGTAATTTGAAAATATTATCCTTACTATTGCAGAGTGTCATTTGTTCGAATGAACTTAGTGTTGTAGTTGTTGGAACGGACGGTGGCAGTCTAAAGCGTGGATACTTAGTACTCGGGGCATTCTTCAGGCCTGAAAATAAATAATTCAATTCCTTTGTTCTTATTTGCAGTGATCGACTGTATGCAGGGCCGTAGACAGAAAATCCGGGCCGGGGGGGAAAATTTACGGCCCCCTATCATTCTTATTCTTAAGGCAGTAATAATAGTCAAAGTAGGCAATTCACGTAGTCGATGTGAAAAGGCGTGTACGCTTCTTCTTGGCAACAAATAATTCGATTATCAGATGTTAATGTTTACGAAATATATCAATATTTATGATTACTGTACAAGCTGAAAGGTCGCACTATATTGTAAAATCAGTGTCCTGGAAAAGCCATTGTCCCATATTAGCCCACTAACGCTAAACTTCTGATTTTGTGTGTTTGAAAATTTTTAAGTTGATTTATTTATTATTCAGAAAAAAAACTTGAAAATATTAATTATGATAATTTTCTCACCGGGACCTCTCAGGAAATCCAGGAAATTGAGGGATTTTAGGAAATGGAGGCATTTCCCCCATTCCCCCTCTCGTCCGGCCTGCTTGTATGCCTAACTGGCTAAGTTCACATAAATTCGAATCGATAAATAGTTTGATCGAATCGCTCTCACAATAGAAATTGCATGTTGGAAAATGGTATCGAATCTGCAAGAGTTTTTGCGGCTTATTTTTAATTCCCAAGGTCAGGTTTTAAAAGACATCCGTTCTTTATTACGCCGATCATGCTCGGTTTGAATTCGAAACAAGTCAGCTTTCGAATTTAAATCCAAACTATACCATTCAGGAAAAGCCTCGATTTTCTCTCTTTCCTGCTCGAGAGTTGAATTGCTAGCATTTCCCCAATTATCTAAATAGTTCGATTCCTCTCATCTCATTCCATTGATCGACTTCATGTCATATAGATCACATTTTTAATGAGGTTGAGGGATTTAGCCTTTAGAGGTCATTAAACTCAATTGGGAAGGGAAGCACTCATGTTTTGTCTTCAACGTCAATCACGTCATTGTATTATATGTATTTCACAGGAGGGAATGTAAACTCGTCGCATCTTAGCGGTAGTTCTTATCTACGGAGAATACAACTTTTTAAGTTATTAAATTGGCCCTCTACGGCTGCGCTACTCGCTGTCCTATTGCCTCATCCGTAGAAGGGTACCATCGTACTACCCCAAAGCGAGATGAGCTTGGAAAGATTCAAAAATTGTTTTGGGAGAGCCGGCACATACTGCTGGTTCTCTCTATCTCCCAAATTGTTTTTTCTTAAAATCAAGGCACTTTGTTGAAAATGTGCGTGCGATGAGCCTTATATAGTAAAACTTTTTATCCATGCTGACATCATGCGCGAATATAGCTCTCTTGTTTTTTTTGGGGGGGGTGGGCACAATCGCACAATATACCCAATAGAAAATTTGGAGGGGGGAGGGGGAAGGGTTTGTAACCTAGAGAACGGGGGTTCGATTCCTGGTTAGTACTTTTTAATGTAATGTTTATCGAGAGTTCGCCACAAATACCTTTGATAAGGGTGATAAGTGATTTTATAAGCGTGATGACGAAAAAAAAAAATGTTTTTCATTTACGTATTTCTATTTAGTCTTAGGATTGTGAATTATTTAGTGGCCCAGCCCCCCCCCCCCCTCNGGCTCACCATTAATTTGATTTTTTTTTTTTTTACGTGTTTCTTAAATAATGAAATTTGAGAAACACCGCCCGTTTAAAAAAACTGGGGGGCAGGTGCCCCCCGGGCCCTCCCCTATATCCGCGCATGGCTGACATTAGTGCCACGCCACTGACATGGCACATACAATAGTTTTTGGAGACAAAGCTCGACATCTTTTCCAGTTTCAAGAACATATTTGATACTGCTGTGTTTTTCCGTAACCATGTCAGCAACTGAGAATATTGTCACCACCCCCACCAACAACAACAACATCATCAACAGTAACAAGAACAACAACATCATCAACGGTAAAAAGAACAACAACATCAGCTTCCATGATCATCATTTTCAGCTGTTAGTCCTGGCTTTGGCTGTCAATCCTTCGGACACACCCCTCCTCCGAAAAAATCTTGGGTACGGCCCTGAAATGAATATGACTCACCCTGTATATTAACTATTCGTACCCTTTAAAAACGTATCCAAGTATACAGTGATTCTATCATTGAACCAAGCGTAGGTTGTATATTCTTTTGTTAATCCTTTTTGTCCATAATAGAATGTGGCCCTTGTAGGAACATGTTGCATTGTGTAATATAACCATTCCGGTCGAAACGATATCCTCGTTCGATCAGGAGGAATTGTCACATTTGGGTTTCTGAACATGTAAATATCGTCATCATCATCATAGGCGGCTCGCTTTCCACGCAATAATTTCAAAAATGGGTTAATATCATACGCGCATTGTATGACATTACTTGCTAATATTATTGTTAAAAATTGTACAAGCATTGTAAAAGTTGACCCTTTTAGGGTGCAACAAAATTACAAAATCTCGTTAATTCTTTTGTTAATCGTCAGTTCCTCAGGGAAGTCTTCTTCCAATTTTGTTGCAATGGCTCCTTCCAATTGAAACCCCCACAGATCCTCAGGGAAGTCTCCTTCCAATTGTTACTCCTCCAGTTCCTCACGGAAGTCTTCTTCCCTATGCTGCAATGACTCCTTCCAATTGAAACCTCTTCAGTTCCTCGGGGAAGTCTCCTTCCAATTTCTACAATAGCTACTTCCAATGTTTACCTCTTCAGTTCCTCAGGGAAGTCTCCTTCCAATTTCTACAATCGCTTTTTCCAATGATTACCTCTTCAGTTCCTCAGGGAAGTGTTCTGCCAATTATTACAATCGCTTCTTCCAATTGTTACCTCTTCAGTTCTTCAGGGAAGTAGACTTCCAATTATTACAATGGTTAGCTTTGATACAACACGGCACACACTCATTCGGTCATCAGTATGAAGACGTCAAACTTTTGGATTTCTTTTTTTCTCCAAAATCTCCTGAATGGTTTAAGATAAAAGTTTGTAGGATATTCCCGTTGGGAAGTAGATTCTAATACGAAGAAATCTGCCATATGGCGTACATGAAATAGCCAAATTCCATTTGTAGTATTGTGTGGATATTCTGATTCTATATATTCCTGAGTTGGTTTTTGGATCTATTAAAAGCCCTTGTACCTAAGCCCCTATTGGACTTTTTGTGCTTGAAGTTCACCTAAGCCTCTACTGAACTCCTTGTGCTTGAAAGAGGCTGGCCCTAACAAAATTAGGTTCATACGAACACTAGTTTGATCATATATGGTCGATTTCTCGACAATGTTTCAGCCATTTTGCTATTGCATACGTTATGATATAAAGCTCTATAAGTCCTTTTAATATAAGTTGATTCATTAATGGTAATCAAAATGATTCACTATCACTAGATTCACAGAGGGTGTAACAAAAATGTGCATTCCTCAAAATCATAATATGGTCTATGTGTCAAATTAATTCCTTGAATCTTGCAAAAGTTACAATTCTTTGATGTTGTGTTTTCGTTGTGTGACCAGTGTGACACCGTTCGTTTGGTATTAACAGAAAAAATTGGGAATTTAGAAAAATTGCAAAAATAAATATAAATTTTGAATTTAATTTAAACGTACCTACATTTTAGACCTTTTTTAAACTAGATAAAAAAATCGGGAATAAGTTTACTAGAGAGAAATTTGTGTAAAAATATTTGAAGATTTTCGAGGTCAGGTCTAGAGAAATTTAAATTTTCTCTATTCTTCAAAATTTTACTTTTCTATAGCTGTTTTTGACGTGTCTTTTATATAAGTTTTGAAAATTTTGAATTATAAATTGGTGTTTCTTTTTAGCTTGAATGAAAAAAATAGTATATAGGTAAATATATATTTTCTTACGAAAAGAAAAAAAAGGCCTCTTGATGGCCGCTTTGGAAAACCTCGCGACTTCAAAATTTTTTAAAAAATGGTGTTTCTATTGGAAAAAATTGGGGTCAAAATTTTGCAACTATAGGCATGCAAAAAATGCAAACTTTTTTTTTTTTTGCCTAACGTCTCTTTAACATCTGTTGGTCATTTAAGACTGGATTTTTACTCTCCATTCGCTGTAAACTTGCAAACCACAGTTACCCATAAACGAGTAGACCTCACCCAGCGGATAAGTCAACAACAGGTACCGATAAACTATCCGAAACAAAGTGCAGTGGGAAACTATTGCTACAGAGACCTCACCCAGCCTGGGTTCTGGGTTGGGCCGGAAAAATAGCCATCATGAGGGCGTGAGTAACCACATGGTACAACTTCGCTGAACGTTGCTTAACTTCAATGATCTAACGGGAACAGGTGTTATTCAACGTGCCATAAACGCTGCTGCCGACCGTTTCGTGTTGAATGTTTAACGTCTAATTCGTTCTGGAGATATATGAGTAGATCAAAAGATTGAAAAACCATTACAGATTGTTTTCTTTAATAAGAAAAGGATAACCTTGAATTGAGCATGAGCCAGCGTCTATGGTCTACGGAACATCAAGCAAAACGCTAGATTTACAACGACAAGAAAAACAAAACGAGCGTGTTAAATACACCATTTACCGTTAGATCACTGGAGTTAAGCAATGTCCAGCGAGCTTTTACTAAGCGAGCTTTTACTAAGGTGACCATATAGGTTCGCGTGATGCTGAATTTTTCCGTCCCAACCCAGACTGGGTCAGTTCAAGGTGGTGTGGGTAGCTGGTTTATAAGTTTTGAATAACTCCCTTGTCGAAAGACCAATAGATATTAAAGTGACCTTAAGTCAGAAAAAATGAGCATGATTCATCCTTTAGACCGACCCTACAGGATTTATCGAGGTCATTTTGACATTTGACCGCTGAGATGAAATCATGAAACAATGGTCAAAAATTAAATTGTCTTCAACGGGTCACAAGATATTGGAATGTTTCATTTAAAATATGTCACCCTTAAAATAATAATTTAGTCTCAGGCTCTGCCAGCGTTGAATACAACAGTTACCGTTAGATCACTGAAGTTAAACAACATACAGAGAAGTTGTACCATGTGGGTACGTGCTCTCGTGATGCTCTCTATTTTTCCGGCCCAACCCAGGCTGGGTGAGGTTAATGTTGGTAGCTAATTTGCAAGTTTCCAGCGAATGGAGGGTAAAACCCCCTTTTCTTGAATGACCAATAGATGTTAAAGAGACGATAAGCCAAATTAAAAAGAAAAGTCTCAGGTTCATAAATTTTAAGAACACATTTTGTTACCCCCCCCCCCCCCCCCCCCNCCCCCCCCCCCCCCCCTAATACGTATACGATTTTCATTAACTGAGAGAGGTCGTCTATTCACTAAACTACTAGCACGGACAATTTATGGACTGTTTAAGAGGACATCCAACACTGTCCAACACTTCACCGGACCTCGAAATAATTTTTATTTTTTCAAATTGAACTTTTTATAAATAACGGGCACTTAACAAGCAGCTTCTCACAAAATTTGGCATGTGCTGTATTTAGTATTGTTCTCTCTCTCTCAGTAATAAAGCATATGGAGTGAATATTGTATAGCACAATGTTTACTCAAATAACTCAAAAATCACAATTCAGAAAAAGCTTCCTTATCATAACGTTTGTATTGCTAATCCAATTTGAATAAAAAAAAATGGAGGTTAAACCGAAAGAAGTGAAGGCCCCAGTTTTATTCCACGATAACTCTCGAGCGCCTCGGGATGCACGCAAACAGCCTCAAAAGAAGTGAAGGTGTAGTTTTATTCCACGATAACTCTCGAACGCCTCAGGATGCACGCAGACAGCCTCTTATAGCATATCACACATCTAAATATATAAATCAGAAATTTGTGTGCACCTATGTGGTAGGAGTTGTCTGTTCCAATACCACAGCCCAAACGGTAGCAGATAGCAAAAAAAATATAGGAATTAAATTTTAAGACAACCAAATATCAACTTAAAGCGAGAAAGATCTAGGAGGCCGATTAACTCTATTTTCGGACATTTTCTGCAAAGATATGGCCAGTGGCCAGCCATTCCCGAGTTATGAGTTCGAAACTAGAAACAGGCTAAATACTAAAAAGTAGATCTTGGTGTTTTAAAGGTTGCACTATACAGGGTGGACACAAACTCATACTCCCCCCCGCAAATTCCATTGGCCTTTAAAGACAAAAATAGCACTATAAGATCCGTAGCGAAGCACGGGCGAAACAGCTGTTTTTTTATATAAGCAAGGAATAGTTCTTATAGGTGTTTTTTTATCACGTGACATTCGAAACGAGGTCCATATGATTCAGGCATTGTTACTTCTTCGAGATGTATATGCAGAGATGGACCAAACAGCATTTGGTTCAGAGTTTCTGTCTTTTGGAACATGAGTTATGCCTGCTCCAAACAAACAGCATATCTATTGGCCATCAATTGGAGAGAGAACTGATATTTTATAAATAACTAGCCGTTTCGCTCGTGCTTCGCTACGGCCTATAGCTTGGCGCCTTAGAGGCTTGGCCGTTCCCGTGCTAATAGTATTCTATGATTTCTCTTTCAAAAATCGGAAAAACGGCCATAACTCGAAAACGGTTGGACCGTTTTTTGCAAACTATGATCCAAATTAAGGGTAAAAAGGCCACCGAAAACTTTCTCGTTTTGAGTTGATATGTTGTCGCGACAAAATTTAAGATATCGTAGCATGACCGGCTAAAATCGGTCAAAAATCAAAAAATCGGCCGTAACTCGAAAACGGTTCGACATTTTTTAATTCTGATATTTTTTCTGGCGTTTTAGCCTATGGTTTCGGGGGGGGGGGGGCCCATTCTCATCAANTACATACACACACACATTTATCGTTACATTGAGTTTTATTATTATAGATAGACTAGATAGATTGTTTTAGCACATAATGGAACATTTGTTCAGACTAGTGAACACAACAGAGTTACTCCGGGGGAACGATGTTCACACGTGTGAACACGAATCCTTATCGAAAAAAATTGTTTACATTTTTGATTGGTTGAAATGATTTGATTCTAAAGGGAAGCATAATATTACATTATACAAATATCTTTTTTTTTGGCTTAACGTCTCTTTAACATTTATTGGTCATTCGAGACTGGGATTTAACCCTCCATTCATTGAAAATTTGCAAACCAGCTACCCACATTGACCTCATCCAGCCCGGGTTGGGCCAGAAAAATAACCAGCATCACGAGTACGCGAACCCAAGTGAATACCCACATGATACAACTTCGCTGAACGTTGCTTAATTTCAGTGATCTAACGGGTGTATTCAACGTGTCGTAGACGCTGGCTTTATAAATATCTTAGGTCATGCATTTTTGATATAAAATGCATGACCTAAGATATTTATAATATTATACATTTTTGATTAAAAATTAAAATTTTGAAATAAAATGGCTGGTCCCACTGAGTAAACCTCCATATTTGCCTCGATCCTTTATGCGTTAAACAGATTATTATTTAGCACTAAATCCCAAAATTTTAAAATTAAATAAAACTTTCCACCCGGGAGGTCCAACTCAACCACCTGATTTTTGCAGTTGAGGAAACAAATGTCCTTATTGTTTAATGTGATAAGCTGATTTTCATATCATGATAAGAATTCTTAATGGTAGTCATTTCTAAAACTATGTAAGTATTTATAGTGCTTGGTCCCTGTTTGAAACCAAAAACCAACCAACATTTGACAGACGGGTATTAATCTAGCAAGAATAATATTGTGAGTAAGCGAATAGAATATACATCAGTATGTTCAAAAGTCCTGTCCTTACCTCGATTAAGTTCGGTTTTTGACACTTTATGTCTTTACTTTGGCACATAGCAACATAGTATCGAAAGGCGTTACCAATAAAATCGTTACCTTCAGAGTGTTACTTTTAGTTTCACTCGGGCTCTCGGGCATCTTCGTCGCAATTCCACTCGGGCACCTTCGTCTTAATCCACTCGAGACATAGAATTGAAAGGTGTTACGTTACTTTCACTCGGGCATTTGTTTAAAATGTTCATAAAAAGTTCCAATGTGTTGCGAACTCGTACGTGAGCTTATGTTTTCTCCTTTAGTTGTTTATCTTATACTAGCTGAGTACCCGAACTTCGTTTCGAGAAGATGAGAGAAAAAAATGATAATAAATCTGACTCCCACATTAATAATCATATCACCGAGGTACAACCGTNTTATATATATAGATTTCTCTCATCTTCTCGAAACGAAGTTCGGGTACTCAGCTAGTAAATAAATAAACAAACAAACAGACATTCACTTTTATATATATAGATTTCTCTCATCTTCTCGAAACGAAGTTCGGGTACTCAGCTAGTAAATAAATAAACAAACAAACAGACATTCACTTTTATATATATAGATTTCTCTCATCTTCTCGAAACGAAGTTCGGGTACTCAGCTAGTAAATAAATAAACAAACAAACAGACATTCACTTTTATATATATAGATTTCTCTCATCTTCTCGAAACGAAGTTCGGGTACTCAGCTAGTAAATAAATAAACAAACAAACAGACATTCACTTTTATATATATAGATTTCTCTCATCTTCTCGAAACGAAGTTCGGGTACTCAGCTAGTAAATAAATAAACAAACAAACAGACATTCACTTTTATATATATAGATTTCTCTCATCTTCTCGAAACGAAGTTCGGGTACTCAGCTAGTAAATAAATAAACAAACAAACAGACATTCACTTTTATATATATAGATTTCTCTCATCTTCTCGAAACGAAGTTCGGGTACTCAGCTAGTAAATAAATAAACAAACAAACAGACATTCACTTTTATATATATAGATTTCTCTCATCTTCTCGAAACGAAGTTCGGGTACTCAGCTAGTAAATAAATAAACAAACAAACAGACATTCACTTTTATATATATAGATTTCTCTCATCTTCTCGAAACGAAGTTCGGGTACTCAGCTAGTAAATAAATAAACAAACAAACAGACATTCACTTTTATATATATAGATTTCTCTCATCTTCTCGAAACGAAGTTCGGGTACTCAGCTAGTAAATAAATAAACAAACAAACAGACATTCACTTTTATATATATAGATAGCTGTTTATCTTTTAAAATCCTTTAAATAGTATTCTTGTCAAAATTGTGCTATTACGTAGAATGTCATGCGAAAGTTTTAGACATGCGTTACAATAGGAAAGGAACATCATAATTATGTCTTATTTGCATAGATTTGTGTATTTACACTCAGAGAATGAATTTCCAGAAAAAATATTTTTTGTAAAATTTTTAATTGCTTACATTTTTTTCATAATATAACGATTCATTTGTGATCATAAACAAATTATAACTTATTAACTTCCATCTTCCATAGTGTTATTGTGAAGAGGGTCACATCCAAATGGTTCGCGTCCACCAGCATCACAATATGTACTCCACACTTTCATCATTTCCAAAAAATCATCACATCCTCTTTTGTACACACACTATCACAAACAGCGTCAATAAGAACTGAAGTCTCATATATCTAGCTCCCTCGGAAATTATTATTATCATGCTACTATTGATTGATATAAGTATTGTCAGAGGGAAGCTTGGCTCCCTCTCCCAAACCTAATAAACCTTAGCAAAACTAGATCCCAAGTAGCAGTAAAGCAGAGACACCCAGTCACTGCCTAACTAAGATAGAGGTGCACTGTACGACGTCATCTCGAACATGGCAAGGAAAATAAACAAGAGAAATGATATTGCCTGAGATGTAAGTCGATAGCAGTATAAAGTCCTAGGAGATTTCCTAAGAAGGGATCAGATCAGTTTTAGACATAGGAACTGCACAAGCTCCGAACGACCAAGACTAGCGCCTGTTTCACCACTCACCACAATTATAAGATATGATCAAGTGTTACATCAAACTTCCTTCCATCGTATCCAGCAGACAAAGGCCCTCTCACTAACATCTCTAAGACAACTCAAAACCAACTCCCAACCATCACACCCAAGTCACAAACCTTCTGTTCTCCCACAGTATATGCATTTTTTGAGTGACTGTATGTAAAATGCACTTACATATAAACTGCATTTTAGTCTCATATAGATATCTAGCTACCCACGGAAATTATTATTATCATGTTACTATTGATCGATATAAGTATATGCATTTTTTGAGTGACTGTATGTAAAATGCACTTACATATAAACTGCATTTTAGTCTCATATATCTAGTAGCTACCCACGGAAATTATTATTATCATGCTACTATTGATCGATATAAGTATATGCATTTTTTTAGTGACTGTATGTAAAATGCACTTACATATAAACTGCATTTTATTAACTTTTTTTTTCTTTTTGTCCTAATTTAAAGGTTGTAATCGTGTAAATTGCTATGCAAAATATTTGAACTTTATTTCAAGAATGGATCTTAATAAAGCATTTGACAGTATTTTTGAATATGAAAGTATAGTTTTTGTACTGATCTTCGTAGGTCTCGGATATTTTGCTTCGGTTCTTGAATTTCTGTAAAATTAGAAGTGATTTCATGAGCTTCTAGATAACGAACTTGATATCATGGAAGAACTAACAAAACCTATTGATGAAATACAAATCAATGAATGAAGTAAAATAATATATAAACTACTGAAAAACGTGAAAAAAGAGAGAAAATCTAAATACTCGTGTATTTGGGAGCAATAAAAAAAGTACATACATATATCAGTTTGTAAATAAACTAACGCAAATACTTAGGACAGATAAATTGCTGAAATGAACAAATCAAGGAATAGACTTAAAGAATTATTCAAAGAACTTCATAAAATGAGTTTATAAAAAGAATCATATTGATTATTAGTTTGAAATGAACTCTTTGTCTCTTCTATTATGTGGAATATGGTTTGAAGTTATTTTAGCCCAATATGACGAACTTCCCCCGTCTGAGGAAATGTACCATGAAGGATATGTAGAGAATGAACCAATGGAACCATACAACAGTAGAGAGCTACCAAGAACCAAAGAAGCATATGAAAGTCGAGAACCCAAACAGGAGTATTATCTTAGTAAACAACAAGAAGTGGAAGATTTTGATGATCCAAATAAATATAATCAACCTTATGTACATCGAGGTCCACCAACTAGAGGAGAAACCTATAAACATCCTGAAACTATGTAGGTATTAATAGAAGTATCATTCTAACAAAGGTTTGATATGCAACTAGAGGAGAAACTTATAAACATCCTGAAACTATGTAAGTATTAATAGATGTATCATTCTAACAAAGGTTTGATATGCAACTTGAGGAGAAACTTATAAACATCCTGAAACTATGTATGTATTAATAGATGTATAATTTAATAGAGCACCAAAGGTTTGATATGCAACTTGAGGAGAAACTTATAAACATGCTGAAACTATGTAAGTATTAATAGATGTATCATTTTAATAGAGCACCAAAGGTTTGATATGCAACTTGAGGAGAACCTTATAAACATCCTGAAACTATGTAAGTATTAATAGATGTATCATTTTAATAGAGCATCAAAGGTATGATATGCAACTTGAGGAGAAACTTATAAACATCCTGAAACTATGTAAGTATTAATAGATGTATCATTTTAATAGAGCACCAAAGGTTTGATATGCAACTTGAGAAGAAATCTATAAACATCCTGAAACTATGTAAGTATTAATAGATGTATTATTTTAATAGAGCACCAAAGGTTTGATATGCAATTTGAGGAGAAACTTATAAACATCCTGAAACTATGTAAGTATTAATAGATGTATCATTTTAATAGAGCATCAAAGGCTTGATATCCAACTGTCGGTTACAATACAATAATTTATACTGCAATACAATACATTGCACTATAATACAATACATGAGTATCCCACCCACATTCATTATTGAAAATAAAAAACCAAATAAATCAATTTCAGGTATACGCATTTGTACTTGACACGCAAAATAGTCAAACAAACCAGAAAACCAAATGCTTCGACAACCACTACTGTCCTTTATGATCAATATTTTATTAGGAATCGATTAAAATCGAATATTCGAGTGCACCAAATCAAAAAGCATTATCGGAGAGAGTATGATGGAAGATTGAAGAAAATGCTGGACCATTGTATCAAGAATTTGCTGGTGCATCACGAGAACTACACGCGAGATGGATTGATGGATGAGTACCGAAACTATAGAGAAGAGCAAATGATTCGGGCAGACGACAGGTGAGCTCAATTAGACGTAGACAGGACTCAAGCGCCAAATATTCAAAAATCTTTTTTTTTCATTATTCGAAATTTTCTCATGTAAATACATCGCCCCTCCCAGGCCTGACGATAGGGGGTGGAGGGGAGGAGAGAATCCCTCCAGGCCCGTGATTTGCTAAGATACCCGGTGAAAAAATTCATGTTTTTTTTTTCTGAATAATAAATAAATCAACTTAAACCTTTTGAAAAATGTTCATAGTGGGCTAATATGGGACAATGGCTATTGCAGGACACTGATTTTAAAATATAGTGCGACCTTTCAGCTTGTACAGCAATCATAAGTATATTTCGTAAACATTAACATCTGATAATCGAATTATTTGTTACCAAGAAGAAGCGTACAGGCCTTTTCATATCAACTAAGTGAATTGCCCACTTTTAATTTTATTACTCCCCATACGGTGATTTTAGATAAAAGAATAATAGAAGGGTCCGTAAATTTTTCCCCCGGCCCGGATTTTCTGTCTGCGGCCCTGGCCCCTCCCTTTCTCACTCTGTATTGTGTACATTAATATTCTAATTCTATGCAGAAACTGCAATGAACACACTATAAATAAATAGTTTTTTCCTCCTCCTGGAAAGTTGTCTGGTTTGGATATGAGTCGTTCCTGCTGAGATCGCTTCAATTGTTAGGAAGAGTGAGTTCTCAAATGAAGAGATTGCAAATAAAAACTGGCTCTTGATTAGAAATCTATCACTAGACGATATTAAATCTACAGGCATTTTCTACAACCTGACCTTCAGAGATCTATTTTTATGTGGTGAAATACTGAAAGGAATGAGGAAAGAAATCCTACCTCAATTGAGGATTGAACCCACGGCCTTTTATTAACAAGGCTTACATACTATGCTACCTATAGCTGATACGCCGATGATATCAAAGGCCAGGTTCAAAACTTAGAAGTGATTGTCGATTTCTTTCCTCTAGGTCACTTCCTTAATTTTCTTGAAACATGGCTGACCTTCTGTCCCTGTAATTTTTCGAAAAGCATACGGTGCCAAATCTACAGGTTGTACAGATTTTTCTAATTTCTCCTCCTTTAGCTCCGTCACTGATATTGATTAATTATATGAAATAAAAAGTATACATTCTAATTTAAATTTCTTGAGAAAAATATGTCTTTGCATCGTTTCCAAAGTTATGCACACTCAGTAAGTTTTTCTGTGACATACCGAATTTCAAAAACATCATGGCGTTTTGTTGATTTTTTTTCATTTATTTTTAGACTATTATTAGTTGTAAAAAAATGTATAATTCTTTGTGTTACTATATCAAAATTTTTGTGGGCGTCACAGCATTACAAGGTATTTATAATAATCTCTCCAATATCACTAAGCCTAAGCTACACTTAACAAGCCGAGTTGTCAAGAGCATTGGCTCTTGGTCCAGAGGTTAAGGGTTCGAATCCCGCTAGGAGCAAAAATATTTTGATCGAATTTTCTCGTTTTCCGAATGGCATGGCTATAAAAAGGACTGCCCTGAAGTAATGCCACAGCGGTTTTAGGGCATAACTTTTTTTTTAAAAAAAATACACTTAAAAATTACCTCCTCAATTTTATTGTCATCACAAGATTGAGTTACCCCCAAATATGACTAGACCAATTAGAAAATTAAAAAAACTTTTTTCAAAATTTCAACCCGGCCAGGTCTCTAACCCGCTACCTCCTTGGTGCAAACTAACGGCGATGCACACTATGCAACGGAGACGTCTTTGAACTAGTAAAAGAAAACTAAGATCCGAAACGGGATCTCATGACAATAAAGTTATTAATATTTTGTTCATTTCCAGATTATTCAATAAGTTTATTCGAAGAATGGACACTGTCCTTCAATCAGGAAGATACGAAAAATGGAATTTCCATCTAAATGTTACTCACAAACCTCACTTCAATGCAGAGGAAAACCTCCTCTTTACTAACAAGCTCGACAAGAAAATGATTTTGGAGATTCGATCTCTTGCAAGATCTTTGAGGAAACAAATCTTCACTACATTCACATTTTTGGATAATCATTTTTTAAGAGCATATTTCAAGATACCTTACAATGTCAGTCTATACTATCAATATCCGGAACCTTTGAATTATACAGAACAGTTTTAAGCATTTCTTTCTGCATTTATCTCGAACTGATTCTTAAGATGGTATCACACCATTTGTCATCTTTCCAAAATTTGGAAAAATTTATTTGTACCAAAATTTGGTATATAGCCAACGATCATACCACGTTGAATACACCAGTTCCCGCCAGATCACTGAAGTTCAGCAACGTCGGGCGTGGTCAGTACTTGGATGTTTGACCGCTTGGGAACACCACGTATCGTTGGCTCATTTTTCCGGCCCAACCCAGGTTTGGGTGAGGTCAATGTGGGTATCTGGTTTGCAAGTTTCCAGCGAATGGAGGGTAAACCCCCCGTCTTGAATGGCCAATCGATATTAAAGAGACGTTAAGCCAAATTAAAAAAAAAAAATTTGGTATATTTGTTGAATTTATGAGACTTTCAGACAAAATTATTTCCTTTCAAATTTTGATGTATTTTATACCATAGCAACCAGATATTTATCTGCAATAAATATAATTTTGATATTTTCTATTTTACCAATAGGATTTCTGATCCAAAGTTAATTTAGTTTTTCTTCACTTGTGTATTTTCGATAATTGAGGACTTGGTGACCAAAGAAGCCACAGAAATATTTTTCAAAGGAAAGATTAATGAAATAGTTTTCAAAAACGATCAAACATGACAAACGTGTTTGTCGTGCATTTAAAACCTATCAGACTATTTATACAATTTTCGGTCACTTTTGTTTTTGATAACGAAGCAATCAATTAGTGAATAAAGGCAGGGTCAGAAACGATATTTTTTTCTATTATCCATGCAGAAAGCAAGGAGAAGCTACTGCTTTATCCGTAAGTATTCTTTAGTATCAACAACTCATGGCGAGTTGTTCCAAACCAGCCCCATGGCTGACAAACTATGAAAATCTTCTTTTTTTACTCAGTCTTTACGAGATCTGGATATGCCATCGATCTCCGAAAATGATATAAATAAGATCTATAGTATCTACACTAACATAAATTCAATGTTTGGTATTTATTTTTGGTTTTTCGGTTACAAAATTTGGTTTATAAACATCTTGAAAATAAATATCTTCGAATGCTTCATAAAGACAAATCAAACGATCTCGTGTGGTTCGAGCAAAAATTTCGAAATCTCTGTCAATCATCTGATCATACATCCAATACTTCATCAATGCTTTCTGATGTGGAATCACTTTCTCCGGTTCTCTTTCTGGGGGAAACATCATGTTTCTTTCATTTTTCCTCAGTTCAGTTGGAAGATCATGAACAACTCTATGGAACCTGAAGGGGAAAATAAGAAAGTATGTCATCTATAATCATAAAACTCAATGTAACGATAAATGTATGTAGGTATGTATGTAAAATTATTTAGCCAAAACGGTAGGAGATATCGAATTGATGAGAATGCCCCCTCCCCCCCCAAAAAAACCATAGGCCGAAACACCAGAAAAAATATTATAATTCAAAAAAGTGAACCTTTTTCGAGTAACGGCCAAATTTTTTGCTTTTTGACCGAATTTAGCCGGTCATGGTCCGATATCTTAAATTTTGTCGCGACAACATATCAACTTAAAACCAAGAAAGTTTTAGGTGGCCTTTTAAACCTTCCGTCTTGAATGACCAATAGATGTTAAAGAGACGTTAGGCCAAATTTAAAAAAAAACAAAAAAACTTTGGAACATAGTTTGCAAAAAACAGTCCAACCGTTTTCGAGTTATAGCCGTTTTTCCGATTTTCATAAGAGGATTTGTAGAATACTACTAGCTTCCGATTTTTGAAAGGAAAATCATAGAATACTATTAGCATGGGAACGGCCATGACTCTAAGGCGCCAAGCTATAGGTCGTAGCCGTAGCGAAGCACGGACGAAACAGCTATTCAGATATAAAAACGGACAATACTTATTATACCTATGGATTCAAAATTCATTATGATGAGCGGTCTGTAGGGTTGTCGAATCGAAAGAAGAATATCGATATTGATATTATCGTCCTCATAATACTGGCTATTTTTCCAGATCAACCCAGGCTGGGTGACATCCTTTAACGTCAATTTTGTCTTAAAAGAAGAGCGTAACTCAATATCTTGAGAACGGTTTCACATTTCGAAAATTGTTAAACAGGCTTGTTTAATTCTTCCCAAGGTGAAACTTTCTCTTGTAGTTTTCAAAATTTGAGCACTTTCTGGGGAACCCGCAGGGGACAGGGGGTAATATATTTCTGAAAAATATATTACCAAATATGTTTTGAGTAAAAATCTCACAATACTTTCAAAAATTAATTATAAAAAGGGTACCTCAGCAGGGGCCTCCCATAAACGTGCCCAAAATTTGAAAACCACATTAATTTTTTTCTCATTTTGATTAAAAAATACTTGTTTTCCGGTTTTTCGAAAATTGAAACCGATATTGAGCCCTTCCACTCAACCCTGTATAAATATTTTACCTACCATCCTTCAATATAAGATGTATAGGTTGTCCTAAATATCTTGTAGAATTTCATTAAATCTTCCATCGTAGTACCCAAAGGTAACACTTTAGGACCTTCTCTACTTCCTAAGTTAACATTAGCAGTGGCTGTTTTGTAACCAATAAAGATAGCATTCTGCATTTCATTTGAGAGAGCTTCAAGAATTTTTGGTGTATTCAGTAATGTCAAACCTGTAAGTGAATAAGGGAAGGCAACGCCAACCCCAAATAGGATTGGGAAAGGGTGAGTTTAAAGAAGATGTCCAAAAATGCTTTTACAATCTAATCAGTATATTCTAGTATGAGTAAGGCCGACGCTGAGGAGCATCACAATACTCTAGTCTCTAGTATGAGTAAGGGCGACGCTGAGGAGCGTCACAATAATCTAGTATGACTAAGGGCGACGCTGAGGAGCATCACAATACTCTAGTCTCTAGTATGAGTAAGGGCGACGCTGAGGAGCGTCACAATACTCTAGTATGACTAAGGGCGACGCTGAGGAGCGTTACAATCCTCTATTATGACTAAGGGCGACGCTGAGGAGCGTCACAATACTCTATAATGACCAAGAGCGACGCTGAGGACCGTCACAATACTCCAGTATGACTAAAAGCGACGCTGAGGAGCACATCAAAATACTAATAGCATTTACAATAAGAATACTTTGGTATTCCTCTGGGGACGATATCGCGAAAAAGAAAAATATGGGTCGGGCTTCTTGCCCATAGATGTGACTTGTGTCAAATTTCATCAAAACAGTCGTTTGACTCCCAGAGCTCTGCACACGATTCCGTACGTACGTCCCACGAGGATGGTCGGACATATCGGTTTTTTGGACGCCAGTGCTCCAAATATTTCCAAACTTCAAAAATGACCCAAAATAGTAAAAATATGGTCTAAAAGTAATATGAAATGATATATTTGATTTTTATTTTTGGTTTTGGGTTCCCGTCAAACAATTTCTGGCCAAAGAATGTCCAAATTTTCTGTACGGATAGAGCGAATACCGTTCATATTACGCCGAACTTGGTGCATCCTAGGTAGGGCTCAACACAGTGGCACACACAAGAGGGAGTTTCCGGGTCTAAGCCTCCCCCTCCGCTATTAAAAAAATATATTCAAGTTTTTATGCGCATACAGTGATCAAACCCCGTACATGCAAGGTTAGCGGGTACATACGTCAAAATAGCTACCTCTCCGTTTCACTTCTGCAGAACAAATTACTAAAAACAATTTAGTAGAATTCATAAGTAGATATTTGCTAGAGGTTTAACTTCACCCCCCCCCCCCCCCCNCCCCCCCCCCCCCGCTCATGATGCTTTCACCGGACTAGACGGGCAATTTTAAAGATAAATATGACTGAATCAAAAAAAGATACTGTTGTCATGCACAAATATTCTCTCAAAATACCGGAGAATTCAAACCACCTCCCCATGTTTTGACCACATCGGACTGGCGATTTTAGGGATTAGGTATGTATCAAAGAAAGACACACAAACATACCCTCACAATCCCGTAGATTTCATCAGCCCCCCCCCCAATTTTAGGCATAGGTGTGACTGTATTAAAGAAGAAATTTTTGTCATGCACAAACATACCCTCAAAATCCGAAGATTTCATCAAACTAAATTGGGTAGCCTTAAATGTTTTAGATATATATGGCGAGTTGTTCCAAACCAGCCCCATGGCTGACAAACTATGAAAATCTTCTTTTTTTACTCAGNCCCCCCCCCCCCGAAAAATCCCGGGTGCGCCACTGGCTCCACAATTATCCTTTAAACGTCTCTTTGTCTATTCGCTCCACAATAACTCTCAAACGTCTTTTCCGATTTTGATGAGCACTCGGTATGAAAATTTATTGCTTTACACTAAAAATAATTTCATCTCATCGGGATGAGCACCTGGTAATTCTAGATCTGGTAATTCTGGTTCTGGTATCCCTTGACAAATTATCAAAAATGTTGAATTACCTTGCAAGTCATCTGTATTTTCTAACCAACTCATTGATCCACTCTGACGTTTCTTCCTAGCAAGATGAGAACCTCCTGATGGACGCGGGCAGATATGATCCATATTTCGGACAACATCGAGATGTTTTAGATAGAGGTGAGTGAGCACTTTATGAACATCAATAAAACCATCCACTTCTAATGTCACAAAAATAGTGAGAAGGAAAGCCAAATTCTGAATATTTGATGGAAAAGAAATCATTTGTAGATCTCAAATTCAGTCTCAAATACATCAATCTACCCTTTGATCTAGTCCTATGAAAAAAACAAAACAAATCCAATGTCAAATGAAGATTATTTTAATAAAACATATTAGCACGGCATGGCCGTTCATGCCTCTAAGGCGCCAAGCGAAGAGAGCGCCGTCCGCTAGTACTTTATAAAGTAGACACCTGACAAACATTCACTTTAGCCAAAATTTTCAATAATTTAAAGAAACAAATCTGGTGGCTGGAGTTACTTCGTTATTACAGCGTGGAATTTCCACTTTTCAGATTGGGTTATCTCGTTGATAAAATTCAGGGACTCCAGATGAAAATATTCCATAGGTGTTACGACGGTCTATATCCTCATCGACAAAATAAAAGATGACACAAGCAGAGAGTTTTCCTCTCGTGAAAGAACTTTAGGGTGGTGGGCATCATTGCCTTGCTCTAACAATGAGATTTTCCCGAAAATAAAAATTCGTATGCAGACACATTCTCTTTGAATGAGATGCATTGAAGAATACAAGGTTCAGGTTGGGGATCTTTGGTATAAATGGTGTTGAAAACCACAAAAAACTCGACTTAAAAGTACGGACAGCGTTCTGGTCTGTATGAGCTAGGAAAAAGACACGACCTACTATACAGACTATCACTATTGAGGAAAGAGAAAGAAAGGTGATTATTATAAACAAAAATGTACCTACAGATCTTCTCGCCCTAATTAATATGTTCACTCCTTGCAAAAAAATTTAGCGCAGTCTTTTAACATACTCTTTGAACATACTCAAACACTTTGAACAGACTCAAACACTTTGAACATACTCAAATGCACTCAACAATAAAAACCATTTCGGTTGACCGTTTGAATCCATTTAAGAATGCCTGTGATTTGTTTATTGTTATTTCTGTACCTTGATGGTTTCTTTCATCTGATAAGCTACATTGAACAAGAACCAGATGAATTTCATAGCCTCTAATAATAATTATGATCAATCAATTAGTAATTAGTATTAGAACGTGTGAACAACGAGAGCAATGAAAGCAACAAAGATGACTGAATAATTAATTTGAAAATAATTAATTATCTACCTAGTTAGCGAACCTCGTAAGTCCAAAATGTTCAAAAAGTAGATTTTGTTTAATGTGAAAGACACATCCTACACAACGTGTCAAAACATCGCTGGTGTAATTCGAATAGTTTAAGGCAAGGGAGGGAACAAGAAAACCTCGCCATACCCAAAGAAGTTAGAAGGGTAACCTCGGGGGAGTTTGTGTATGTACTTTTACTGTAAAAATAAAATGTTAATATTGTTAAAAATAAAAAAAGATTGTGATCCAGGATTCTAGGAAACTTAGTAAATCCCTGTTCCCCTCTCTTTTACAAGATGTACACAATAAACACACAACATTTTCAGTACTGTTTATTACTATGATACCATCCGCCATCCATGAGTAGTCGTATTTTATTTTATTGGACATATCTCCACTGAGAGGAACACTTTTTTTTTCCTCTTGTAAAATGAACTAAATATGACTCACGAGGTTTGCTAATTACGCCCGTCACCTTATTTCAGAAGGGGTCTAAGTAGAAAAAAGCAAATTTTATAGGAGAGTAAAAACCCGTTTTTTTAAAAGGAATATTTTACGTTTTCTTTTATATCTGGCAGACGGCTTGGAATAAAGGTTTCATTAAATTTTCATTTAAAATAAGACATAAGGGGTGATATTTTATTTCCTCTAAAAAAATCTGTAATCTCTTTTATTCCACTTGTAAAAACCCTTCCAAAAAAAGGCCTCCGTTTTTGTACCTATAAGGAATCGTTTCAATCAATTCTGTAGAGATCTATTTTGAAATGGATGCATACGTCTTTAAGAATACATTAGAAATGCATGATCTATTTTGAAATGGATGCCTGCGTCTTTAAGAATACATTAGAAATGCATGAAATCATAAAAGTTGGATCTTTACAGCTCCACAATTGGATCTCTACTGTATTAACATTGTCAAATAGTTCCAAATTCAGTCAAATAGATCAAAGTCTATAATGATCCCCCATGCTATAAAAAAATTAAAGGCATTATAGAATCAAATAAATTGGCTATCTGAAGAAGGAAGCTCTCTAGCGAAAACTGTAAGAGCTAACTCAATTCTTTCATACCATTGGCACAATAACATGCACTATAGAAATTCAAGGAAATCTAGGCGCGTCTTGATGTTTTACATTATATGGGACAAAAAAAACGATTTGAAAAATTTCGACTTAGACCCCTTCTGAAATAAGGTGACGACTATATATTAAAAATTAAATAGTGTGTGTCTGTTCTTTTATAAGTTCTAGAAATACAACTACGATCCGAAATTGTCAAAGTTACCAGCAGCGGGTTTAGTCTGGGTTAGACAATGATCAGCTTTAGAAGACTATTTACATTTTTATTTTTAACAAGTTTAATATTTCTTACGAACTAAAAGCCTATATTGTATAAACAATAATTTAGTTCAAATGAGTAGTACTTACCAGGTCATCTAATAAAATGAAGAAAACATTGAAATGATTTGAAAAGAACATTATTTTTAACAACACAATAACATGCACTATAAACTTTGAATTATAGTGCATGAGTTCAATCAAGCTAAACGATTTGAACAAAATCTTCAAGGAAATATACAAAACTATTTGATACGAATTTAACAAGATAGAAATCTACCGCATTCTTCAGAAAGATCAACAATCTACACGATGTGAAATTCAAGGAAATCTAGGAATTCAAGGAAATCTAGGAATTCAAGAAATTCAAGGAAATCTAGGAATTCATTTGATAAAAGACAAACCAAACGACGAATAGAAGCCAATAGGGAGAAATTCATAGGCAAGGAAACATTAAACCCAGGGTTTATATCTATAAAAGTAGCAACCAATCCAAAAAGGTGAACGAAAATCTTCAAAAAAACTATCAATTTATTCAAAATTTAAATAAATCTTTTAAATATTGCAAAGAATAAGCATCCTAGATCGCTCAAATAATCCAATGAGTTTTTTAATCTATCAATAAAATTGTATAAAAGAAATCTTACCTAAAATTAATAAATGAATTCTTACCTAAAATCAGTATAAAAGAAATCTTACCTAAAATCAATATAAAGTAATCTTACCTAAAATCAGTATAAAAGAAATCTTACCTAAAATCAGTATAAAAGAAATCTTACCTAAAATCAGTATAAAGTAATCTTACCTAAAATCAGTATAAAAGAAATCTTACCTAAAATCAGTATAAAGTAATCTTACCTAAAATCAGTAGAAAAGAAATCTTACCTAAAATCAGTATAAAAGAAATCTGACCTAAAATCAATAAAATTGTTTTAAAAAGACGGATTCAGAAAGAAACATACTAATATGGGCTTCCAATAGTTCTCAACATTCCAGATTCTAATAGCTTTTAAAGAATTCATCACCTTGAAGATTAAAATAAAAATTTCTTGACTCAACATTCGTATTTATACTGTTCACTTTTTTAGATTGTTTACAAATGTTTCCTATTTCCGATTCTGATTCCCAATTTCACTATATTAACTCCAATATGTGTAAATTATTCCATTACGCTATCAACGTCCTGTTGATCGGTCTCCATCTTGACACTATCCTTTGTAACTATACTCAATATACTCATCATGAAAAACATTTCACAGATGATACTCGTTTAGATAAGAAATTTTTCTTTGAATGGGGAAAAACTCGAGTTAATCTGACCAAATATTTGATAGAATATAATAAAAATAATTCCCATTGGTCAAATATTATTAGCATTGATGAAGATGAAGATAAAAAAGTGTTTGAAAGATATCATGATAAGCAAGGAGATGACTTTCTCAATGAAATGATGAAAGAACTGGATGAAATTGTTCAGAAAGAGATTCCAATTAAATTTCGAATTGTTTATGAAATGTTCAATAAATCTGGTAAGTATAGCCAACGATCATACTACGTTGAATACACCAGTTTCCGTCAGATCACTGAAGTTAAGCAACGTCGGGCGTGGTCAGTACTTGGATGTTTGACCGCTTGGGAACACCACGTATCGTTGGCTCGTTTTTCCGGCCCAACCCAGGCTGGATGAGGTCAATGTGAGTAGCTGGTTTGCAAGTTTCCAGCGAATGGAGGGTAAAACCCCCATTTTGAATGACCAATAAAAGCCAAATAATAAAAAAAAATTCAAAGGTGATAAAGCCAGTGTCTATGCACGGCTTATCACCGACATAGTCAGTTATATCCACCTAGGCTTCTACTATCTAGTAAAGGAAATCGACCATTAGCCCAACCAGGGTCGCATTGATTTTCCCTAAAAATTGATTAGCAATTTCTGGGGAAAAATACAAAAGGTAGACGTATTTATTGTTCTTCTACGTTTTTCTGGATCGCCCCCTGAAGAGCAATATATGTATCCAGGAATTATTCAATATATTTTACATTTTCTTTTCAGATATCCTTCGTACGGGATTTGAAAGAATGATGCGAGTTCGAAATCTTGTAGCAAAAGAATTCGAAGAATTTGAAGAACGTCGAATTTTAAAATTACCAATTGTACAAAAACGATATTTTCGATCATTATTCTTTTACAATTGTAATTTGGAAAATGTAAGAGAACTTCGAAGTTATATTCGGAGCTATTTTAAACTGGAGGATGATATTGATGAAGATATGAAAGTTCAGGCACGAAATTTAAGAAAACTCCAAGCCAATGTATTTGATGCACTGCACAATCAGTTCTATATGGACTATCAGAAACAATACGAGCTGGAATATTTCTTGAGAAACAAAACGAATAATGACTGGACAAGGCCTTCCGTTCAGAATTTTAAAACAAAATATTACACTGTTCCATGAGTGGGGATTGAACACAGTGTCCTGTGAACTGCACAAAGATGAACAATCATTTATAGCTTCTGCACAACCAGTTCTATATGGACTATCAGAAACAATACGAGCTGGAATATTTCTTGAGAAACAAAAACAATAATGACTGGACAAGACCTTCCGTTCAGAATTTTAAAACAAAATATTACACTGTTCCATGAGTGGGGATTGAACACAGTGTCCTGTGAACTGCAGAGAGATGAACAATAATTTATAAACATCATTTATAGCTTCTGCACAACCGGTTCTATATGGACTATCAGAAACAATACGAGCTGGAATATTTCTTAAGAAACAAAAACGAAAATGACTGGACAAGACTTTCGTTCAAAATTGTAAAACAAAATATTACACTATTCCATGAGTGGGGATTCAACCCAGTGTTTTTTGAACTGCAGAACGATGAGCATTCTATAGCGATGTCGATATTATATCGATAATATCGACATGATATAATCGATATTTTGATTTCGATAACGTCAAAAAAAAAATATTGGTATCGAATCAAAAAAACATATATTAAGCAAAGCAGCGTCCGAAATTACGCTGCTTTGCTGTTAGGGCTATCGATAATATCGATATTAAAGTTTCGATATAACTGTTATTTTATATCGATATTCGTCCACCCGATAATATCGCTTATCGATATTCTTAATTTTATACGGCAACCCTACACGTTAGTAATAAATTCATCAAAATGGGGGAACATTACATTAGGAGAGATTTGTCAAACACGAGAAATTAACGACGGAAAAACTGAACCAAATTTGTTCTTGTTGTCTGAAAGTATTTAAAAATGTGATTTTTTTTTTTTCAAGCATTCNTTCTTGTTGTCTGAAAGTATTTAAAAATGTGATTTTTTTTTTTCAAGCATTCGTGAATTCGAATATAGTCGAGAAAATATATCACTATCGGTAGGTAATATCAATATTTTTCTTTCGATACGTCAACCCTAGTGTTCGAACTTCTCATTTTTTATTATATTTTATTTTTTATTTAATCGAGAATCTCGTTGCGCATTTCTACACCCCCCCCCTCCCGCCTCCACCATCCTGAAATTCCTAATTGTAAATTCATAAAGCTGAGCGCGCACGCATTTCATATTAAGTATTTTTGTATAGGTACACTTTGAATTAACTAATAGTGCAATAGTTCATACAAGAAAATATCATTTAAGGTCTGTCACTTGGTGCGAGGTGGCCAACTATGGCCCAAAAATAATCGTAATGAATGTCCATGCTAAGTTTTATCAATATCGGACAAGAAGAGTGGTACAAAAAGACAAACAAAAGAAAAATCGTGGAGTTGAAAGTAGACCTCACTTAGTTATGTCAATATAATATATTACATTGTTAAAATACAGTTTTAAAGTGTTTTGCGATATTTCCACATCTCTCCATATGTGACACATGGGTTTATTATTTTACTGGCTAAAAAATACCCCCCCCCCAAAAAAAAAAATTGATATTTTACTTCCAAGTCCGTAGGTAAAACCGCCAGGGCCCAAAAGTTTCGAAGCATACTGGGACCCCAATATAACATACATACCAAGTCTCTAACTCTTACCATTCTCTTTTTAAACAGCTATACTGGAAACCGCTAATAAAAAGCAGAGACACGGGTATATTCGATTGCACTCATTATCGAAAATAATAAACCAAAATATTGCTTCGATTCAACTGGCAATGATTAAAAAGAAAATTTCGCCAACCATTTATGTGAATGCTCTCCGCTGGAGTATCCTGAACTGTCCATCTCTTTCAGCTACCTTACATTCAAAGAGAGTCCTCTGCAGTTGAACGCCCTTATGACTATCTCAAACGGGTAGACTTATCTAAATTGGGAAAAAGTTAGTTATACTCATACAGGATGTCGGTGAGACAATAGTACGCCACTGGATGTCCAGCGGCGTACAATTTGGAAAAGTTCATTTCATTCACTTTTTTAGATTGTGTGAAATTGTTCTGCTATTTCTTCTTTCCATCGGCTAATTAGTTTTCTCCGAATTCTGATCGTTGAATTGCAGTCGATGTATAAGATTATCGGTATTCGATTATTGAACATCATCGATCAGTTAGATTTCTTCCGGATCAGAGTGGCACTCAGTCAGCGAATCATTGAATTGTAATCGATGTATAAGATTATCGATATTCGATTCTTGAACATCGCCAATAAGTTAGATTTCCTCCGGATCTGAATAGTACTCATTCAATGAATCATTGAATTGCATTCGATGTATAAGATTATCGGTATTCGATTCTTGAACATCATCGATTTTAACCAAATGTTTGTCTGAAAAAATTACAAAATATTAAACCTATTTTTCTGTTTCGTTAAATGTATGTTTTTTAATAGGGATTCCCCCATTTCAAATATTGTAATGTGTCAGAGGTTAGTAACCCCTGAAAAACACAAAAAATTAAAATTCTGTGTTTCATTGGTTTTNTTTTTTTTTTTTTTTTTTATGATTTTTAAAGTTTATTTCCAAATTAGGAAAAAACCCTAACATGTGAGTTTTACCGCTCCGCAACTATTTTAGAGACCATTTTCGAATTTTTGTCACTGTCGAACGATAAAAAAAAGTAGCCCAAAAGGGGAATAAAATCATGAATATAAAAACTAATGAGTTTAAATCCAAAAATATTTTTCAGTTTCGTTTGAAGAAAAGTTATATATATTTTTTTTAAACTAATACACTTCACTATTTCTCTTTGATTTACTACGAGTTGAGAATGTTGAGATGGACCTTCACAAAGTTACTGAGTCTTCAATTAAGTCATTTGAAGAAATTTGGAAATAATGAAACTAGGTAATTAACCTGATACTATTTTTAGATTTGTTTATGCTTTTAGATCCTGATGGCTGGCAAAATGCATCGATAAATTGCAAATTAAAAATTTTACTCTACCTTGAATTAAAAATTGTATTTATTTTAAAAGTATTACAATTAGTACAAACATCCATACTGAAATGATAAAAAAATCTGGTGTGAACATCACACGACTTTCCTTATCTATAAAAAAAAAAAAAAAAAAATATTGTAATGGGCTGAAATTTTGTATGTCGAGTGTTCAGTCCCAAAACACGTTTTGAAGTCCCCAGAGCGGAAATGCAATTATATATTACACTTCTTGATATACAAGTTACACTTCAACCTAAGTTGTATTATCCATTTCTTATAAGAAATTGATATGAATTGTCACCAAATTACAAGTTCTAGCTCTTTCCGTAGACGGAACCTCCAAAAAGCGGCCTTCAACCGCTAATAAGGGACCAACAATATACTACACTTAAACCTAAGTTGTATTTTCCAATTTCTTGTTTGAAAGTGATATGAATAGGCACCAAGTTTAAATTTCTAGCTATTACCGTTCTTTTAAGCCTTTCATGGCATAAAACATACATACCAAATTTTGTTTTTCTAGTACCTGCCGTTCTTGAGTTCACAGACAGACACACACACGGACCAATGGCTGAAACTCGAGATTTGGTCTCTGCGGACCCCAAAACGTGGTTCGGCATTGAAAACTCGACATGGAAAAGGAAGGTATTGTAATGGCAATACCTTCCTTTTTATAGGATGAGGAAAGTAAAAAATGTTTCGAGTTTAACCAAAAAGTTTGGTATCCAAAATTAATTAAAGCTTACCTCTTGTGAAACAATTTATATGGATTTGTATATCGAACGTATCAAATGCTTTGTAAAGGTCATATCTAATTTGATTAAACAAAATGTTAAACTCAGTGTCCAACCGGTTTTCAATGATCCACCAAGCTTCCAAACTCATTCGCTTCTTATCGATATGATATTGCTTTAATTTGAATTTTAATGTGTAAGGCAAATCCAAAACTAATCGGTTTAAATTGATCTCTATGTGTTTATATCTGAAAAACCAGATGATTGTAGTAAATTAGGGGTGGATTGAAAAAAAAACTAGCCAGAAAAAACAATCAGGGACGGAGACAGAGGTCCAGTTAGAGGAGTGGGGGCGGACGATCGAGGCTCCAACTTATAATGGACAAACATAGA
>CM022883.1:8487620-8505882 GCA_012654025.1 Pachypsylla venusta
CTCTGTTAGCATAGTCCATTGTTGGCAATTTTTTTCCATCTCTGCCAAAGGATCACTATTGTCATGCTAGAACTTACTGTCAAAATGGTCTCTGTTAGCATAGTCCATTGTTGGCAATTTTTTTCCATCTCTGCCAAAGGATCACTATTGTCATGCTAGAACTTACTGTCAAAATGGTCTCTGTTAGCATAGTCCATTGTTGGCAATTTTTTTCCATCTCTGCCAATGGAGCTCTATTGTCATGCTAGAAGTTACTGTCAAAATGGACTCTGTTAGCATAGTCCATTGTTGGCAATTTTTTTCCATCTCTGCCAATGGATCACTATTATCATGTTAGAACTTACTGTCAAAATGGTCTCTGTTAGCATAGTCCATTGTTGGCCATTTTTTTCCATCTCTGCCAAAGGATCACTATTGTCATGCTAGAACTTACTGTCAAAATGGTCTCTGTTAGCATAGTCCATTGCTGGCAATTTTTTTTCGGCCTCTGCCAATGACGCTTCTATTGAGCTCATTTCTGCTTTCACTTTGTTTATGCTCACTAAGAATGACATTACCGTCAGCAACAATGTGGTGATAAGTGGTCTCATCATGACTGACTTCTCTAGAGGTTGGACAGTCAGTCTGATGGCTTCTCATATTGATCACTAGAACTGATTAACAAAAACAATTCTAGAATTCCGGATTCAAACTGACTAATAGTGCTTAGGACAATTCTTTACACATCTCGTATAATTTGGCATGCTTTTTGTATTATTGTAAGAAACGTTGTCACGAATTCACAAAGATCAATCAATCATCGCTTCCATCATGGTAGCCGGATGTATGAGACTGACGATCTAAAGAAGTTTAATCTTGGGAGGAGGGAGATGGTGATGATTTTCTTGGACCCCCAGAACCATTTCAATCACTGCAATACAATTACGTTCGTAACTTTTTCAACTATAAAAAAATCAATCATTATCTCGAACTCAAAAAAAGGTACAAAAACCCCATATTTTTATCAACTGAGAGTAAATGGACTGAGTGACCCATGCTTTTTATCAACTTGACTTGCCCCAAACCCCATCATTTATAACTTGCTAATAAATTGATTAATGGAAGCTGCGTGATGTTTCTTTCAAATTTTACTCTCTCAAATATTGTTTGCTCCATGTTCCATTAGTCAGTTCAACACAATAGTTCAAAAGGTATAAAAGTTTTAAACGTCAGTGATTATTTTTATAAATTTTGCATTTTCTTGGACATCTGATTTTAAAGATCATTGGCTAGTGCCAATGATCCAATCTTCAATATTAAGTTCAACATGAAAGTTCGGACTCAGATCCTTTTATGGTCCTCTTCAACGTCTGACAATAAAATTCTCGCGGGAAAATTAAACTTTCGATCGACTATACCAGACCAACCGAAGGCGTGATTTCTTCCAATCCATTTATGACTTGCTAACTTTCAATGAGGATTAGTAGGCCATACTTGAGATTGTAAAAAGTTACTTGCGGGTGACATCCTCACGGGCCGAGCCAACTGAGCTGATGTTGTAAAAAAAAACACAGAAAGCAACTCTGTAATATCATCATGTTTGTAACTTTTGTGTTACTCGATTATTTTGCATTGATTGTCAAGGTTCTGGGAGACCATGTCAATTATCAGCCTCCAAGAAAAGATGTATGATAATTCTCATAATTCAAAACTTTAGCGGTAGACTACAACTTGTCTAGAGCTACTGTCTCATACATCATTACATCCGGCTACCATCGGACAAGATGATGCCACTATTGAATTGATACCAGACCATTTCTCATATAATGGTAATCTAAGTATTAGTAGGTCAAAAGAATTAGTCACTGACCACAATCGATCTAGACAAAGACCGCAGTGATAATTGCAGTCTCAGTCTCAATGGATATCTGACACAGAATAGAATTTTTATTTTCAAAATTACAAATTTTGATTGGAAAGATTTTGCCTTAAGCAGCTTAAGCTGTGCTGGATATATTTTAAGAAAAGTGTTCTGAGGAAATAATAATAATACCTAAGCTAAAAGGTTAATATGGAGGCTAAAGTGAAATGTTTGGGCTACTGCAATAAACACACAAAAACATTTTTTCTGACATGTGAAAATCCCAATTCTCATAGGACTTAAAGTATTATATTACAAGTACCACTGGTAATAGTTGTTTTCCTATGGAAAAGGTTGATCCCCGTCTATCCGTTTCGGAGTTACTATAAACTCCTTTTTAAGATAGACCCCAACCTGAGAGAGAAAATTATAATAGAAATGAGAACAACAAGATGTTAATGTTGAAAATTACCGACGATTAGAATTTACGAAATTGGTCTTCATTGGAATTCAGGACTTAGAAATGATTTATAAAATTCTTTAAGATGTTATATCGTCGAATGCCAGAATTAGAATTATTTTAATAGACGCTCGATCTGACATAGTGTCCCACCATCGTTGATGAAAATCATTAATTAATAATATTGCAAATTGACGACATGTACAGACTTTTTATTCTTTCCATTTTAATCCTTTTCAACGTTAAACAAATGAATTGTGCTTTTAATTGGGACAATCTTGTCGTTCCAACAATCAACTTTATCAATTACACAACAGGTGAATACGAACGAAACTTCTCCAAATACTTTCATTATAATACACTGTCTATAAACACGGCAATACTGAAAAACACCGCACCCACTTTATCTTCACTGGAAGAAGAGATATTGAGGAACAAAACGTTGGAAGATAATAAGATGGGACATTGTATTTTTGATGATTTCTTTGATATGGATACGTTCAAAATGAAACCAAAAATTACAAATGAGTTTCTTGTACAATTATCAGACATGTGTAATACGAGAGTTAAAAAAACAAAGGAGTTGTTTCAGAGTAAGTTGAAATCAGGCTTCACCGGCATAAAGTTGTAGAGGGACATGGCTTTTATTATAGGGGACTTGAACATATAAGTCTCTTTACTATTGGGAACCCTGAACAAAATATCCCCGGAAGACCTGATTCTTGAATCTGGTAACTGTTGTAGAGGAACCTGGAAGACCTGATCCTTGAAAACCTGATCCTTTGAGGTTACCCCGGACTCACGTTCAACTAGATTTTGATGACTGACCCAACATTCACAAATTTTCTTCAAAGATTTGATTTGTGCATTCTTTTCCTCATCTCCAAGGAGTCAAGTTGGAGGTGATCAAACCCATACTCAAAATAATATTAATAAGTAAATGTCTTCGAAGACTAAATTTTCTTTTTTCAAGGTGTGAGATTTTTTTATTTTCGTTGAGAGAGATATCAAATGAAAAAAGTCGTATGACGAAAATTAATATTAAAAATTCTCACCATACAATACTCAATATAGTTTGGGTATATTTTCTTTCTCGAAAAGGTTTCTAACAGAGCGAGCTTGCGGTCTCTTATGGATTCACTTGAAGACAGGGAATGTAATTACATGTTGATATCCCGAAACAATCATACCCGTCTCGCGGGTTGTTATAAATAATCAGAAGAAAATAATAATACATATAGCGAAACCAAATTTCAATTTAATTTATTTTTTTCCACAGAAAAAGCAAACATGAATTCCCATCAAATCAAAGAACAATACATACAAATCAAGAAAGACTGTGATGTTCACATTGAAGAATTCAGTATACAAATCCTTCGAGTATACAAAGATGAAGTTCTCCTAACTGCGGCCCATCATTATGATTTGAGGCCAAAAGATGAAGCCCGTCAAAAATATGAAGAATATATTACTAAACAATTCACAAAACTTGGTTATGAGTTTCTGCCAATCATAGAGAAATATTATACACTGTGTTCGGACAAGTATTATACTCACTTTGGTGTACAACCCCAGTGTGATCTCAACACGGGGGACGAAGCAGCTGAAATGGAACAGTTTGAACAAAAAGTTCAGAACACTACAGCTAGTTATAATAATAAAGATAAAGTGACGAATTGAATGCCATTTAAATGCAAAGTTTGTAGACGAGACAGACACTGAAAAATTGCAGATTATACAGAGTAAGTTATTTTAAAGGACATATTCAAATATCTCGGAAAGCGTTAGAGATGGGAAGAAAACGTTCGATACAAACCCGCCCTTATATTGTTAGGGGAAATTTTATGATGATCTTGAATTTTTTCTCCAAGGTCGCGTTCGAGACTATTTTAAGTTCAACTTTGTTTTTCAAATAGAACTCTGTACTTTCGATTGTGGTTTTGAATTTTATATTTAAAAAGAAATAGTTTTTGCTTAAAAATTTTTTCGATATATTTTTTTGATGTGCTTTTGAATTTTATATTTAAAAAGAAATAGTTTTTGCTCAAAATTTTTTTCGATTTATTTTTTTGATGTGCTTTTAGAAAGAGATATCTGATATGTGTTGCTACACGGAAGGCCTACTGTCAAATATTTGTGCATAAACCCTTGATGTTTCACTAAAATTAACACATTTATGCCCAAATATTTCAAAATGACGCGTGACGTGCCGATAATACTTCATATATTTGATATCTCTTACTCAGAGCACGTCAGGGTAACAAAATCTTGACAACTGTAAAATCAGCAAACAATTTTTCTTCTTTTTTTCCTGCCACACTCAAAAATAAAGAATTCCATTTAAGAAAACAAAGTTGAACTTAAAATAACCTTGAACGATGCCTTGGAGAAAAATTTCAAGGTCACCATTANTCTTACTCAGAGCACGTCAGGGTAACAAAATCTTGACAACTGTAAATCGAATCGAAAAAAAATTCAGCAAACAATTTTTCTTCTTTTTTTCAATGCCACTGCCACACTCAAAAATAAAGAGTTCCATTTAAGAAAACAAAGTTGAACTTAAAATAACCTTGAACGATGCCTTGGAGAAAAATTTCAAGGTCACCATTAAAATTTCCTCCTCAAAATAAGGATGGTTTGTATCGATTTTTTTCTTCCTCTCTTAGACGGTTTCCGAAATATTTGACTATGTACTTTAGAATGAGTCACTCTGTATTATGAACTCAAAACTGGAGAGAAGAATTTAATGAAGTTTAACAAGAATTTTGAAAATTCAAAAACCGTGTTTTCAGAATTGATAATTGTTTCAACACCAGATTTTTTAAACCTCTGTTTGTTTCAAGAGAGCCCTTGAACACCTTGACCGCTTTTGATGAAACTGTGGTCTTCATAGGTTGACAGCCGTGGGGCTGGCTGGTTAGCAATATTTTGTCATGAGTTGTTGATACTTGAGAAACCTAACGGATAATGCAGTAGCCTCTCCTTGCTTTCTACATGGGTATTGAAAAAAAAATTCAATACCCATGCACTCTTTACTTTGACCGCACCCCAGTTTGTGGTGCGGTGCAGTTCGGAGCCAGGAATCGCACCGCACCGCGTCCATAAATACCTCATACATACATGGGATATTACTANGGGGGGGGGGGCTTGATTTCTTTCTGTGTCTGTATAACATACCTACCTGTATAACCAATTGACCATACCTTTTTTTTTTCTATTTTATCTAGTGTAACACCAGGAAAATTCTAAGGGGGAGAAGGTTAAGTCCTCGAAACCCACCCCCCTAAAACCGCTTATGATGCCACTTTAAATGTATAGTATGGGAGAGATCAATATAGATCTCGACATCTTTCACCACTCATATGAAGTCTCTTTGAACTTCTTTGTTGGTTCTTGTGATGAGTGTTGAAAGTTGTATAGATCTTTATTCATGATCTCTACTATACTTCGCCCGTTAAATCAATTTTTTAGCAGAGGAACAAAACGTACATTAAAATTATTTAAATAAAAATATATAGAAATTGACTATATCGATTCAAAGTTTAATTAATTAAATTAAGAATTAAAATTAGAACTTATAATAAAAAGCTAAAACTAGTGGATCAATATGATCAGGTGTTCACGTTAGCGTTTTAGTCATTAATAGAAAAAAATATCTTAATAAGTTTTCAATGCCAAAACACGTTTTGGTGCCCCAGAGCCCAATCTCGTGTTTCAGCCATTGGTCCGTGTGTCTGTCTGTGAACAAGATATCTCAAGAACGGCAAGTGCTAGAGACTTAAAATTTGGTGTGTATGTCAGTTTTATGGCACGAACGGCAAAATAAGCTTTTGGTGGAAATCGAATGTACCGTTGGCGGTTTTATGCCGCTTTTTAGGGTTTTCGCATGCCCTGCTTAAAATGAGAACGGTAATAGCTAGAACTGTATTTTGGTTCATATCAATCTCATACAAAAAAATTGAAGAGTACAACTTAGGTTGAAGTGTACTATATTGTTGGTCGCTAATTAGCGGTTGAAGTCGTTTTTGGGGGGTTCCGCCTAAAACCAGAATAGAAAGAGCTGGTACTTGAAATTTGGTGCCTATTCATATCAATTTCATACAAGAAATTGAAGAATACAACTTAGGTTGAAGTGTAATATATTGTTGGCTGCTAATTAGAGGTTGAAGGCCGCTTCTTATAGATAAGGAAAGTCGTGTGATGTTCATACCAGATTTTTTATTTCAGAATTGAAATGCAAAATTTATTTGACAATTAATGAGGTTGTGCATCCATTAAATGACAGTCTCAAACTGATTCAAGATAATCTTCTGCATCTAGATCTCGATATTGATTTTTCAAATATCGAAATTTTTCATTCCAAACTTGTCGAGAATGATTAAAAAAATTGAAATATGTTGATTCGTCAACGTGAAGATAGTGACATCTTAATGAATGATCCACAATCTCAACGATCTTCTTAATGCGGTCATCTATCAACTCTTCGTTTGCCAGAAATTCAGATGGATTGTCAAGATAATGTTTTCGAGATTTCTTCACTAGACGTGGCATGTTGTGGAGGATTTTATTGTAAAAGAATATTTCCACTTGATTGTAATAGAGGCATTTGAAAGAATGGTATTCGTCAAAATGAAGTTTGTATTTGAGCTCTGGAAGACATAAAACATGGAAATAAAAGAATAAGGAAAAAACGATCCTATAGCATTACTATTGTCAAGGTTGAACCTGATTTGGAAATAAGGGAGTAAGGAAAGAGTGATCCTATAGCATTATTATTGTCAAGGTTGAACCTGATTTCGAAATAAGAGAGTAAGGAAGGAGTGATCCTATAGCATTACTATTGTCAAGGTTGAACCTGATTTCGAAATAAGAGAGTAAGGAAGGAGTGATCCTATAGCATTACTATTGTCAAGGTTGAACCTGATTTGGAAAGAAGAGAGTAAGGAAAGTGTGATCCCATAGCAAATCCCAAATGATAATCAAACTCTGATTTGTCCACAGGAATCTTCCATTTTAATTTAATTATTTTTGAAAAACTCATGCTCCAAATGATAATCAAACTCTGGTTTGTCCACAGCAATCTTCCATTTTAATTTAATTATTTTGGAAAAACTCATGCCTCAAATGATAATCAAACTCTAATTTGTCCACAGCAATCTTCCATTTTAATTTAATTATTTTTGAAAAACTCATGCCTCAAATGATAATCAAACTCTGATTTGTCCACAGGAATCTTCCATTTTAATTTAATTATTTTTGAAAAACTCATGCCCCAAATGATAATCAAACTCCTGTCTCAATTTGTAAAATAATTTCTCATCAAAATGTCCTCTGAAAGTTTTGAAGAATTTTTCATGAGCCAAATCATCAATCTCGGCAAAATGATGCATCAATATTTCATCGACACAATTCAAAATAATATTGAATCGTACGTCAATTTGCCTTTCAGTTTCAATAAATATATTTTTATCGTCATTGTAGAAACGCAACGGTTTAATTTGTTTTGATTTTAAATTATGTAATATTTTATCATAAAAGAAAGTGTCTATGAAATTGTAATATATTGTTTTAAATTTTTGAAACACATCAAAATAGATTTTGTATTTGTCATAAGAGGTAAGTTCTGAAACCAAATAAAAATATTTTGGTCACTTGGAGACTACAGAGTGTGGGAGAGAGGGAGAAAATAAATGCGTCAAATTGGACGTGCAATTTATCAGGTCAAAATACTATGGTTCTCCGAACTTTAAAACTCACTTTCAAATGTATGGCATTATATTCCCAAATCGGGGCCCATTCAGCCTCGTGAGGACAATGAGTAGCTATGGAGATAAATGCGCATAGCGACCTGGTGCCAGCCTTGTAAGTAAAATAGAAAAATTGCAAGTAATTGGATATTGATTGATATTGAAAAAATCCTACAATCCTGCAGTGAGCACCAAAGTTGTGACATAAACATAATCCCCCCAAAAATACCACTGCGTGCTATAAAAATTCCCCGCCAAGTCATCACCCCAAAAAAGACATGAAATCTATTTTGGGCCCCGCTATCCGCTCTTCCGTTCTTCGAAATACCTAATGACTTTAAATTCCGACCACACCCAAAACGATTTCAAAATNACCAACTTATAGGCCCAAGCCAGGGTAGTCAATTCTATAAACCAAAGTGTCCATAGCACTTTTCATCAAACTCGGACTAAGCGTTCGAGAGTTATTGTAGTCCATTAAAAAGATAAGCAACGTGTTTGCAAATTCATGCCATCTGAGCCAGAACATGTACCCATTAAAAATGAAATATTGTCTAACTGGTTACAGTTTCTCTAATCATGAAGCTCTTCAACTCACATTTGCTAGCGTCTATGGCACGTTGAATATACCAGTTCCCGTTCAATCACTGAAGATAAGCAACGTCCAGCGAGGTTGTTCCATGTGGGTGTATGGCTGACTATTTTTCCAGCCCAACCCAGTCTGGGCGAGGTCAATGTGGGAAGCTGGTTTGCAAGTTTCCAGCGAATGTAGTGTAAAATCCCGGTCTCGAATAACCAAATCATGGCCATCTTGAATTTTTAATATTGTTTCCAAAATTTTCCTCTTGCATTTTTTCATGAATTTTCTTCAAAAATGTTGGTGATGAAATCTTTGTGTATTCAGTAATTTCATTTTCTTACTTCAGTTTATCGTTTTTCTTTTCTCCCCAACTTCTTCCGACACCCAATCATTAATCTATCTTTCTATCTTGCCTATTTCAACCTTTTCCACAAACTTATTTTCTCAATTAATTCGTATGTAGATGGACAAACAATATTTTACAGTGGAGAGAAATGAACTTTGACAAAGAAGAAGATCAAAATCCAAATGGAAAGATCAAATCCAAAAAATGGAAGGAATACGATGGCGGTCAATTGAAATGGATAGGAATGTAAGGAGGAGATGTTCATCCTACACTGGAACAACCACGGTTAATGATATTCCATTACTCTCCTATTCAGCTGTCAATAGTTGGGCGAACGTCAGAAGTAAGCAACTGTGGCTATAGGCTATATTAACACGAGAGAGAGTGGTTTCATACCAACAAGGTATAAAACCCATTTTTTTCTCCATTTCATCATGACTTTTACAAGCCACATCCCATTTTGAGGAAATTTGGTATACATGTTTAGAAGATGGAGACAATTTGCTGTATAGTTTTTGATGCCCCCCCCCCGGCGGCCCAGGAGGCCCAATATTGTGTTTTTAAAATTGTTTTTTATTTTTTTAGCTTTTTAAAATTGTTTGTAGTAGTAACGTAAAATTGTGATATGTTATGACTGGTGTTAAGGGCTTTTCGATTTTGAAAAATTTGGGGGGCCCAATATTTTTTGAAAATTATTTTTTAAAATTTGATGAAGATATATTTTTCTATAAATGACTACAACACTAACGTCAACACCTGATCATAGTTAATAAACCATACACCTACGTAACTCTTTCAAAATGTCATTCTCGTTTTATTTTCCATTGTAGTTATGCAACTCCTTTGAGTACCATTTCTTTTATCTGTTAATGTTATATTACATTCTTTTAAAACCTCAAAATATTTATCACTCTTAAAGAAATCATCCATCTTCTTTTTGGAAACATGAAAAAAGTTATCACTATTAACATCATCTGCATAAATATAATGACTTTTGATAGCTTCATCGATAATATTTCCTATCAAATTAATTCTGTAATCAATGAATTGTTCGTTTTCGAGAAATTCGTTCTTATCGTGCCCAAGATCTTCGTGATAATCATAACGTAAAGATCGTTTGATAGCCTGCGGTATGAATCTTAGTAATTTGAAATAAAATTTTTCAACAATAGGATAATAGAGGAGTTGAAATTGATGATGTTTGGTGAAAAAATAGAGGTATTTTATTTCTGGAACATACAAATTGTAAAAACAAAATGTAATATAACCTTAAGATAAGATTGGTTTTAAAACAAGATTCTAAATATTGTATGAGGGTGCTCTCAGACTGAGGATGGTGGTAGGGAATCAAATTACGTACTCTTTACTCTTTGCTTCACAGCTATAGGAACCACATCTAAATTGTACCTAGTTGCATGGTGGTCCCTACAGGAACCACACTGTTTAGAATGCTATAACATGGTCTCTGTTCATAACAAATAACTGACAATCACAATAGCCTATTTCTATTGGTCTCTAGTTTATTTATGCAAAATATTTTAGCCCATCTCATCAAGTTTTTCGAAAGAAAAAAAAATACTCTGTACAGGAGGGTCAAATATATACATAGCGTCTTGTGCAGCCTTTTGCTATTATTTTAAAAAATAAAATAATAAAAAAAGCAAGATATTATTCTCAGCTTGTTTGTACATAGCTTCCACATTGGCATATTAATACTTACTCAAGTAATCATCAGTGTACAAGATATTATTCTCAGCTTGTTTGTACATAGCTTCCACATTGGCATATTAATACTTACTCAAGTGATCATCAGTGTGCAAGACATTATTCTCAGCTTGTTTGTACAGAGCTTCTACATTGGCAACATACATCTCATGCGATTTGTTCAATATCAAATATTTCAAGTTTAATTCCGTGTCATAGTTTACAACTTTATTAAGAAACACTTTTTCTTCCTCAGTTAAATTTTGGTATCGCACATTGTATTTTTCTTGCTCAATATCTTGATCTGTTTCTAATGTGTCGTGCAGATCCATACACAGACATAATGTAAGCAGGTGAACAATAGAGGAGTATGTCATGTTATTAGTTGTTATCTAATGTAATTAAAATAAGGTATTGATCGAAACCATTATTATTTTGTTTGAGATATTGGTATGAAAGTGTCTGGAATAAAAATTGAAAATTGTCTGCTCAGGCTCGGAAGATTAGTATAGATTCCTCACCATAACATTTGATTTTGAAGAAAATTTCTGGGATGTTAGAATAAGTATCCGAATCGTTCCATAATTTGAACAAATAGGTATACCTTAACAATTTCGTTGGCTCCATTTCATTTTTTTTAATCTACCCCAACGCTTTCGTCTGTGCAAAACGCATCTATATCTTGTTAATAGCTGATCGATGGTTTACGAAAATACAAGAGGTCTGTTGAAAAAAAGGTGAATTTTCATTTTTTTTAAAAAAAATATTAATTTATTCATGAATTTCTATGTTGTCCTCTTTGGTTATTATCTCCCCATTTCATTTGTATCATGATTATGGTGTTGTTTTTGGCAGAAAAATTAAAAACTGTTTAATAAGTAAAGTTCAATATAAACCAGCGTCTATAACATGTTGAACACACCAGTTCCCGGCGGATCACTGAAGTTAAGCAACGTCCAGCGAGGTTTTACTATGAGGATGACCACGTGGGTTCGCGTCCTCGTGATGCTGGCTATTTTTCCGGCCAACACAGGCTGGGTTAGGTCAAGTTTCCATCGAATGGAGGGTAAAACCCCCGTCTCGAATGACCAATAGATGTTAAGGAGACGTTAAGCCAATATCCATTTTAAGATATAGCTGGCCAGTATAGTTACTCAAAGGACTTCTCCTTAGATCACATGAAGCAAAACGAGCAATGACGAGTGAGCAAGAACTTTGCTGCCGTACTCTTCAGATCCAAAATATCAGAAAAAATTGCATGGCATGAGCCCATCGATATGCAGACATCCTCAGCAAATTCACTAATATTCTCCAGAACAATGATTTTCATTGGCATACGGTGAGTATATACTTAGACTGCACTCACCGTATGCAACTTTCAACATTTCAAGTGTTCTTGTTCACTTAATTCCATTTTTTTACACAATATATTATTCATGTTCGTTGATGCATTTATACTTCTCACAAACAAACAAAAAATGTTCTTATATTGCTGAACTGTGAACATACATTCAGCACAAGAGTGCCAACATATGGGGAAAAAATTAAAATCGAATGTACATAGCCCCCAAAATTTGAAAATTTACCCTATTTTTGAACAGACCTCGTAAACGATGTTTCAAGAAAGACACATCTCAACAAAAAATTATCATTGGAAAAAGGCCAAGATACAACCAGTACCTAGTAAAAAAAATGTTTATTTTTGTTGCTATTCATGGCTCACTTAAATTTATTATTGCACTTTCATCTGTCTCAATGTTCTTAAAGTAATACCGACATTAAATCTGGTCAATTTTGCATGAGTTGTTGATGTTGTTGTTTTAGGTGGTGAAATTGTTTTTTGTTGATATTGTTATTCGTGTGATGGTGTTATTATTGTTAGTGATGTTGCAGAGGATATGAGAATGTGGGAGTGTGCGTGTTAGGAGAATCTAATGTCATTGTAGGATGAAGGCCCACAACAACAATAACACTGAGAAGTCTCCCAGAGAGGCTGATCTATCTGAAAGCAATTCACTTTCTCCTTCAAATATTAGTTAACAATAGATAACTACTTCATCTAACAATAATTGGTGAAACCCTAAAAGTAGCTCTGAAAATGTACTTACACAAGTTGTTCTGACGGGTCAGAATATGGAAATTAACGAAAAACAATAATTATTCCAAACAACTTCGTACTGTAATGTTCTAGAAATATAGGCAGTTCTAAAAATTTGGGTGGCATAAGTCCCCAAAGCCCCCCGCTCCCCAAAACCGCCTATGAATATTGCTTATAAATTTTGAACGTTGGTCTATTACTTTTTAAATACAGGAAACGATTAGCTATTTATGGATTTAAAATGACAGAGTGTTATAAAACTCATGAATTTCATTTTATACTAATGTTTAACTGTAATTTTGACCAAACAGGCCCAAAAACCAATCAGCTAATAATAATAATTTATTTATTTATTTTCAAAGGTGCAAATAACAATAATTTTTTTAAAAAATCAATAATAATATGCACCTTATTACAAAATATTTATAAAAAGATATACTAAAATAGTGAAGAGAAAAAGCGGTTTCACTGTGCCCAACTCAATGCGACAGCCAAACCGGACCAGAAGAGCCTCTCCGAATTCTCAAAGAAATCGAGTCTAACAAATAATAGTTCCCAAGATGAAATATAGATGACTAGGGGTTCAATTCAGACGAGGGCAAGATGAAAAATTGATTTTGGGAACGCAGTACATGGACTAACTTTAATTTGAAGATGATCTAGAACAGATGGATAATCAACCAAAGATTGAATATTTTAGTACAAAAATGAAGCTAAAGATAAGTTCCGACGAGTAGAAATGAGATCAATTTTGAAACGGGCGCAAATATCGGGGTATAGATATTATGTATTGTGGGTCAGGAACTTATCATAAAGTTCACCAACAAAATGCTTTTGTACACGTTCAATTTGATCAGTCTTAGTTTTGTTAAGATTGCCAAACACTATGAAGGTGTACTCAAGAATGGACCGGACATACATGTAAAAAAAAGTAATCATGATTTTTGGAGACTGATATCGACCGCAAATTTTTTTGAGGAGACCCATACGAGCTAATTCTATATATATAACAGAATTAGCTCCATACCAAGTTTCATCAAAATTAGAACAGAGGTTATCGTAGTGCAAAAGGACAAACAGGTAATTTTTGAATTAAAATTTAAAATAGGTGCCAAATAAAAAAAAACAATCTAGTTTGGCGCACCTGATTAATTATGTCACATATGTGACGGAGACGAATGAAAAGATTTGAGAACGATTTAGTTGCAAATGGAACGCACAAAACAAATTTCATTAAAATCGGCCAACGCTAAGTGGCGCTTGGGCTATTTTTTTTCGTGACCTCTTTTTTGGCTATTTTTTCGTAATTTGTGTTATTTTTTTCCGTAACCTTATTTGGGCTATTTTTTCGTGACTTGCTATTTTTTGTGACCTCAGATGGGTTATTTTTCATAACCTCACTTGGGCCATTTTTTGTGACGAGCTATTTTTTCGTGACCTCACTTGGGCTATTTTTTGTGACTTTGGCTACTTTTTCGTGACTTTTGCTATTTTTTTCCATGACCTCAAATGGTCTATTTTTTTCGTGACTTGAGTTATTTTTTTTTCTTCACCTCACTTGGGCTATTTTTTGTGACAGGCTATTTTTTCTTGACTTTTGTTATTTTTTTCGTGACCTCAGATGGTATATTTTTTTCGTGACCTTACATACGCTATTTTTTGTCTTGGTCGATTCAAAATTTCCTAATTGAAAATAATAAACCAAAATGACAAGCAGACAAATGAAAGGAAAACATGTCAAGTTTCAACCTCCCTCTGTGTTCAATTTAAATAATGAAATAAAATTGGGTACATTTACACCCCTGTCAATATCCCTATAGGGTTAACTTAAAGTTCTAATGAAATAATGAGCTTACATCAAGTTCACATTCTGAGCACTAAATATTAGTGAAAGCACTCACTTCACTGTTATAAACACAACATGAATACTTGCACCAGCCCACTCATTAACAAAACACAAGGAGTTGATTACATTTACAAGTTTGGCTCATTAGTCAATCAGTGCAGGGGCCCGTATCACAATAAACTACTAGTTAGTAGTTCATAGTAGTAGATTTAATGTAGTCACAGAGGGCAGCAAACCAGTGTTATTAGGTGACGGTCCTAAACCCGTGTAAATACAAAAGGTTAGGAAGGGCATCCGGCCTTTAAAACAACTCTGCTTCAAACCAATGATGAGATTTCATCAGCACACATCGAGTTTATACGCAGTTTNTGGAGGGGGGCGCCTCCCAGTTTGGGAACCTCTGATTTAGTTTAAAAGGTCACCACATAAGACCACCACGGGCGGACCGATAGATATCCTACAAGGCCGTTCCCAGGGGGTCCATGGGGTCTAGACCCCCCCGAAATTTCATTATTTTTACTTATGTAATATTGTAAGGTGTAACTCTTCATCGCCACCACCAACGGCAAAAACAACAACATGGAAAACATAAACAACATCATCATCAACAGTAACAAAAACAACAACAACATCATCAACAGTAACAAGAACAACAACAACATCATCAATAACAACGAGAACAACATCAACATCAGATTCCATGATCATCTTTTTCAAATGTTAGTCCTGGCTTGGCTGTCAATCCTTCGGACCCCTCCCCCCCAAAAAAAACATCTTGTGTAATGCCCTGGGTATCTATACCAAATTTCATCAAAATCGGCCAAGGCATGGATTCTAGAATTATCGTGTTACAAAAGGACAAACACAGACAAATAAAAATCGTGGAGTTAAAACCTGACCTGTCGTTCGGTCATGAAAACGGCAGGTCGTTGTGTAATGCACATAATCTTTGAACATAATAAATGTTCATACCACTTTTCATTAAATTTAAACAAGGCGTTCGAGGTTTATTGCGAATCGAACAAACAAACGAATGATACAAAAAATCTTACTGTAAAAACTAGAGTTCACTTTGTTCAATCAATTACTATTCCAGTCCTTGTAAAGTCTATGGCCAAACTATATAAATACAAATTACAATTTTAAGACTAGTAATATTAACTTGTAAAATAGCAAAGGTGGATAGAACATTGCCCAGTTCACAAAATGTAGAAATCTCCGAAAACATTGATCAGATTTGATTGGTTGACATTGTCGAAAAAGCATGTCCAGGGCCAAATTGTAGAATATGGGAGATTATATGTGCATCTTTATTATTATTTTTAAGAATTAAATAATTGCCCTGTGGATAGGGGGACATAAAAAGAATACTTCAAAGGCACCCAAGTCCANCCCCAGAGCCTGCGTCGACTGTGGAAACAACCCCTCTATTTCCGGATTATTCCCGGAACGTTTTATTAAGGCATTAACAAAGGCACCCAAGTTCATTCCAGTCGTAAAGGGCGACTAAGGGCAGGGTCGGTAACCTTTTCATTACCCATGCAGAAATCAAAGAGATGCTACTGCATTATATCCTTCCTATGTCCTCTGTGGTTAGGGGACATAAAAAAAATACTTCAAAGGCAACCAAGTCCATTCCAGTCGTAAAAGGAGACTAAGGGCAGGATCGGAAACGATATGCTTTTCATTACCCATGATGCAGAAATCAAAGAGCAGCTACTGCATTATATCCTTCCTATGTCCCCTGTGGATAGGGGTAGGGGGACATAAAAAGAATTCTTCCAAGGCAACCAAGTCCATGCCATCGTAAAAGGCAACTGAGGGCAGGGTCGGAAACGATATCTTTTCCATTACCCATGCAGAAAGGAAGGAGAAGCTACTGCATTATCCGTAAGATAAATAATTGCTGGTCTCCACTGAGACTGATTGCAATTACCACTGCGACAAAAGGCTATATTCGCCTTGTACAATTCACCACTAAAATTATGCAAAGGCCAAGAACACGACGCGACGCTACGAAGAAAGAAAGAGAGAGAGAGAGGTTAAGAAAGACGTTTACTCGGGAATCAAATTGAACATGGCCATTCCATTGCCAATGATTCGATAGTGAACAATCAGGGCTGTGATGACAGTCAAATAATCACAAGTTAGCATCAGTCAATATGTAGCCAAAGAGTGGGGACCATATTGTATTGAACAAAAATAGTAACTCGGACAAAAAGAACATCGAGTGAAACAAAACACAGAATATTGATGTAAGTTATGTAGCTATAGCGGTGTGCCTCTCCTCTCGAAATCAACTAAACAGTTCGAACGATTGACCATCGATGTTAGAGAAACGATAAGCAAAATGGGAATTCAACAGAGAGCTTAACTTTAAAAAGTTAAATAGAGGAGTTCCTATTTTGGGAATAACAGTAAAAAATAATACAAGGAAATGAGGTATTCAGTGATGGAGGGTGGTTTCAGCTTTGTGGCATTCATTGAGTTTTGAGTAAAAAAACGTAAAATATATATTTTTTTTCGTGACAATTCCAAAGGTTCATTATTGAAAATAAAGCAAAAAAAATAATTTTTCCTCTCATCGGGTTATATATGAAACTTTAAATTAAGAAACGTTTTGTTTCGCTCAAATGGTTTCAGCGAAACATCACAAACATGTGACTTTCCGAAATAATTGTCGGTTTGACAATGAATTGGAACTCAAATGTAAATAAAACATTGATACAAGAAAATGGTTGACATTTCAAATCAGGCAAAACCTTGACAATAGTAATGCTTTCCTCACTCTGTTATTTCCAAATCAGGTTCAACCTTGACAATAGTAATTCTATAGGATCACTCTTTCCTTACTCTCTTATTTCCAAATCGGGCAAAACCTTGACAATAGTATTGCTATAGGATCACTCTTTCCTTACTCTCTTATTTCTTTGGTTTCAGCATAAACCAAAAACTTGTAAACAATGACCACAGCACTCCTGTTACACACTCTATCATTGATGACTGTTCTCTTGTCCATCAACACAATCAGTGCCCTCATCGACAATGCAACGAGCACAACCAAATTACAATACTACAAGAAATGCTTCTTCGAAGAAAACTTTGAACCCAATTGGATTCAAATTAAAATCAAACCATCGGTCCTAAATCAAACTTCTAACAAGATTAAGGACTTTTGTAATGAAATGAGGAAAGAGGCCGAACTATACATCTTTCGTAAACAGATAAATGAAACAAAGGATGGCTTTGTTAAGATATATCGACAATTCAAGAATAATAAAATGAGAGGTGTTCATAACATATTCTATGATATTGTCAAGAAATTCAGAGTGGTACATGAATCAGGTATAACATATGTTCAATAAAATGAGAGGTGTTCATAACATATTCTATGATATTGTCAAGAAATTCAGAGTGGTACATGAATCAGGTATAACATATGTTCAATAAAATGAGAGGTGTTCATAACATATTCTATGATATTGTCAAGAAATTCAGAGTGGTACATGAATCAGGTATAACATATGTTCAATAAAATGAGAGGTGTTCATAACATATTCTATGATATTGTCAAGAAATTCAGAGTGGTACATGAATCAGGTATAACATATGTTCAATAAAATGAGAGGTGTTCATAACAT
>CM022883.1:8506121-8519117 GCA_012654025.1 Pachypsylla venusta
ATTCGGAACATTCACATTAGGAATTCAGGGGTCCACATTAGGAATTTTGGTGGACGAAACAATTTTTTTCACTGACATTTTAAATTAAAAAGCCTAGAGAAAATAATATCAGAAATTGAAGTAAAACAATGTACTTTAACACATATATATTCTACTTATTAACACTTACCAGGGAAAATCCGAATATACTATCCTTGAAAACTTTTCAAAAAACTTTTCAAAATCACAATAATCAAAATACAGATCTAAAATCAATAGTGTTACAACTAAAACTGTGACCGAGTCAGAGATGAGATTTGCAAACAATAAACAAATCATTTTCCCTCCCGGTCTTTCTCTCAAGTAACGTTATGTGAGAAATAGGTTAGGGGTCCACTTTAGGGGGAGGGGTCCACTTTTGGTACACTTGCTCTACGTATGAGCGGTGGTCAATATTTTGGGAACGTTCGCGCGGAAACATATATTTTTGTTTTATTATTTTCAATTATCAGCCAATCTGCCTTTGGAACGTATTACGGTTCGTCGAAGGATCCGTTTTTCCACCGTAACTCCAAAAGAGAAAATAATATCCTACTCCTTAAAATTCAATATTTTCTAATTTCGTCGTACGTGGAAATCCGTTCCTCCTCTTTCCCTCATCGTCGCGAGTGTGATAGCACTTTTGCAAATTAGCGATTTTTTTGCATGTGTTAGTTATTGACTTACTGAAGTGGGGTTTGATTTTAACTCCACGATTTTTATTTTGTTTTTCTGTCTATACAGGGTGTATCAAAAGGTTATGCAAAAAAAGAAACCACGTATAGCAGAGCTCAAATAAAGGCCACTTTGTTTAATAAACCCTTGAAAGTTTAATAAAAAATAATTTCATGACCCCCCTCCCCCATAACTCTGACACTAATCCGGGAAAAAGTGCCAAATACTCACCAAAGAAGCATGCTAACAATCGGAGACATCATATTACAAAAAATGAAGTCTATCGCAAAATAATTCGATTTTTATGTGCCAACTTTGGATGGGACTCTAGCTACCTCGGGGACCATTTCCGTATAGCGGTTTATTGGGAAAAGTGGCCTTTATTTGAGCTCGACTATACAATCTATACATGGTTTCTTTTTTTTGCATAACCTTTTGATACACCCTGTATATTTGAACCCTTCTCAAAAATTGACTTTGTCCTTTTTTGATGAAACAGTTATGGGCATTTATTAGGTTCACAGAATTGGCTGATTGGGTCAACCAGGACATTAGAGTAACCATTTTGAGTGATCGAGGTCTACAGTTCACAGAACTTACAAGTAGATATATTATTTTTTTTCCAGGGCAAAAAGGAGAAGAATTTGGAGGGACTATGATGGAGATCATTCTCGCTTGAAATGAACATGAACCGTTTGATAGTTCTAATTACCTCATAACTACAGAGTTTTGATTCCGGGCAGATATAAAGGGTATTCTCCATTGAAAAATTCCACTTTTTGTAAACATTCGTAATATTCCAGAGAAGTTTTGATTTCGCGCGAGTACCTATAGAGTACTTATACAGTGCTCACTCAATCCCCCCCCCCCCCCNCCCCCCAAACAGACCCCAACCTACCTACCCATCAGTACCAATTAAGAGTGTAAAGAAACAAAAGATATCAGACTAATAATGTAGAAGAACACCTGTTTTCTGATTAAAAATTATGGTCAATGTTTTTGTTTACATTAATTATACAGTGCTATATATAGATAGTTCAAAATTAAATGCATAAAGAATTTCAAGTTTGCATTGCACAGATTAGAGGAAAATCCACTGCAGTCATTAGGCTAACAATGAAATTAGAAATCTCAGAAAAGGTAAAAGGTGACCTTTGAAATTTTCAAGGAAACATTAAAAAACCTGAAGACATTATCACGGCATTATCAAAATACACTAAAAATATTTCGGTGGCTAGTTCCAGCCACATACGAAGTTTGCATTTTCTAGTTGTCCCATAGGATTTTACATGGAAATTTCGACTTATGGCTGGCATATCCTCCAAGTATGTCACAAAATAAAAATGATAGTAGCATTGCGTGTATTTTTCAACGAGGAATACAATAAAATCATTATCCCGCGGACTCACGGTTCTGGACTTAGAACCGATCGAGTGAACTAAGGCTCCTTCACAGGATAATGTAACTTACTTTTAATTTCCATGTGCATCACGGTAAGTGATGTTGGAGGAAGGGTTAGGTAAGCATATTATGCTACTCTGAGTACGCCGGACTAGATGTTGATCTCGGCCACTCCCATGTCCTCCAGGTAAATACTTTTGATAATTTCCTCATAGAATTAGTTCTCAGAACTTGACCACCAAGACATTGCCTCGGTAGCTTAGTGGTTAAGCGCTCTCCTAATATACAGGAGGGCGTGGGATCAATCCCCAGCAGAGGCAGGATTTTCCTCATTCATTTTTCTGATTTTTCAGAATTTATATATTTAGCTTCAAAATGTTTTTCGAGTAACGACCGATTTGTCGATTTTTAACCAAATTCAGCAAGTCACGGTCCGATATCTTAAATTTTGTCGCGACAACATATTCACAACTGAAAGCATATCATCTCTAATCTGTAATTATTATTTAATATGTTTTTACTCTCTACAAACTATTTAGCTATTATGTGAACAACCCATTAAAGTTTTATAGTCATTTCCGACTGAACTTATGATCTCGTAAAATAAAGAATGAAACGTTAAGTCACGAGATCTCTCGTTACTTCCTAACATAAACATATATGTTAGGGTCCCCCGTGTGGTAATACAAGACAGTTAAAAAATACAATGGATTAACCCTTCAATGCATCGAGATCAATGAAAATGAAACTTTAAGTCACGAGATCTCTCGTTACTTCCTAACAAAAACATATATGTTAGGGTCCCTCGTGTGGTAATACAAGACAGTTAAAAAATACAATGGATTAACCTTTCAATGCACCGAGATCAATGAAAATGAAACGTTAAGTCACGAGATCTCTCGTTACTTCCTAACATAAACATATATGTTAGGGTCCCCCATGTGGTAATAAAAGACAGTTAAAAAATACAATGGATTAACCCTTCAATGCACAAAGATCAATGAAAATGAATCGTTAAGTTACGAGATTTCTCGTTACTTCCTAACATAAACAAATATGTAATTAGTATTTCCACATTTGAAAGAGCTGGCAAATAAAAACGAAATGAGATATTTGAAAAATTATTTGTTATTCTGCTACCGTTTGGGCTGCGGTATTGTAACAGACAACCCCTCATACATACTCGTACACACAAATTTCTGATTTATATATTAAGATAAATGACGTGTTCTACATATCCTAGGCCTGTGATACCTAGCCTTATTTTGATCCACCCTGTATGAAATAATTCAAATGTATATTCGTTGTAGTATTAAGTCACAATTTTTGTGGGCATAATAGCATTACAAGGTATTCTCAACAATCACTCAAATATCACTAAGCCTAAGCTACAATTTCCTTATAATGCTACAATTTTTCGTCATTACCATGGCTACTCAATTGTCCTCAGATCAGACCAAGTAGAAAATTTGAAAAAATCTTTATCAAACTTTCGTCCGGTCCAGGAATCAAACCCGGAACCTCCTTGGTGCAAGTCAAGTGTGATGTGAACTCTACCACGGAGATGTCTCTGTATGAAACAATAGATAGAAAATAATAATTAACTATATCGAAAACACAAGATTATGTTAGTTTAATGAAATGAAACATTTTCACAGCTCCCACACTATGTGGTATACTCGTATGTCTTTCCAAGCCAGCCTTCATGCACGAAAAGGTTAATATATTTTTGTTTTTTTTAAGTTCCTCAAACTTTTACTTTCGAAACATGTACAGGACATGCCAGGATACCTAATCTCACATGTCTTTCAAAGTACATGTTCTTTTAGTGTTGCATTCTGAGTCATTGTTGTGTAATTTTAATTTCATATCGCTCCGTCACTCATTAAAAATTAAAAAGTTATCTATTGTTCACAGCGAGTAAAAAATACACACAATCTTATCAGATCTTTTCAATAACTTACTACTGGCACTTGCAATAACATTTCAACTTGTAAATAAAAATACCTAAATAAAAAAACTTTTTGTTATTTTTTATAATTCATTAATGGACTTCATGTTCTATATTTTCATTAATAAATATATATTTCATGCGCGTCATACAGATTTTAGTGCATTATCAAAAATTATGGTTGAAATGCAGTGTATCGGAATTAATGAGCTCGTTGTTAAAACGCCTAAATCGACAAAAAAAAATCGAATACAATGCGAAATACGGATATATATTTTTCATAGGTTCTACAATTTAAATTGTAGAACCTATGAAAGTCAAGTGTTTATGTTATTTTTTATAATTTATGACTCTACCAAGAGATTCAAAGATTTTTTAGAAATTAAATTGTAGAACATAAAGTAAAGTGTTTATGTATTTTGTTGTAATTTATAATTCTAACAAGAGATTCGGAGATTTTTAAGAAATTAAATTGTAGAACATAAAGTCAAGTGTTTATGTATTTTTTTGTAATTTATAATTCTACCAAGAGATTCGGAGATTTTTAAGAAATTAAATTGTAGAACATAAAGTAAAGTGTTTATGTATTTTGTTGTAATTTATAATTCTACCAAGAGATTCAAAGATTTTTAAGAAATTAAATTGTAGAACATAAAGTCAAGTGTTTGTGTATTTTTTTTTTTTTTTTTTTTTTNGTTTTTTTTTTTGTAATTTATAATTCTACCAAGAGATTCGGAGATTTTTAAGAATTTAAATTGTAGAACATAAAGTAGTGTTTATGTATTTTTTTGTAATTTATATTTCTACCAAGAGATTCAAAGATTTTTAACAAATTAAACTGTGGAACATAAAGTGGTGTTTTTTCGTTATTTTCATATATTTGATAGTTCTACCAAGAGATTCAAAGATTTTTAACAAATTAAACTGTAGAACATAAAGTCAATTTTTTTTTTATTTCTTGTAATTTATAATTCTACCCAGTATTTCAAATGTTTCTAACTTTGAATAGTAATTATTTTGTTTTATGATATTCAATACTGAACCTTAGGAATCGACCGCAAAAAAAATATCCCTGCTCAAGATTTTAGAAAATGGCCGTTTTCTGAAAGGTCTTATTTTCAACCCCAGTAAAGATATAAAGATTTGATCTCACTTACATACGACATCAATGAAAATCAAAATGTGGACTTTTGATTAGTAATAAATACCCTGATTCCTGATTATGTATTTCAAAATCAGATATCTAGATAGCTTTTTTACCAAAAATTAAAAACAGTCCTTGAGATACTGGATTTAACATTTCATTTTGGATCCCTCCAGGTTCGCAACCCCATCGTTAAGTACCGTACCATTTAAGCTTTTCAAGAAAACGTCACTTTTGTTCCAAGAAAAACCACGACTGGATTTTAACATAAAAAATCGACAGTTATAGATCCTTAGAACATTACAAAATTAGAACATAGATCCTTAGAACATTACAAAATACAAAAATTCCTAAAAAAAAAATATTTCTTAAAAAATTAATTGATAAGGAATACATTCTTAACCCTCCTATTCTACATTAAATTAATTATTGATCAATCAATTAAAAATCGATCTTAATTAAAATAATTTGGTATTAATTAAATAAATTACAATAATCATGTGGATTAAAGTGGATCTCCCGTAATTCAAACCACTTATAGAAATAAGTATATACGGTTCCTGACACAAAAAAACTATATTTTTTTATGTCGACAATTTTGTTTAAGTATCATGCTAAAAATTAAAAAAAAAAATAGAAGTAACTCGATTTGACATTAATGAGTTCTGATAATTTCTCAAAAGTCCAAGCCAACGGTTTTGAGGGGGGGGGGGANGGGGGGGGGGGGCATTCTAATTTCCTTAAAATCCACAACCGTTCTTTTTAGACACAGTAAAAGCACATTACTCTAACGTTCTTCGCCGCATGCAATGTAGTAGTTGGTATAGAACAAGGTTGCCCAAACTTCGTGCACCCGTGGGCCGCAAGGAAACAACCTAGAGAGCTCGCGGGCCGCAGTGGTAAATAAAGGTAAAAATACTATTTATTAGTAAGTAGCTATTATATGTAGGTAGGTGAGTAGGGAATTAAGTAAGTTTAGTGTAAACTTATATAAAATTAATAAAACTTAATACACTATATGAGCCTATTAGTGCAATTTTTGTAGACATTCTGTTGCTGACACTTTACTTGTTTTTTATTAATATTAGCTTCGCGGCCGCAGAAAGTAGCTCACTGGCCGCATGCGGCCCGTGGGTTGGACACTTCTGGTATATAATATACCACCTTTGAAAACGGATCACTTTTGAAACGCCTTGTACTTGTAACGCCATTCATATTTGAATACCCTTTGTCTAAATTGGTAACATTAGATCCTACTTGGCAACCGACGGATTTGCTGATAATAGAACAGTATTATTAAGCTTTGGGCCATACCGAGGCAATGCAGACAATCCACTTTCCATTTTCTTTTCATATTAATCAATAAAAGATTACAATGGACTCCAGTCAGTAGGTAATTAATCAAGTGTAGGATGGATGTGATGATTTCCTAGGCCTGAGGGCAATGGGAAATCAGGTCATTGCAGAAAGTGGAGACGTTATTTAAATTGAAGCGAAAAGTAGCTAATATCAGTGTTGGAGCTGAAACCATAGCTTTGGCATCAGCATACTTTCATTCAAATTTATCTTTTCTTTAACTTCACCCTTTCACAATTATATTTGGGGTTGGCGTTGCTTTTCTTAATTCTACCATGCCACAACCTTTTGCTCAGTGCCTACTCTCTTTAGCAGCCCTTCCTGGTACGGTAACCCTAGCTTGCTTCTCACAGTACCAATTGAAACTTCGCTATTTTTGCTAATGGTCTCTCATCATTGGTTTGAAGCTTCTGTATTTACATGGGCTTAGGACTGTCACCTTATGAAGCTGGTTTGCTCCCCTCGATGAATACATTCTCCATTCATTCAAATTGGTATTTGAGAAAAAATAAGAATGTACCTACTTCCCATCGTGTGATAATTAAATATATAACTGCCAAAATCATACACAATTCTGCCTTGTAGTAGATATATTTTAAACAAAATTTTACTAAAATTACACATATAAAACGAAATTGTATATAAATATATAATACAATAAATATACATTATTAATCAATAAAATACAAAAATAAAAAATATTCTGCGGTACATAACCAGGACACCAGTCCCGGACAAAAATTCAAGACCACCACAAATGTCCACATATACACCGAAACAGATCCCCAAACAACGGAACCCATCCTAGGAGAAGAAAATATGAGAGCCCCTAAGGAGACCCCCCCTGGCAACCCTATCCCAACCTCACACTCACAAAGAAGATGCGCAGCTCAACATCTTGAAACCCACAGGGTGTCTAAGAAAGAAGAAGCGTAGCTCAATATCTTCAAACCCACAGGGTGTCTCACAAAGAGGAAGGGTAGCTCAATATCTTCAAACCCACAGGGTGTCTAAGAAAGAAGATGCGTAGCTCAACATCTTCAAACCCACAGGGTGTCACACAAAGAAGAAGCGTAGCTCAACATCTTTAAACCCACAGGGTGTCTAAGAAAGGAGCGTAGCTCAATAGCTTCAAACCCACAGGGTGTCTCACAAAGAAGAAGCGTAGCTCAATATCTTCAAACCCACAGGGTGTCTGACAAAGAAGGAGCGTGGCTCAATATCTTCAAACCCAACGGGTGTCTGACAAAGAAGAAACGTAGCTCAACATCTTCAAACCCACAGGGTGTCCCACAAAGAGGAAGGGTAGCTCAATATCTTCGAACCCACAGGGTGTCTCACAAAGAAGGAGCGTAGCTCAATATCTTCAAACCCACAGGGTGTCTCACAAAGAGGAAGGGTAGCTCAATATCTTCGAACCCACAGGGTGTCTCACAAAGAAGGAGCGTAGCTCAATATCTTCAAACGGTTTCGAATCTTGAAAAACGATGAAACACATGTTTTTAATTACTACAGGGGAAATTTTTTCTAGTGATTTTCAAAATTAAGGCATTTTGAGTGGAGGCCCCAGGGCGGTCAATTTAATTCAATTCTTTGTTTCTTTTAATAAAATGAGAATTTATACAAAGGTATTTTTCCCAAGCATTTTTAGACTTCTAAGAAAAATCAATATCAAAAATTCTTCATGGATTGATCGGTCAATTCACGTTAATAGATGGAGGGACCAATCATTGAAGATTACAAAAAATAATAAATTTATATTAATGATTTACAACAATCAAACAAAACAATGTAAGACATGAACAACTACCCGGAATACTTTCGCTAACAATTAAGTGAGCCATAAGGTTTTTTTCAATTCAATCTTTTATCTATGTGAGTCAAAAGGTTTTTTTTTTAACTTTAATTAGAGGAGTAGTCCCATTTCAGATCAAATTGAAGGAGTAGTCCCATTTAAGATTTCAAAATTGACCCTGAAGTCTCCCTGAAAGTGCCAAAAATTTAAAAACCACTAGTAAACGTTTCCCCCCTAGAATAAAGAAATACGCGTTTAAACGTTTCAACGTTTTCCTCAAAATATTGAGCTCTTCCTCTTTTTTGAGACACCCTGTATGTATGTATGAAAAAGGCAGAGTTTTTCTACTGATTTTTATAATCCCTTAATTAATTTAAATAATAAAGATCAATTTTATAATAGCATGAACACTATTGGCGGCCGAAATATTATAATAACTTAGAAATGTTTAGCGGCAAAAATTATGAAATATTTTGTCTTGGCCCTCATTTTGTGGATCATAGTTGGATTGAAAATTGTCAAAGTTAGGACTAGTATTCAGTTTGGATTTGTTAAAGGTAAGTACAAAAAAGGGGGAGCCCAAAGTCCATCTATCTGGCTCAAATGTGTTGAACTCTCCTTCAACCCATTTAGAGGAGACTTTAACCCATTCAACCCTGGAGGCGGACTTTCATAATGGATAAAATGCTTGAAATAAATTCGCCCCCCCCCCCCNCCCCCTGAAAATTCGATCGGGAGACGGAATTTGAAATAATCCAAATGGGTGGAAGGAATAAAGGAACGTCCTACGCAACAGGACGACCTGAACGCACAGCATCATAGTTCCAGCCAAGGGCCACTAAAACCTTTCCGCTAACCTCACGTCAATCTGTTTCTATCTTTTTCCCTGCATAAATTGTCAGAATTTTAAGAGGAACACACTACAAAAACAAGGAATGAAGGAGAGGCGGAATGGCCTCGAAAAATGGATCTGAAAGATGGACTTTTATCCTGGGTTAGAGCATTTTTTTGAGTAGCCAAAGTGTTACATATATCTGCTGGTTATTATTACTTACAGATTGTGGGGTAGGCATTCGGTACAACCATAGACAACCCAGATTAATCAACGGTAAAGAAACAATAAGAGGCGCCTGGCCGTGGCAGGTGAGTAATAAATTTACATTCCTTTCAGACGAGGAGAGTTTGCACCGCAACTCACCGTAAAAACTAAACTATACTTAAAAAATATTGTATTAAAATACACGCGCATCATCTGAGCCTTTCCACACGTCCTGTCATCACCCCCGATATACGGGAGTTCAAAATTAAATATCAGTTTTTGTATTCCCTTTTTCTTAAAAAAAAAAAAAAGAAGTCCGAATTTGATCAAGTTTGTCTGCATATTTAGTTTGTTATGCATTGGCTGATAAGTTTTTAAGACACCAGGAACAGGATTTTGGTTTTATGTTGATCCCATTGCATACTCATGATAGTCATGACCAGACACTGCCAAGCTAAAATTGCATTAAAACCGAAGTAACATTTCAGGGGATTCTTAAGAAGTATTGTTTATTTCTTATGACATGGAAATCAACTCTCTGTAGCAATTCAAGGAAAATTGTGGTTTAATGTAGCTAGTGTAAACTAGCATATTTCGGGGTGCGGCACTTGTTTGTAACTTATCCGTGGTATAGGTATATAGAAAACACCTATACAATATGGGAATCTTTAGGGAAAACCATTGTGCACACTATGTGTGGAGTAAGAGTCTCTTACGTAATTTTCGATTGCAGTGACCTACTTATATGAAGAGTGAGTATCATTGGGCCACTAAATGCCAGAGAGGAACTTGTTCAAAACAATCCGGTAAGAAGAATACTCAAACTCTCCGAGCAGTTGAACCTTAGCTAGAGAAATAGGCTTAAGGAGCATTCACGCTACACAGTGAAAGTGACAACGGTGCTCTCCAACGACGTACTGTGATCTTCACAGTGATTTGACATGAAAAATTACTGTCTGAGCACGGAGAAAACAATGACATGTGTGATTAAAATCACTGTGAGAGCACTTTAACCTCAATAAATAAAAAGCCCATGGAGTCCGAGGTGTACAGATTCCAAACCTTAGGGGGTTAGAAGCTCAATGACATGATTTAAATGAAATCTCGTTATTATTTTCATTGTAACATTACGTTAACATTAATAAAGTTTTGTACAGGAAAATGAGTTCCTTTCAAGTTCCCTCTTTTGGTCATCGTCCAATGATTATGAGTCAGTCAGTAAACAAACTGGTCTTTGTAATCTATAAGTATAGTTTGGACCCTATTTGGCCATCCAGACCCCATCATGACCTAACTAAGTGAAGCTTACTGATCTCAAAACAACTCATTAAACTAATCCTTTAGCCAGCGTCTATGACACGTTGAATACACCAGTTCTTGTTCGATCACTGAAGTTCAGCAACGTCCAGCGGGGTTGTTCCGTGTGGGTGTCCACGTGGGTTCGCGTCCTCGTGATGCTAGCTATTTTTCCGGCCCAACCCAGGCTGGGTGAGGTCAATGTGGGTATCTGGTTTGCAAGTTTTCAGTGAATGGAGGGTAAAATTCCTGTCTCGAACGACCAATAGATTTTAAAGGAACGTTAAGCCAAAAAAACAAAAAACAAATCCTTCATTTGTTTTTCTTTATTTGTTCAGGCATCATTGCAAGTCCTTCATCCAAGATTTGGTCTTATCCCTCATTGGTGTGGAGGGGTCCTTATTCACCCATATTGGATAATCACAGCAGCTCATTGTATTCATAATGATATATTTAGTCTGCCAATACCTGAGTTGTGGACAGCCGTCCTGGGAGATTGGGACCGAACTGAAGAAGAGTTGACAGAGGTGCGAATACCTATAGAGGATATTGTGGTGCATGAACACTTTGACAACTACCAGCACGATATAGGTGAGTGTAGCAAGCAGTATAGAAGAGTCGGCAATCAGATGAATACATGTACATATTCTACAACAATAACAAAAGAAGGCGAACCGACCAGAATGAGAATCGTTTTATATTTGGTCAAAAAAGATGAATAACGAGAAGATAACCAACATGTAGAAACTCAGGGTTTCTCAAAAGGTCTACATAGGGAATTCAAAGAGATTCCAACAAAGCGGAATTCTTTTCTCCACATTTTTGAATTCTTAGCTAGAAGTCTTTTCTACACATTTTTGAAGACTTAGCCAGAAGACTTTTCTAATTATTTAGCACATATTTTTGCTTTTCTAGCAATTCAAATAATTTTTGATATAATTTATTTTTAGTATATCAATGGCACCCGATTACTAGTAAATCTGTGAACTGTAGACCTCACACAGTAGAAATTACAAAAAAACAGTACGAAAACATTTACATGAAAGTACAAGTGTAGTATTCACACAATAGAAATTACAAAAAAAATCAGAATGGAACCATTTACATGAAAGTACAAGTGTAGAACTCACACAGTAGAAATTACAAAAAAAATCAGCACGGAACCATTTACATGAAAGGACAAGTGTAGTACTCGCACAGTAAAAATTACAAAAATACAAAAAAAAAATCAGAATGGAACCATTTACATGAAAGTACAAGTGTAGAGCTCACATAGTGGAAATTACAAAAATACAAAAAAATAAGTACGGAACCATTTACATGAAAGTACAATTGTAGTACTTACACAGTAGAAATTACAAAAAAAAATCAGTACAGAACCATTTACATGAAATTACAAGTGTAGAACACAGTAGAAATTACAGAAATACAAAAAAAATCAGTACAGAACCATTTACATGAAAGTACAAGTGTAGAACACAGTAGAAATTACAAAAGTACAAAAAAATCAGAACGGAATACGGAACCATTTACATGAAAGTACAAGTTGTATTTCACCGATTTTTTTTATTTCCCATTTTTGATCCAAAACCATTATTTTCTATTCAAATTGATTGCAGCCCTCCTGAAACTCTCCAGACCAACTTCTCATCGAGATAAAGGCGTCCGTCCAGTGTGTATAGTAGAGTCAGAGAAGAGAACTCAAAATCCTAAACATTGTATAGCAACGGGATGGGGAAGAGCTCAACCTAGTGGAGACCTTTCAAAAGTTTTGAGACAAATACGAGTACCGCTCCATAACATATCGGTATGCCATGAGAAGTATGGAGACAGCGTGCAACTTAATTCGGGACATTTGTGTGGAGGAAAATTACAAGGATTTTCAGGAGCATGCGTCGTAAGTAGGAGAGCTATGTGGGTCCGTCATCTGGAATAATCTTGGGGACTAATGTAGCAACCGAGGAGAGCAAGCCAGCTTAATTAGGTGACGTTCTGAAACCCGTGTAAATACAGAAGGTTTGGTATTAGGAAGGGCATCCAGCCTTTAAAAAACTCTACTTCGAACCAATGATGAAAGGTTTGTCGCGACAACATATCAACTCTAAGCGAGAAAGTTTTAGTTGGCCGTTTAGTCCTTCTTTTAGGTATGTAAAGTATGGCCAGTCATTCCAGAGTAACAAGTTCGAAACTGGGAACGGGCAAAATAAAATTTAAAAAATACTAAAAAGTCAGAATGTCCGTGCCTCTAAGGCCCATGAAGAAGCGTTTAAATCTTGTTTTTTAAAGTTGCACCATACAGAGTGGACACAAACCTACACCCC
>CM022883.1:8520578-8558025 GCA_012654025.1 Pachypsylla venusta
AAAAAAAATGTCATTTAGGTCGAAAAACTTGAACATTTTTGCTGTACCCATCCATTGTTTGTCCCTACTTGGTGTAGCTTAACATTAGAGGGATGAGACCTAGACAAAAATCTTCCCAGGAATGCATTCATCAACTGTGCCAAATTGCATTGCAATCCGATAAGTAGTTTCGGAATGCATACAGTTGTGTGCGTGAAAAAAATCTCCCGTTAGAAAAAAAAAGTCTCGCGTTACAGAAAAATAAAATTTCACTCTCATGATTTTTCACAACGCGCCTAAAGAAGTATAACTTCACAATTAGAACCATGTATTTTGCACATTTGAATTCTACATAAAATGTACTATTCCCTTGATTTTTGTTAATTTGAAAATTACTGAAATGGAACTTTCGTGACGTCTGCATAGTCTGCGCACGAACAGACCTTCTGTTCTTAGTGTCATGTTCTTGATTCTTACCTCAGGATTTGGTCCTTGATAATATATTAAATATTTCCGTAAGGTTAGTTGAGACAATGTTCCTCTATCCCGTAGTCCACACAAACGGTTCCAGTCTATGTTCGGGAGGTAATGAATTATTCAACTTCTCCAGAGTATCTACAGTCTGGTTGAGCACCAAATGACAATGACTTAGTTTGTAACTTATATCGGAAATTTTATGGAGTCGGTCCGAACACTTTTTGGTTAATTTCTCTTGCTCCGTGTATGCTTTGACTAAAGAGAGTACTTTGGCGTCTACCTGAAAATTGAAATATTGTCAGATTTTTATTTTAGTCTAATTCTCTAATTCAATCTCTTTGAGATGTGTAATATATTCATATCATGACGACATTCCTAATTGAAGATACCCATGAAAAAAATTCTGCCAATGTAACACATGGGTCTATTATTTTACTGGCTGAAAAAATACCCCCCTATAGTTTGGGGCATAATTACCTAGACCCTAAATTTGACATACATACAAAATTTCAAGTCTCTTACCATTATCTTTTTAGACAGTAATAATGAAAATCATGAAAAAGTGGTAAAACCCGCCAGCAGTAAATTTGATTGCACCCAAAAGTTTCTAAGCTTACTGAGACCCCAAATATAACATATACATACCCTTTTTAGAGAGGATAAGTGAAACCTGCTAAAAAGCAGCAAAAACCGCCAATGATATGTTCGATTGCACCCAAAAGTTTCGGGGCACAATTAGACCCCAAAAGGAACCTGTATACATAAATTTCATCCAAATCGGTCAATGCTAAGTGGCGAAAGTGCCCATCATGGCGGACGGCGGACAAACGGATTTTTTTATCGAAATTTTGGATTCTATGTACGAAATATCAAAATCTGAGGGCGGAGCTTTTTTTTTGTGACGATTCCAAAGGTTCATTATTGAAAATAATAAACTGTTAGATCCTATTTTATAAAGCAATAGCGATGAGAGAAAAACGGTTGTACCTCGGTAATATGATAACTGATGTTATCATATTACCGAGGTACAACCGTTAAACGCTATCAGAGCATACCACACATGTATTACATATTACCTACAAGTTGGTTAACCTATGTAGAAGATGCGGAATAGTAACTGGTTGTTAAGCTGCGTAGAATGTGTTGGGAGTAGTATTCGGTTAGGTTCCAAAAAAAAAAAAAAAANAAAAAAAAAAAAAAAAAAAAAAAAAAAAAAAAAAAAATGCGTGTTGAAGCCTGCTGAGACCCAGCCTTGTCTTGCATAGTTCTACCCAACAAACTTTGTGGTTTTTATGTCAGTTCTATGATTTTGAGTCAGAAACAGCCACTTCAATACTACTATGTCAACGAAGCAAATTAGCCTAACTTACACCTAACCATACCACATATGGATTACTTTTGGAATGGAATGTTTTGAGTTACGAATAGAATATTTAACGTTCCTCAACCTGTGTAGACCTCAAAACGCAATTTTTTTTTTTAAAAAAAAAACCTAACCCAATGTTACTCCCAACACATACTCCACACAATTGACGCTTGTTAAATATTTAACATTTTTTGATAGCTCCAAAGGATAAGAGCTTTAGAGTATGAAAACCCTTTCTGTGCCCGTACTTGCTTTTTTCATTTCTTCAACAATTTTATTCTCATTTTCCGTGTTCAATGTATTTTGTTCATTAAGGTACTTACTTTTTTCATTTCTTCAACGATTTTATTCTCATTTTCCGTGCCCAATGTATTTTGTTCAATAAGGTACTTACTTTTTTCATTTCTTCAACGATTTTATTCTCATTTTCCGTGCCCAATGTATTTTGTTCAATAAGGTACTTACTTTTTTCATTACTTCAACGATTTTATTCTCATTTTCCGTGTTCAATGTATTTTGTTCATTAAGGTACTTACTTTTTCATTTCTTCAACGATTTTATTCATTAAGGTACTTACTTTTTTCATTTCTTCAACGATTTTATTCTCATTTTCCGTGCCCAATGTATTTTGTTCATTAAGGTACTTACTTTTTTCATTTCTTCAACGATTGTATTCTGATCTTTGGCCACGGTGGTAGCATATTTGTTCAGATATTCCTTATAATGTAAACACATCCGGTACATTGCCCCCGAATCTAATCTTTCTAGTACTTCTGGATCTCGGGCTTCTGGTAATTTTACCGTTCCTCTCATTATTGGTAAAAATGTAGGTATACTCTGGAAAAAAAATTGAGGGGATATCAAGACACGACTCCAAGTAGAAAAGAAAGATCGCTAAAAAATAGTCCTCTTTTTTAAAAATCAATCTGTCAATTCCGGAGATTTATTATTTTACCTCTACCGGTGTTGACTATTATAACATTTCTTTATGAGAAATGTATATGGAAAATATTTGCCGTTTTTCTAGAACGGAACCTTTCTTTGTAAGTAACTGAGATCAGGGACGTAACTAGGGGGGGGGCAAACAGGGCGGCTGCCGCGGGCGCTAGATTTTTGGGAGGGGGCGCTAATATGGGTGGTTGCCCAGGGTGTTGTCTAGCCTAGTTACGTCCCTGACTGAAAGTAACCAAAAAATCAAGGACCATATTTGGACTCCACATAGAACCTGGAATGACACTACCTAATTCGAATCCGGTACTTCCATGGAGCAAGTTGAGTATGCTGTACAGAGACGTCAAATGTTATCATGAAAACGTAATCTGGGAGAAAACACAGAATTTTAAAGGTTATTTTGCGTTTTTTGGTCATGGCACGCTAAAAATTTGATTTTCTCCGTGGAAATTTTATATTTTTGCAAACCTGATTTTCTGTCTGAATTCAGAACCAGGGTATCAAATATTAGAATGTTTCTAGGAGGTTCCTTATGGACCCTGGAGGCAACCCAATTGTCTGTTTCACACTTTTCATCAATGATTAACTCCGTCATTAATTTGCCTCAAACCGTTATTTAAATACAAAGTGTTTTCTCTGTTCACTAACCTTGAGTTTTTGGAGTTCAGGATCCATATCAGGGGTGTTTTCAGGAGCACCTTGTTTTACAACAACTATATTATGTCCTGTACTTGATGTGATTTGAGAAGCTTTTCTCAGAAGACTGGATTTGACTTGAACTGATTTGGCACGTGACATATGTTTGGACGAAAGTTTAGGAGAGTCTATAAAGTAAAAGCAAAATTAGAGGTAAATTCACTTTTGCTTACAAAAATAGGCAGTAGTAGTTTTACGATTTCTAAGTTTCAATAGGTAATAGTCTAGTGGCTGATAACTTAAAGCTTGATTCAAGGGTGTTGGATTTAACCAGAGCTATTTTTTAAATTTGAAATTGCCTTTTTTTCTGAGCTATCAAACGAGTTTTCTGGATGCAAATCCAAAGTGGCAACTAGTTAAGTACAGATTCTTTAACAATACAGTTGATGTCGTGGTCGAATCCCAAGTAAAGCGGATTTTTCTAATTTGATTTTAACAAGATCCCCTTCTCTGGGAAACTGGGTGTAAATTAAGAGTAATAAGTAGTTACTAAAGAATTTTTTAATGAAAAAAATCAAAATATTACCAATGGAAAATAATAATGAAAATAAACTAAAGGACATTTTTAAAAATATATTTTTTGATCTACTTACAGTGAAAAATAAAAGGGGAAAAGAAATAGAAAAAATCAAAATACCAACTATTTTTTATACGATCAAACATTCTACAAAATCAAAATATGTTTTAATGACATCAAATCTACAATCATTTATTGGCTCTTTCAAAGCCGATCATTTTTGGATTAGACTTATTGTTAAAGTTACTCGAAATTCAGTAAAAATGAAAACTAGATAAATATCTTTCTTTTTTCAATTCGAGTATCGCAAATCGGAGTGGATCACTATTTTAACACAGAAATTCAAAACAATAACCGACTAGGTGCCTGAAAGATCAGATATTCTGCATCAGGTTACACAATGATGTAACAGGTTTCCCTATAGTAACAAAACTTGAAAATAATACATCAACACACATTAAAGCGACTGCCTGTTAAACAGCCAAATGACGACTCACTAGTTACAAAGTTTAAAACTAATAGAATAACTGATTGTAGAGTCGTAATGGAGATATCACATAACGACCTACAAAGAAGAGGTCAGTAAGCATAAGCATATATCCCTCTGCTGGTCTAAACAGACGCAACACGCTACAAGTTGGTGTTCCATAGAATTCATTCCGACATCATAAAGATGACCACTATTCAGAGATGGATCCCTCGGAGAAATCTCTTCTTCGCTCTCCAGGTGCATATTTGCCCAGCTCCAATCTGGCTGGTGTCATTTGCTCAAGAACTACATGTTAAGAATTGCTGGAGCCACAGCCAACGACTGTCCCCAATCTGATGCAGAATATCTAGTCTTTGGACAACAGGTTACTTTTTGTTTTGCATTTCTGTGTTTAAATAGTCACGCAAATACACACCGAATAAATTATTTGCTTTTCCGGTGGGTACTTGAATTGAAAAGTTTACCTTTCTAAGATCGGGCAATTTCATATTAAAACGAAAAAAAATCAGAACAAACGCAATTATAAATGTCAAAAAAACACAGCAAACTACTGTCTACTACAAATCACACAATCTAAGTTTCTACCAAACCATTCTTATCTGATGACTCACCACCCCCAATGGGTTTATTAACTGTATAAGATACATAAGGGAGATCGGAATCACTGCATACACTCATCACAGGAGACGCACTTCCAGGCCTATCAATATCAGATGTTTCCGAATCTCGTCTGCTTCTTTCTGGAACTGATTTACCTCTTTTAAGTCTAGATGTATTATCCCCTGTAGATTTGTTTCCAGGTTGACTCTGATCGGCTCCCATTGTGAATAGGGTTGACTAAAAAATTCAAGCAAAATTATATAGGTGTTAAAATTATAGACTTAAGGAAATTCTACTGTATAGCATATTTTTCTGTTTCTTTGCACGGACCTCAGCCTATGCCGGTCGTAAAAGGCGACTAAGGGCAGGGTCAGAAATGATATACTTCCCATTACCCACGAAGAAAAGATGGAGAAACTACTACAATATCCACAAGTATCAACAACAAGTTATTACAAACCAGCCCCACGGCTGTTTAGCTATGGTGACGACGATGATGTACGGAACCTGTCCTATTTAATACTGACAGTAAAACCACGCTTTGAAGACATATGGGACCCCAAATGGGACATTCAAATACAAACTAAATATAAATCATTTCAGTCAACATTAAGAGGTAAAAGTGCCACTAAGAGCGCGGGAGATGAATGTTTTTTTTAAAAAAAAAATTTGGATTTTACATTTGAAATGGTAAACGTCATTGGAACGTATTTATTTTTTCGGAAACAATTGCGAAGATTTATTATCTAATAATCAAAATACCCACTTGTCATCTTTTGATTAAGAGAATAAAAAAATGTTTGGCCCTTGATTATTGGCTTGCTCATAGCACTGTCTCCTATTATACAGTCATAAAATATAAGTACACTGTGGATAGGGGGACTTAAAAAGGATACTTCCAAGGCACCCAAGTCCATGTCGGTCTTGCGACTAAGGGCAGGGTCGGAAACGGTATTTTTTCAATCCACGTGCAGAAAGCAAGGAGAAGCTACTGCATTATCCGTAAGGATTCTCAAGTATCGACAACTCATCTCATGGCGAGTTGTTGCAAACCAGCCCCACGGCTGTTAACATATTATGATGATGTAAATAATGAGGGAATAAGTATTCATCAATGTTGTGGTTTGGATGTACCATCCACTTAAGTCCTCCATGTAGAGCCAGTCTTAAGAGTTAAGCGACGTCATTTTTGTGAGTCAGCACCTTAGATAATCATACTATAAGTACTAGTGGTTTTTGCAAACTGTAAACCTCACTCACCAAATGTATGAACCTAATAAATTTCCATACCAAAGTTCATCAAAACTGGATGAGCCGTTCGAGGGTTATCGCGGCACAAAAAGATAAACAGACCAACGAAAGAAAAATTGTGAAGTGATGGTCAAAAATATTTATTGAAATAATTATTCAGCTATCTGCCTACTCACTACTCACCCGAATTCAACTCCAGTCAATTTTATTAGAACTTCTATTGATAAATAATTGACAATAAAATTTAATGTGCAATATATTATTGTTCGCTGAATAAGCTTAACTTCTAACTTGCTAAAAGGCAAAGGCAAAAGTAATTAAGTAAAACATTTTTATGAAGATCTTCGAAAGTTTGAAATAACGGAGAAAAAAGATCCTGGTTTCATAGAATAATATATAACTCGTCAATAAACTTTGATTACACATGCGTGAAGATAACGAAAATCAATGACCGTATTTTATTAGAAGAAATTTATGAAGATTTTTTAAAAATATCTATTAAAATAATTAGAAGAATGGTAAGATATAGATATATAAATGATTGACAATATCGATTCAGAGTTTAATTAATTAAATTAGAAATTAAAATGAGAAAATTAAAATTAAAACTAAAATTAAAATTGGAAAATTAAAATTAAAAGCCACAAATTAAAACATTCAAATTAAAACTAATAACTTAACTTAACTTGGTGAGCTTTCAACAGTACTCAGACTGTCATCATCAGACCAGAGTTATGATAGAACGATGTGAACACTATCACAACTTGACACGAAGTGAGGTTGGAGAATTCAGGTATCAAGTAGGTTTTGGTCAACCTTGAGGGTGTTGTTTACGTCACTCTTGTAGTTCACTGTGGAAGAATTTTTATATTTACATAAAAATACATTGTCCATGTCCATAGGCGGTTCTGGGGCTATAAGGGCCCTCCTCCATCATTTTTCAGGTCTTACACTAAATAAAACGGAAAAATATGAGTATGACTCCGGGGAGAACCGTAGGGTCCCACACTTGTTGGATTTTTGTCGCGTGCGGCGTGACACATCGCGGAAAAAATTCCACCAACCATATTTTTATTTTTTCTACTTCTCTTTTGTTTTGTTTTTAACTTTTTATGTTTACTTGTTAGCTTTATTGACATATTTTAACCCCCTCGACAGGTCAGGAAACGTTTTTACGGCCATGCCTTTATTGCTTGAGCACAAAAAAATTTCCCCAAACGGGAAAAATATTTTGAACGTGGGATTTTTACCTTGTTCGAGGACCCTCACCCTCCGGTTCTTCCCTAAGTCGGACCCAAAAAATATGGGTTCTAAAACTATGGTTATACAGATATTTTGCTGAACATAAATCAAACCCTCTTAAAAAACAAGAGTAAGCCTTTTTTCCAGCGTTGGATTCGATTTCAACCAAAAGTTTGTGCAGAAGTTTTCCTTGAGCACTGTATGATTTTCAGCAACTTCACAACATGCCCCATCCTTGGCTCAACACAAACAAATACATTTCTCCAATTTTCAATACTATCTCCAACCGAATTTTAATTTCTATAAAGCAAAAATTGCAAACCAACGCCTACTCATTTCGAAACACACGTCCCCCGTCTGTGAACAGCCCTGACGTTGATTATGAAAACTATCATAGATGGCACCAAATTTCAGAAAGATTGAAACCCGAAATGGGAGCTCTGGGGACCTCAAAGCATGGTATAGCATTGAAAAGCCGAGAATAAAAATTCCAGCCCATTACAATACTTTTGTTTTTATAGGATAAAGGAAGTAAAAAAATAAGTAAATGCTGAGAAAAATTAAAGTAAAATATAAAAATAAATAATCTTTGTATTTATTTATATGCTTACTTCATATATTTGGGAATCTAGATTCTGAAAAGCGGGTCTCACGATTATAAGTATACATTTAGCATACGCTGGATAAGGTTTATTTGAGATAAAGCTAACTCAATGGGTATCCTAATCGTTCTAGTTTAATATTTTGGTCTATGAAAAAAAAGTACGTTTCAAGGTACGAAGAATCCAAGAATCGAAAAAAATTAGGTCGTCTTGTTTTGTAGTGATTGACATCATTCTTGAGGTTTATGTCAGTTAGTAGCCTTCAAGAATAGGCTGACAGTTATTTGATCCCGCCAAGGACCATAAACTTTTCTTACAATCAATGTTCATCACAAATGTTCGTGATAAGAGAAGCTCTTATCACCAACAGTAACAGACAACAATTTATTCAGAGCTACACTCTCATACTGGCAACAATCGAACACAATGATGCCATTATCCATTGCTGATGATGATTTGTCTTGATTTTTCCTTCTAAAGACTTATGTACATTATGGTATTATGTTTCTCGTTTATCTAAGATATCCAATCTTGATTTAACCTAGCTCTGTTGGTTTTACATCAGTGGCATCAGATGGTTTTTGTGTAGTCTTTTGAAGCAAATTCTTGCTGAACCAGGGTGGGCGTTCACCATCTACCTCTATGACTTTATGAGTCTGCAAAAAGGAATAGATTTTCATGATTATTAAGAGAACATTTCTCCATTGAGACTATTGCAATTATTACTGCGGTCTTTTGTACAGATGACGTATGTACAACTGGTGAACCGCTGCGCTGCACCACTTCTTGTTATCTCATTTCAATTTTAAAAAAAAATCTCACTGAATTCCGCCGAATAGATAAATATTAAATTGAAGTTGATATTTATAAAATCAGTTGATTACTATCAAATTAGTTAAATAGAAAAATAATGGAGTTAATGTGGTACAAAAAAAAACAGACAGAATGAAGGAAAATTGTGGTGTTAAAATTAGTCCAAGCGTTCGAGAGTTTCGTGGTACAAACAGACAATCAGGGGCTTCCTTGACACGTTGGATACACCAGTTTCCTGTAAGATCACTTATGTTCGAACTCTCCTAATGCTGGGTATTGCCAGCAAAATCCGGACTGGGTGAGTTCATTGTGGGTAGCTCGTCAAGTTTTCAGCTAATGGATGCTAAAATCCCCGTCTCGAATGGCCTTAGATATTAAAGAGTCGTTAAGCCAAAAATAAAGATTCCTTTTTGCTGGGAGAAGAAAACGTAATAAAGAGGGGAACGTAATAAATGTCCATTTCATCAATATCAGACAAGGCGTCCGAGAGTTTTTGAGGTGTAAACAGACAATCGAGGTTTTCTTTGGGGGGGGGACCTTCCAATTTTACCTTATTAAAGTCATCCGAAGCATTTTCTTTCTCTCCTTTATATAGAACTACCACTTCCTTGTCAATAGGGTTCAGCCCGAGCTCGGCGACAATCTTATCTTGTAATTTGGTGGTCTCCTCCTTCACTTTCACATAACAATGAGCTGAAATAGAGAAAAGTTTTTTTAAAAAATATGACAAACTTTAAATTTCAAATTAATTTTGCAAACCCAGAAAATGTTGACTCTCCCAGTATTCAAACGCAAGTTTGGTTTCTATTAATGGTCGAATTGTGAAATTAATCAAAAATACAAATTTTTTGTTCTTATTATTTTTCGGAAACTGAATTCAAAAATGGGGATAACCGTTGTTCTTAAAAGGAACAATCTTTATTTTCGAATCCACAATAGTTCTTACCACACAAGTGTTTCTTCTGATGGGTGTATCCACATGTATTATACACTTACCACACAAGTGTTTCTTCTGATGGGTGTATCCACATTATTATACACTTACCACACAAGTGTTTCTTATGATGGGTGTATCACATGTATTATGCACTTACCACACAAGTGTTTCTTCTGATGGGTATATCCACATGTATTACACACAATCAAATCAGTCCTTGGAACATAAAGTTTCCAAACTAAATCTGGAAATCCGAACTTTTTTCTCACTCGTTTCTCTAATGATTTCCTTGATTTGGGCACAGCCCACAATATTGAAGTGTCAAATAGTTCGTGAAGATTGAGTTGGTTCACTTTTTGTGATGGAACTGATTCATTGTCGGTAGTTTCAAATGAATAATCTGTAAGCAATTATTTTAAATTGTACAAGTTACAAAGTCCCTGGCGGATACTCGATTACGGAGTCATTATGTTAGATTACCAATTTTAGTGCGATTTTTATCAAACTTAATATAATATGTTTCTAACAGTGTAAGTACATTAAGGTCTGAAATTTAGCTTAAAATTAATTAATATTATATCAGTCAAAGAAAAAGAGTTTAATTTGACCATATCGAAACAAATTTGCGACGGTCAAGCCTCGCTGACATAATTACTGATCAATGTGAGATATAGTTAGGTTACGTTTATATGGCCATGTCTAGATGATATAAACACAAATTTTGATAGGTAGGAAGCAGGGCCAGCCACAGGGGGGGGGCTAATTCCCCCGGGTCCGGAAATCTGAAGTAATAAATGTTATTTTTGAATGTTATTTTTAAACCTATTTTTGAATGTTATTTTTGAACCCGTTACCTAAATAGATACCTTTTTTTTCATTAATAAATGTTATTTGTGAAGAATTTGTTCATTTTAGTAAAGGGGCCCATAATTTTTCTCGGCGGCCCTGGTTGGATGTGTTGGGTGAGGTTACAAAAAATGTGTGTTGAAGTCTGTTTGGGTCATTATTACGCCTTTGATATACCTATTATATTGACCGTTACCTAAATATTTACCTATAAACTTTAGGAAAGCTAATCAAGTTAAATTTTAAATCTAGTTGTTATATGTACACATGGAAACATATTAAAATAAGTTAGGTTAAAGTCATCAATCTTACATGACACAAGAAGTCCTCTAGCAGACTTCTACTACATATAATAACTTGCTTATATGAGACAGATTTATTTTTGTGAAATAAGATATTCGCCTGAATGCACATAAAAAAAAATCTGCAACCAAAAATAATTTAAACAAATTGTCATTCAAATACAAATCCCTAGACACTGAACAGGAAGTAATCTTAGAAAGTTTAAATTAACCTGTGAGAAGAAATGTTAATTTTCTTACCAATTGGAGGATACCGGTTGGAAAGTCCTAGAGAACAAGCAAAATTATGTTCTAAAGTTTGAATGCTATGTTTAAATGTAGACAGCAAAAGATGCACTCTGGAAATCATGACTTCGGAAAGTTAAATAATTTAAAAAATCAAATTGTCAAAGTATTTGAAGGAACAATTTGAGAATATAATACAGATTATTTTATTAAAGAAACTACATTTACACCAAAATTCATGAAATGCTGGAATCTGCAAGAGACAAACTTTATCAAAATAAATCATATCATTCGTTGCCAGCTTCATCTCATTGTTATCAGTTCACCAAATCATGCTGTCTATTTAAGGTTATATTCAAAGTACTTACATTGGTTCTGGACCCGGGGACAGAAGAAGAACAGAATCTGGAACTGATAGGACGTAAATGTTAAAGAATGTGGCTATTTTTAAAATCAAAAACTCGAAAAATTGTTTAATCAAGAATTGATATTATGTAGGTACATAATAATGACTATGCCCTTTGATTTTTTAAAGAATGCCCTCCTGTCGTGAAAAAAATAATAAATAGTAAAAAAATAATAATAATAAATTGGCCTCTAATTTCAAAAATTCTGTGAAAAATTCAAAGTTTCAGAAAATTTAATTTTAAACGGTTTGAAATATGTACCTACAACATTTTCAGTTTTTACTATTTAAATTGCTTTGAACTTTTCTGATTTCAAAAAAGAGAAAATTATTAATATGAAAAGAAAAAAGGAATGATATCTAATGCTTCCATAAAATAGGCCCGGACGCCTCTGCTGAATAAAAAACGATAGTGAATTGTTGCTATTTTAATTAAGAAAAATACATCATAACTGTGGGATCGACTCGCCGCAAGAAACCTCATTCCTTAATCAGCTATGCAGAGGTTGGTGCAGACAAATAGGTACATAATTATAATGCAACTGCATCAGAAAGATTGTCTATATCCTTCAAGTAAGTCTTCAAATATTTTTACATTTATTAGCATTCATTTTAAAAAAGATTTAACATGAAAACCGTTTATGCATCCATATTGGAAATGCATTTTTTTAAAAAAAAATCTGCATCAATTTGAATCAGCAATTTTTGGATTATGTGTTCTGGGCTGTCTTACTTTTGTAAGTCAGACTACATTTTTTACTTATGAAGGAGATATCATGAAACTAAATTTCAGGGCACTGGGCTAGTGTCGGACAGTCTGAAGTAAAATTTGGAAGAGTATATAGGTATATCACAATTTTTATGTAAAAGAAACGCCCCATATACCTAGTATATATTGTACAAAAAATGCAGACATAGCAATTTTGTTTATTATTTTCAATAATGAAAATGAACCTTTGAAATCTTCACAAATTTAATGCTATATTTACAGATTTACTAGAAGAATAATAACGAAAGGTACTTAAACGTAAGAAATGTTGTTACAAAATTACCGTGAACTCGAACCACCGCGCCAGACCTCGCACAAACACGAAACCCCAAATCAACTGATCTAATTGGGTCCGGGAAGACTTAAAAGTAAAAAATAAATTATAGTGAGAAGTTAGAAACACGTGATAAGACATAATGACGTCGATTAAGCCGATCACACAGTTTGCATTATGTCATGTGCTGTACTAGACGAAATTGGGACGGCGGAATATCAATACTTTGTCCGCTTACTCTATTCAGAGCTACACTTCTATAGAAAGCCATGCCTTTCTATAGAAATAGGAATTGTAAAATATTTTTCCTATATAAAATACGGTAATTCTTTTTTAAAAAAAATCCTTATCACTTGGGGAAGTAACAAAAACTTGTTTCTTATCAAATCCATTAGATAGCAGCTCTATTTATCAAAATAAAATAAAAATTTGATCTTCTAATTTTGATTTTTTTGCCTGAGGTCGTTGAGATGGTGGTAGAACGGATTAATTTATTTTGTTCTCTCTTCTTTTAAACTGAGAAAGAAAAAGTTAGCTATTATGTTCTGTGAACCAAGTTCTAGATTCAGAACAGTTTGTACAATGGCTTGCTTAGGTTCGGTCGGAAGACTTTGTGTCGTTCGTAGTGTTGAAAAGTTTTCGTGTACACAATTGAAAAGGAAATCTTCGTCAACTTTTGTTCGGATAAAAAATTTACCACAACTTTCTACTCAAAGGACTTTAACTTTAAATAAATCTCAGGTAAGTTTTTTTATAATATTTATACGAACAACTAATACTGTTCAAAGTTATTTTCTTTTAAACATTTCTAAATTATTATTATCATAAAATATTTTCATGTGGAAATTTATCAATAAATTGATAAAAGATTTCATGAACCTGCATTTGACAAACGACAATATTTATATACATTTGCAAATTGACCGTTACACATACCATAATTTCAAAGATCGGGCAAACTACAATTCCATATTATTACCTATATCACTTTCTAAATTCGAACTTTTTCTTTCCAAATCCTCTTGTACAAAATGTAATTTCATCACTTTCAAATGAATTTCTATTTTGAATTTTGATGAGCAATTATCAAAATTACAAGTAGGTACCTAATAAATTTATACATATATTTTTACTTGATACCTACTAATAAGTAAAATACATTTTAATCATCAGTTTCCACATCAAGGTTTTTCTATTAATAGTTTGCCCTATATTTTATTTTTCCTTCTAACCGGTCCGGCAGTTGTTCATGAGATAAATATGATTACTAGGTCACCTAGTTAAACTTTGTAAGTTTGAGGTCAACATTTTCGGTTACTTAAATGGTAGAGGTTTCTATTGAAAGTGACAGAATGATTGTTTCTTAAGGAAAATTTTTGATTATCTATTGCTGGTAGGATAAAATGTGCTACTAAGTTTTACTTAAGTATCTTTTCCTTCCAGGGATAAGGAGAAGCTTGTTATTTCAATGAATTCAAGTAAAAAAAAAATCGCGCAGAAGGAAAATCGCGAAGCCATTTATGTTAAACTTGTTTAACTCTTCGCGAACCTTTCCTTATGCCTGAATACTTTCCACCTTGAGGGTTCGAAATTTGACATGAGTCAAAATTTCAGCGTGGTTATATTATTGCTTCATTACCTTCAATGCATCATTAATATTGCTCCTTTAAGCTATTTTTTTATGAATTGTCTGGGCGTGATGACACAACCTTCTGAATACGATAAAGGTTAAAATTTGCTATAAAATTTAGATTTATAAAATTTGGAGAAAGTTATGAAATCTTATAATACCGTGTTGTTCATTAAATCGGGTTCCGTCAATCCGTACTTAAATAGTGAAAATGTAACCATAAGATATCTTATCCACCTCCTATGTAGTGTGGTGAACAGGTTGGCGGATTGTTGATCCGACATTTTTCTCATTGACATTGTATCTTTAATAAATTTATCTGCAACTAGCTGTTTCGCCCGTGCTTCGTTACGATCTATAGCTTGGCGCCTTAGAGGCATGTCCGTTCCCGTGCTAATAGTATTCTATGATTTCCATTTCAAAAATCGGAAGCTAATAGTATTCTATGATTCCCCTTACAAAAATCGAAAAACGGCCATACCTCGAAAACTGTTGGACCGTGTTTTGCAAACTATGTTCCAAATTAAGGTTAAAAAGGCCACCAAAAACTTTCTCGCTTTGAGTTGATATGTTGTCGCGACAAAATTTAAGATATCGGACCATGACCGGCTAAATTCGGTCAAAAATTGAAAAATCGGCCGTAATTCGAAAACGGTTCGACATTTTTGAATTCTGATATTTTATCTGGGGTTCTAGCCTATGGTTTCGGGGGGGGGGGTCCATTCTCATAAATTTTTCGATATCTCTTACCGTTTTGGCTAAACAATTAGTGATACATACACACACTCACATATATTTATCGTTACATTGAGTTTTATTATTATAGATAGAAGATAAGCGGTCTTGGGGGTTTTGCATTTTCAAAAAAGTTTGTGTGTTAAAAAGATCTCCATCGTTGTGGCAAATTATTATTATTCTTTATTGTGTTCCAGAGGTTTCTTTAACCTCTGACACATTACAATAAGGGATGTTACTCAGGGGGCAAAATCTGTAAACGAAATATGTCATTAGTAGGTTCCTGAAAAAAAAAGGAAAAAAAAAAATATAATGAAATAAGGGGGTGGGAGTATTTTTTTCGTGACGATTCCAAAGATTCATTATTGAAAATAATAAACCAAAGTCAGCATTACAATATTAATAATAAAATAGTAATTCTGTGATCTGAAGATCTCTCTGATTAAAAAAGACAACCATGAGTCCCCGGGTGTCCCAAAAGGGCCCAATCAAATCAGCTAACTGTATGACCATAATAAATGTCCAAATTATATCAAAATGATGTTCGGGAATTATCGTAAAATGACCAATCCGAAAAACAGGTAAAGCCTGCTATGTCTGTTCGTCTTTCTCTCACAGTGCAGGAACAATACGAGAATGAAATCCGATCGGATTGTGTCTATTATGATGGCCTTTGCCTCAATATTAAGAAAAATATCGAAACCATCACATCATTACAAGAACAAACCATAACTTATGGACGACTTATTGCAAAACAAATAGACAAACAGACGTTTGAAGAAAAATCGTAAAGTTTATGTTGTTGTTTTTATTACGGAACCCTTTATTTTGAAGAGTTCTATCATACCGAATATTGTAAACACTTGGTTCATGACATCATCTTCTATCCTAGGAGGGGTATCTTTATCTAATGACTAATGACTCTCTCAGGTTCTTATGGAATGTTTACGTTCTTTATAACTTTCACTCAAAAATTTAACCTTTTTATATCTATTAACTTATTATACCTACCTTAGATATCTATTCTTAATATAGTATGGTAATGGAAAGTACAAATTTCGTCACAAATAATATTCAATGTTTCTCCGTGATATATTACAGTGATTTCATAATCGTCTAAAATTTTATTGTTGTTGGTGTATTGTTTACCTTTTTTTTAATAAAGTTCTAGTTCGGATATCGCCTAAATGAGGGGCGAGTAACCTGTAACGGCGCACCACTTAGTGGAACACCGCTCTGCTCGTTCCAGAAGATTATTTAACACATAAAAAAACCGAGGCAAAAATCGAGGTTTGCTTCGTCGGACCGGTCATTTTTTTTCTTCAAAATTTAACCTTTATATAAAAAATCCCTGACCTAAGAGGTCTGGAACCGTTTTTTAAAAAAAAACCTTTGATTTTTTTTAACCAATTTAAACCCAATTAGAGAGGTTAAGAAACGTTTATATGGCCATGCCTCTATTGCGTATATACAACCGTCCAACATGGACCCATGTCGGTCAATAAAAAAGCGAGTTAAAAAAATTTGTTTGAAAAAAACACAAGTTTTTATTGCCAGGACACTCCTCTCCAGTTCCAGACCCCTGACCTAAGATATTTATATAACGTAATATTTTCTCTTTAGAATCAAATCATTTTAACCAATCTAAAATGATTATTTCTCGAATCAATCAATTTTTTCGATAAGAATTCGTGTTCACAAATGTGAACATTGGTCCCACGGAGGTAATTATGTCGTGTTCACGCGTGTGAACACATGGTCCATTATGTGTTAAAGTTAAACCTATATTTTTCGATGGTGAGAAATAAATATTAACCGGGATAGTGCCACGAGTGTGCTTTCACAATTCATATTATACAGGTAAAAGAAAGTGCTTTAAAAATTCAAACGCACAGTATATCCCTTTGAGGAAGCATGTCTCAGTGCCATCCGGTAAAGCATAGCAGAAAATTGATAGAATTGTCATGTTGCAGCCGTCTTCGAGTTACGGCCAAATTTCTAATTTCTTCTCCAAAATCGGACAGTCGCGGTCCAATATCTTAAATTTTGTCGCGACAGCATATCAAGAGAGAAAGTTTTAGGTGGCTGTTTAGTCTTTCTTTTAAGTATGTAAAAATTGCCATTCCAGAGTAACGAGTTCGAAACTGGGAACGGGCAAAATAAAGCCCCAAAGCCATTGCCAATAAAAATAGTAATATCAGAATCGTAGCGAAGCACAGGCGAAACAGCTAGATAGTTTTTTTTAAAAGTTTTTTTTCCGAATCTAAGGTCAAAGGTCTAGGTCAAATGTGTGTTCAGCTTTGATGTTGGTTTTCATTGATGTTCTATATAGTTCTGGCAGTCAGTGTGTCAGTGGTATTTAGGTTCTTGCTCTCATTGTTATGTTTGGGTCGTTGACCCTATGCATCTTCGTATTGTGTCTCGTATTTATGAGTATGTTCTATAGTAAGTGGAGATGACTTTTAACTATTGATGTCTTGGAAGAAAATTTACTTCGCCCAATTTTGAGTGATGTAATTTTTAGATGTGTCTAGATACCTACTAAAAATAGTCAGTGAATTGCAGAACTAACTTATTTAAAAGGCTTTTGTATTTGAATGGCAATGTTTCGATAATGATGTTCTGGTCGCTCGGTAATGGGTTGAAAGATGGAAAGACGCTCTAACTGGTAAACGGTAGGAAGTGGATTCAAACCCGGCCAACCCATGGAATTTTATAATCATAAATTTGAGATATTTACCATTTAATAATAGTATCAAAAAAAATCTGCCGGTGTCAAGGAACTCTTCAATATTATTCGGGTAGTATAAATAATTGAATAAGGACTATTCTTATAGTCCCCTCTAAATAGGAGGACTTAAAAAAATACTTCAAGGGTACCTAAGTCCATGCCAGTCGTAATAGTTTACTGAGGGCAGGGTCGGAAACGATATCCTTTCCATTACCCATGCAGAAAGCAAGGAGAAGCTACTGCATTATATCCTTCATATTATACCATGTGGATAGATTTTTTAGCTGTTGTAGCGATGTTCCTCTTAGCTGGAACTTTGATGGTATACGTTCTAGCTATCGTGAGGACGAGTTGGCTTTGTAGGTTTGTTTTGTAGTTCACGTTAGTGTGTCACTGCGGATGTACCCTGTTTCTGTTTCACGTGCCGCCTCTTATCTTAATTGACATTACTTATAATTAGTGTTACATAACACTGTTTTTACTTTATTTCGGTGTTATAGACTTTAATTTAAACAATATTGAAATCTCCATTTGCTGAAATTAAAATTGACGCTTTGTTAATGACAATTTGCTATGTAGGTTTCTATGACTGTGTATTTAAACCATCCGAGGCATGAATGTTTGAATGACAATTTGCTATGTAGGTTTGTATGACTGTGTATTTAAACCATCCGAGGCATGAATGTTTGAATGACAATTTGCTACGTAGGTTTCTATGACTGTGCATTTAAACCATCCGAGGTATAAATGTTTGAATGACAGTTTGCTATGTGGGTTTGTATGACTGTGTGACTCATCCGAGGCATGAATGATTCTTTGTGAATGATTGAATGACAGTCATACAAACCCACATATTGTATGACTGTGTGTTTCATCCGAGGCATGAATGATTCTTTGTGAATGATTGAATGACAGTCATACAAACCCACATATTGTATGACTGTGTGTCTCATCCGAGGAACGAATGACTCTTTTTAAATGACAGTTTGTTATGTTTGTTTGTATGACTGTATTTCTTTTGAGGAAGGAATGTCTTTTTGTGAATGATTGAATGACAATTTGATATGTAGGTTTGTATGACTGTGAGTTATCTGAGGAATGAATGACTCTAATATATTTTAATTTATGTATAAAGAAAACATTGATACAAGAAAATGTCTGACAATCCAGATCAGGTGTAACCTTGACAATAGATTGATGTTTCCTTACTCTCTGATTGCGTTCTTCAATATTCTAATGCTTATGATGAGAATAATTTATTTTCGTATTTCTGGCAGTATTTTATTTTTATTATTTATTTGTTTGTAATAGGAAATCCACATGTAAATTTATACAGATGTTATGATTATAATTTTAAACATATTTCAACAATAAAGTAACAATCAGAATGAATTCGACATAAATTATCTGCCTAGAGTTTATGCTAACTTCTGATTGATGCCAATTTTCAATTTTATAATATCCTTTTTAGGGTTCCGTCAATAGTTTTGTGACCTCTCTCAGTAGATGGAAAATCAATAATTATCAGTGTGCAAGATATTATATGTGCCCTTACACAGATTTATTAATCATCATCATTAAGTTGCAGTTAAACAACTGGTTTGCAGTAGTCCTCCATTTCAGGTACACTATACTTTGTCTCAGGAATGAATTGATGTATAGGGTGGTTTCCTGTTGCCTTCCCTATTTTCTCAAATATTAATACACCTTTCATCCCGCTACTTTGACTCAGGAATGAATTGATGTATAGGGTGGTTTCCTGTTGCCTTCCCTATTTTCTNATAATGAGTACTGTGACATTTTGTGCTTGGGTCACGGGACTTCTCTATGCAGATTCCTCTTACCGTTGCAGATAATGAGTACTGTGACATTTTGTGCTTGGGTCACGGGACTTCTCTATGCAGATTCCTCTTACCGTTGCAGATAATGAGTACTGTGACATTTTGTGCTTGGTTCACGGGATTACGGGATTTCTCTATGCAGATTTTCTTAGAGGTTTTTCGTTTTATCTTTTTGAGCACGGAACCCTAAAAAGTTACCAATATAATCACGCTGGCCAATCGCCTTATGATGGCGAGGTCATCGATGATGGTTGGACTATCATTTGAGATGTTGCCAAACAATGCTTTTAGATGTTCTAATCAAATTGTTCTTGAGAAAAACGAAAAAAAAATCCGCTAACATTGTAATGACAGTACGTTTCCTGATTTCCACACCTTCTCGAACAGTGCCAATATGGTCCTTCTGAAATGTTAACAATGACCGCCGAGAATGCCAAACTTATTAGCACCAAGTTCAGTGGACAAATATTGATTCTTTTTTACACACACTCTGAAAACAGCTATAGGAGTGCTGGTTAGGTCGCTTGAAAACACAATTATACGGAGTGTCCGCAAGTGAACCATGGTTGAATTTAAGGCGTGAATCTATACGTCAGAATAAGATTTTGTTTTATATCCATAGTTTTTCGGGAATGCACTCAATTGAGCAGCGCCAGCGGTTAAAGTGGCTCATAAAAAGGAAAGAAAAACGGAGTTTGAGAAATAAATTCGTAGAGGTGGTTATTTTTGTACGTTTCTCTAACACCTATTTGTAAACTGAGACGGTTTTTTCCCCTCCATTCGCTGAAAACTTACAAACCAGCTACCCATATTGACCTCACCCAGTCTGGGTTTTATTATGAATATTTAGTAAGGCAACTCAAGGCGTTTCACCGCCCAAAGTCAAAATTATTTTAAAAATTCAGTTTAAAATGGGAAACAAAAAAAAAAAAAAAAAAAAAAAAAAAAANAAAAAAAAAAAAAAAATCACCTGAAGCACTTGATCAGTTGTTCTGTAAGCTATAGAACTCTTTCACTTAAATGGCCTGGGGTGGCCCAATATGGCCCAAATACTAATCATCTAATAGAAGTCTAAGACTGGTTTTTGCGTTCCAAGAACGGAGAAAGGCTGATATTTGGCGCACATCAGGTGATTGGTACTTTGATCAAGGCATTACACTTGTCGACAGAGCTCTGTCTGTGAGAAGTTGCAAAAAGAGCATTACACCGATATTATTGAACCTCATGTAATAAATATACATTCTTAAATTTCATCAAAATATGTTCAGGATTTCTAGCGTGGAGCAGACAGACAAAAAAAAATTGGTCGTGTTCAAAACTAGACCTCATCTAACTGAACATACTCATATGGGATACTCTGTGTATTGAGTATAGAGGACGTACGTTATATATTGGTTCGAAGTCACGGTGGTGTATACCTAACTCAACATACTCATATCTACATATGGGATACTCTATGTATTGAGTATAGAGGACGTACGTTACATATTGGTTCGAATGTCACGGTGGTGTATACCTAACTCAACATACTCATATCTACATATGGGATACTCTATGTATTGAGTATAGAGGACGTACGTTACATATTGGTTCAACCTGACCACTTTCTATACGTATCCTAAAGACATGCGAGATACTTGGAGAAAGCAATGTCTCTCTCTCTCTCTCTCTCTCTCTCTCTCTCTCTCTCTCTCTCTCTAGTAGGGATACACCTAACTATTCGCTCGACATTCCTGCAAAATAATGTTTAACTTAATGCATAATAACCAAGGAGATGATTGTGGCATCATCGTTCCATGATATTAGTCTGATATTTGATTTGTCCTTCCCCCATCGTGTTCCATGATATTAGTCTGATATTTGATTTGTCCTTCCCCCATCGTGTTCCATGATATTAGTCTGATATTTGATTTGTCCTTCCCCCATCGTGTTCCATGATATTAGTCTGATATTTGATTTGTCCTTCCCNTTAATGGTCTATCCAAGATGAAATAATAGATATCAGAAGAATGAGGTTATGTTCGACTAACCGCGCGGCACAAGTTCTATCTAAATACTGCATATTGTTTAATTGACCGGTACTAGTTCTACAAACTTATATCGATTTGTTCATTTGATCTCGCGCGGTACCGCACGGTCATCTGAGCATAGCCTAAGGTTTCTCGGGACAAATTCTACCAACTCTCGTGGCAGTTGAAAGTGAACGGTTCCTCAGAATATGATTGTATAATCTCCTCACGTATGTCCATCTACATCATTTAAATTACAATCGCTTCCAATAGCTCTTTTTCGTTTGTCCCGACTTTTAGGGTATGTTTAACTCACGTATGTCCATCTACATCATTTAAATTACAATCGCTTCCAATAGCTCCTTTTCGTTTGTCCCGACTTTTAGGGTATGTTTATCTTTGCAGTAGTAAGATGTCCATTTACAGTCAAACCTGGATAAACAGGATTTGTATCTGCAGAAATCCTGGATAAAACAGAAAATACTGGTTGCCCCTAATTTTTTGACACAAGAACCCCTTTAAAGAGCAACATAGTACCTCTATAAACAGGAATATTTTTTNTGTCCGAACTCTGAAGCCTCCGTAAGCGAGAATGTTGTTTCTGTTGGACCTCTGTAAGCAGGACCCGTTGTATTTTTTTCTTTTTCTCCCAACCTTTGTACATATGGACCTCTATAAGCAGGAAACCTCTATAAGTATAGCAAAATATTGCCCGTTGAATTACTGTTTATCCAGGTTCGACTGTATTTAATGACGGAACGAAATGGAGGTCTAGTTTTAACGACGATTTTTTTTTTGTCTGTTTGTCTTTTTGTTCCATGATAACTTTCGAACGCCTTGTCCGATTTTAATGGAATTTAGTATGGTCAGTCATTGTATTTATTATAGAGTCAGCTAATAAGGGTCACCCGGGACCAAATGGTGAACATTTTAAGTGAGAGAGGTTTTTGAGTTCACAGGACCACTAGATAAAACGGGGGACATTCCATGTTCCATGACTGAAATGTCCTCTTTTGAGTGCCGCCTAATTACACATGTACTCGTAGGTATATCCGAGTATCCCCACGTGAGAAGAATATACTTCATGCTTTATGGCGTCATGTGGAGTGTTCTGGACATGTCTTTTTCTTGCTTAACGTCTCCTTAACATCTGTTGGTCATTCGAGACGAGGGTTTTACCCTGCATTCGCTGGAAACTTGCAAACCAGCTACCCTCATTGACCTCACCTTGCCTGGTTTGGGCTGGAAAAATAACCAACATATCAAGGACGCGACGTGTACACCCACATGGAATGGAACAACCACGCTAAACGTTTCTTTTCTCTAGTGATCGAAGGGGAACTGTTATATTCAACGTGCCATAGACGCTGGCTGGACATGCCTCGATTCGCAGTAGACACTTTCCTTATGATGAATAATGATCGGGAGGCAACTTTGTTGATGAGTAATTTGCTCTGAAAGGTCATTAAATTTATTAGATGTTAGCACAAGGCTTACTCGTATGATTCTTTCAAATACTTGTAAATCGTCAGCAAAAACAACCAATACTATCCCCTGTTAGATCATTTATTTCCACTCACACTGATCCATTGCTTATAGAACTGGTGGATCAAGATGATCACACATATGCATACATACACACACATATGCAAGTGCATTTCGGGATGTATACCGGGTTACCGGGGTCAAAAGTGGAGTTCACTATAACGTTCACAATGACACTTCCGTCTGTCTTCTGTATTTCGTTGTGTGTTTGCCTTGCTTTGTCCCGGAGACACCATTGTAGGATTTTAAAGCACCATCTATGTTGGTTGTCCAGTAGTTCCTTTTCAAATCATCAGCTATCCCCATGTTCTGATTATTCTTCTTTTTGTTGACCGATATATAAGTCCCATTTGGACTTTAATTGTGCCCCCCTCCCCCCAACTTTTTGTCACCGTCAATCACATTTATATGGTTCCATACTAAAAATTTAGTTTTTGGCAGTTTCATGAAATGTAAGTTTCATTCGATGAACGTCCTAGAAGCGGTTTTTCCTACAACGGAACACATGATCAGCACTTATAAAAATTTATGCACTTGTGTCGACATGAACTTGACGATTGAGTGACGGAAAACGATCATACCTTATCTTCTCAGTATCATTATTAGGTGTCCAAAAATAGATTCTTTTAATGTATCAAACCAAGTTCTTCAAAAAGATCGTCCGGCTTTGATTTTCACAAAAACTTTCAGTGAAATCAGAGGAATTATTGACCAGTTTGAATGGAATGCATTTCTACAAAGCTTCCTATTAAAGTTAACAATATTTGAGGAAGCATTATACGGGTCAAAGTTTTTTCTTCAAACATTTTTAAAGATGCTTGTTGACCTTGGACTCAAAAAAAAGGCAAAACTAGATACGAAATGAAGAAGAAGAAGAGAAGAAGATACAGTGATGGGGAATCTATGGAAGGGAGATGGAACGGATATCGTCTCTCAATACCGAGGCTATCATTAGTAACGAGTCCTGAAGACGAGTTGTTGTGGAACATTTCTCTACTTAGTAGTACAGGTTGAATCCAGAATAGTTGTATTGATGGCAAGGAGTATTAAAAATCTTGTATGAACATCACATGACTTTCCTTATCTATAAGAAAGAAGAAGAAAGTATTGTAATAGGCTGAAATTTTCAATGTCGAGTTTCCAATGTCAAAACACGTTTTGAGGTCCCCAGAGTCAAAATCTCGAGTTTCTGCAACACCGTCACAACGGTACATTTGACTTTACTTTCGAGACACGTCCTATGCATACAATTGACATACTTGCCAAATTTCAAGTCTCCAGTGCGTACTCTTTCTCTTCTAGACAGAATCCTTGAACACCGCCAAACATCGGCCAAAAAACCGCTGAAAGGCGGCAGCGGTAGATTTTTTTCAAACAAAAGTAAGCATTTTATACATAAAATTGTAGGCACCGATATTCTGGCTCTTACCGTTCTCGTTTTAGACAGAACCGCCAAAAAGCGTCCGAAATCTGCTCCAGTACGTACTCTTTTCCTTTTAGGCCGGATTCGCAGCAAACCACTAAAAAGTGAAAAAAAACCGTCAACGGTATATTCGATTTCATGTGTCGTCCATCGCATAAAATTGACATACATACCAAATTTCAAGTCTCTTGCCGTTCTTAAGATATCTTGTTTAAGAAACAGACACACACGGTCCAATGGCTGAAACTCAAGTTTTGGGATCTTGGGGACCCCAAAACGTGTTTTGGCATTAAAAACTAGACATAGAAAATTTCAGCACATTACAATACCTAATTTCCTTTTTATAGGATAGATTAATTGTCACTAAATGGTTCCACTTAAATTCGTTGTTGAAAAAGAATATATCCGTATGCATAAAGTTAAGCTAATGTTCCGAAGAAAACCTGTTGAAATCAACCGATCTCCATGGTCGAGTTGTTAACACCATTGACTCTTGGACCGCAAGTTATGGGTTCGAATACAGCCGGGAGGGAAAATAATCTGATCGCTTTTTCTCGTTCGTGGAATGACATGACTGTAGAAACGGATTGCCTTAAACTCTCTAAACTTTACTTCCCGGACAAAACATTAAAAAAAAAATGTCTAAAATTTCTGCACGATTACAATACTTTATCTTCTATAGGAAGAGAAAGTAAAAAATATTCGAACCAAAAAGGGGGATGTTGTCGTCCAAACGAAGGCTAATGAACGATCATTGATCGAAAATCGCAAGTCGAGTTGTCTTCAAGCCTCGTCTCTCCATGCTTCCTATTCGGTACATATTGGGATATCTGAATTGTCATTAAAATTCATTTGGAATGCATTATTAGAAAGTGATCAATTGGCAATACATTGATGTTGATTACATATCGAAGTGTTGTTCCGTTTTGACATTATTATGCTATCCATGTCTACGAGCATGTTCAAGTAAAAATAGATTTATTGTTTTGATAACTATGGGCGGGGCATTCAATAAGTGGTTGTAAAAAAAAAACAAGGAAATTGCAATATCTAGGCCATATCTCTAGACACCAAGAAAAATATCAAATCCTGCATCTTGTTCTTCGTGGAAGAAAAAGAACATCCTGGATGCAAAATCTAAGAGAATGGTATCAGGAATCAAATTCTTCCCCTTATGAAAAAGTTTTAAATAAAAATGAGTTAGCTAGTTTGATCTCCGACGTCCAGTAGTGGACATGGCACATAAAGAAGAAGAAGAAGAAAAAAAACACTGATAAAACTCATTCAGAAATATAAATCTGGTATCACACTAATTTTGTTATGATTCCAAAGTTTTGGCACAATTTATTTGTTCCAAAATTTAGTATATTTGTTTATTTTTTGCGTTCGGTATATATTTGTGCCCCTATCTCACTATTTGATGAGACTTTCAGACAACCTTATTTCCTTTCAAAATTTGTTGTGTATTATATATATCTATATATAATTACACTGTTTAAAGTCGAAAAAATGACAAAATTTGGAATCATGACAAATAGTGTGATATCACCTTAAGCAACAAAATTATTCTCATGAAAAAAAATAGCCTTGAGGTAAAAAATGTGAATCCTTTTTTAAAAATTGATTCCCCTCTCTTTTGAAATTCCCTTCAAATGGGAGGGAAATCAAAGGGAATTAGTCCCTTACAGAATTGAGATCTTTTTTAAGAATAAAATATTCTTCTTTTTTATTCTATTTTTTCATTTATTGATTTGAACTTTTTATCGTTTAATAATAATTATAATGTTTTGTTTTGGTTGATGTTGTTGAATATTAACCACCTCCCATAGCTCAGTGGTCACTGTGCACTCGGTAGACCTGGGTAACATTTTTTGGGTAACATCTCTATGCTCGTTAATTTAATAGTTAGTATCCTTACAGTCAAACAGCCGATCTGATATCTTCATGAGTCCCATTTTTTCACGCAGCTCAGATGTCAGGTTTGAAAATAAATAATAGTCGCTAAGGGGCCAGACATGGACTATAGGGGGCCGAGATATCTCAACGAAGCTACACACATGAACAGTAGCCTTTGCAATGAATGCAGTGTCGACCGAGACTTTGTCATGGAGGAGCTAAACACAGTGTAGAAATGTAGTCGGAACCTAAACAAAGATGACGTGACAAAATTAAAATAATTAAAATTATTGGATTCATTTTAACTTGTTTTATCATTAGTGTAAGACATGTAAATACTTTATCAGAACATTAACCCTTTGTTGGTCAGGCCACGAACTTTTGGAACCTCCCTCGTCCCTCGTATATTTAACGAATAACACACTACTCATTAGTATTCCTATATGAAGCATGCTTTAGAACTTTAAATTATGCAATTCCCAATGAAAAGAAGACACAGGTGATTTGTGATGGCATTGACCAGGTTGAGAGTGACGCAATAATACTCAAAGCTGCAGACAGACACATTGACCAAACCATACAAACATTATGAATGGTGGGATGTCACCATGCGTTTAGTGATATGAAGCAAAAGTTGTTGTTCTTTTTGTCTTAATTTTGTAACTGCCTTCAACCGCTAATTAGCGGCCAACAATATATTACACTTCAACCTAAGTTGTGTTCTTCAATTTCTTGTATGAAATTGATATGAATAGGCGCCAAGTTTCAAGTTCTAGCTATTATCGTTCTCATTTTAAGCAGGATATGCGAAACCCGCTAAAAAGTCGGCAGGTATTTTATGATGACAAAATGTAAAACGTAGATACTTATGTACAATTATGATAATGAGGGGAAAAGAGCATCCGAAAAATCTTATTTTTTTACGAGAGAGACAAGGTCTTGTCTCGTCTCGTTTTTTTACGCGAGACGAGACAAGGTCATTGTCTCATCTCGAAAGTTTCGAGACGAGAAATTTCTCGTCTCGCGTCCATCACTATTCTACACTGTTCTGTCCTAGGCGATGGTTTCCCAGTCATCTTCAAGACTTGGATCGAGAGATCTTAATACGGACTTAACACCATCTCTCCATCTGTTCCTTGAGGTCTTCTCCTGTTCTGATCTTTTTATATTTGGGGAGCTTTCTGCTCCTCAACCAGCCCCATTGTAGAGTCCGTGATTTTATTACATTGGTTATTAAGGGTTTCGATTACAAGGTATACAGTTCTTCATTGTTTTTTATCCTCCACCCATTAAGTTGTACGTCAAAAGTGGGACCATAAATTTTTCGGAGTACTTTATTTTAAAATCTTTGAACCCTTTTTAGTTCTTGGTCTGAGGGTCATGTTCCTACCTCACTTTTTTATTTCAGTTTATAACACCAATTTTTTTTTTTTTTTTTTTTTTTTTTTTTTTTTTTTTTTTTTTTTTTTTTTTAAGTCTATTCCACGACAACTCTCAAACAACTTGTCCGATTTTGATGAAACTTGCTATGATTCAGGGAATTGGCTGGTTAGTGGGCGGGTCAATCCTATTAAATTTGGAGAACGAAGGAAAGGTCTTCTAGTTTTATGGGCCATCCGGCGCCTTGCGGTGTCCATTTTGAGTGAGTTCTACAGTCCACAGAACGACCAATAAATTGGGTTCGTGATGACGTGCGTGATGGCATGCTATTTCACCATACTCCCAACACCAAAGCAATGCTAGAACTAACTCTTGACCTCTCAAGGATATGTGGTATGCCTGTATTGATTCCTTTAAGTGCATACCTATCTTAGTGAGATAAGTGCATTGTAAACAGGATGAAATGTAGTACCAACCAAAATTTCATTTCTAATTCTGTGAATTTAAAGATCTTACGAAAGATTTATTTGTCAAGTTCATTGGATTATTGCATCACACGTGGTTACACACGTGTTGAAAAAACTTGATCATCACAAAGTACAGAAATTGTGGGAACTGGGTGGCATAATCAGGGCTCACACGGGACTATTCAAGTGATTCGTGTAAAGTGTCCATACCAAATTGTATGAAAATCGGACACAAGGTGTTCAATAGTTGACGGGGTACGAATGGACACCCAAACACTGATGTCCTTATATTGCAGTGATCGACAAGGTGCCCTTGCCAATCATTAGCCTCTAAGATAGGTTAGTAGTTGGATGACAATTAAAACCTGTATGATGACAATTAAAAAATGTAGCATGTAGCAAGCAACACGTTTAGAGCTGCAGTCTTATACATCTGTCTACCATCGGAAACGATGCTGCCATTAATTGATTGATTGTGGTACGTGGATTTCAAATATCGAATAAATATCAGTTCGTCTGTAAGTAGCAAATTAAATTTGGTATGTAGGTCTGTGTCATTTGGGGTCTAAATGCACCTCAAAATCACATTGGCTAGGGAATTGAAAAACAGCAAAATAATTATTTCTATGTAAAATTTTCAAAAATAAACACCTTTAAGAACTTTACTTTTTCCCAGTTCTATTTGGGGTCTGCGTTGCCTTCCTTAATTCTACCATGCCACAACCCTCTGTTCAGTGCCTACTTTCTTTATGTATCCTTTCTTAGCACGGTAAACCTCGCTTTCTTATAGTATCAATGAGTAGTAACTGAAATTTGCTGATGACTTTCCATCTTTGATTTGAAGTAGAATTTTCTTTTTTGAAGGAGATAATTTTTAATTTTAATTTTCGTCATACGACTTTTTCATTTGAGAGAATTGAAAGAATTTTCATTTGAGCGATTTTTTCAATTCTCTCAAATGAAAAAGTCGTATGACGAAAATTAAAATTAAAAATTATCTCCTTCAGAAAAGAAAATTTAGTCTCCAAAGACATTTACATATTAATTTTGTATTTACACGAGCTTCCAGTCACCCCAACTAAAAAGCTAGTTTGTCCCCTTGGTGGCTACATTTGATATGGAATATTCATGGAATTAGTTGATTTTTTGGGGCCTTTTTGGTACACCCAAAGCTAAATGACAGCCCATTATTTGAGTTGGATTTATAATTCTGATTTATTTTTTTTATTTTTTTTTTCAAATAAAATCCCCTATTGGGAGATGATGTACTGAATCAACACCCTGTAGAGAATGTCCATAATCTGATCGTGCAGGAATATCTTTGGTATTAATTTACTATTGAGATAAGAATTTTCGAAGAATCTTCTTCTGGAAGGTGAACAGGTGATGATATTTCGTAATCATCAAATTCATGTGAACTTTATTTCGCCCTTTCAGACTTCAGTATGAGGAACTTGGCGGGGAAAAATATACAAGGAGGGGCGGGCCTAAATCCGGTACCCTGTAACTAGTAGTTCTGTAGTCTGAACACCTCATTCAAAAGACAGGGTCCTAACCTCTATGAACGTGATTAAGGTCCTCACCTTGGTTTCAGCCAAATCGGACATGTGTTTTAAAAGTTGTCGTGGATCGATGTGGCAAACAGTAAAAAATCTGGTGTGAATATCACACGACTTTCCTTATCTATTAAAAAAAATGGATAGTATTGTAATGGGCTGAAATTGTCGATGTCGAGTTTTCAATATCAAAATACATTTTGTAGTGAAAACGGCCAAAAAGCGGACAAGAACCGCTAAAAATACGCAAAAAGCGCGGTGAATTCGACCTATAAAATTGATATGTTTATTAGATATCACATTTGAAGCTATAATATTCATGACTGAAATGACCTCAAATGTCTAGTTCGACTTTGCCGAAACTTGGTAAGGACATTTATTAAGTTTATTAGAATTGGCAAATTAGGGGCCAAACTGTTTAGAATTAATTGCAATACTTTAGTCAGCGTCTATGGCACTTTAAATACACCAGTTCCCGTTAGATCACTGAAGTTCAGCAACGTACAGCTGTGTTTTACTGAGTGAGTGACCACGTAGGGTCACGCCTGTTGGCTATTTTCCAGCCCAACCCAGACTGGGTGAGGCCAGCAATGAAGGGTAAAACGCCCGTCTCAAATGACCAATAAACGTTAAGCCAAAGAGGGTAAAAGCCCCGTTTCCAATGACAAAGGGATGTTAAGCCAAGGAGGTTAATAACCCCGTCTCGTATGACAAATAGATGGTCCAGAGAGGTTAAGCCAAGGAGGGTAAAATCCCTGTCTCGAATGACAAATAGATGTTAAAGAGACCTTAAGACAAGGTTAGGAGGTTAATAACCCCGTCTCGTATGACAAATAGATGTTAAAGAGAGGTTACGCCAAGGAAGTTGAAAGCCCTGTCTCGAATGACAAATAGATGTTAAAGAGACGTTAAGCCAAGGAGGTTAAAAGCCCCGTATCGAATGGCAATTAGATTTTAAAGAGACGTTAAGCAAAACAAAATACTTCTCACGAGCCGTTTTAAAATGTATTCAATAAAAGTTAGTGATAGGATTACTTACGAGTTAATAGTATCTTCTTTATGTCTGATGAACCAAGCAACCGGTTGTGACGTCACGCTTCTAATAATAGAAGTATTGGAGAGTTTATTATCATTCAAATGTTCGGGCTGGACAACTGGATTTAGTATTTGGTTATGTTTCATACAGTGTGTTCATAAAGTCTCTCCAAAAATGTAGCTCTAAATTGAAATTGCTTTTAATTAGTAGTTCTGTGCTTCTGTGAACTTTATGGATTTCAGTAAATTAATTAGCCGTCACGAGGTGCCGGGGGGAGTAATGTAGCCGCCGAGGGGAGCAAGTCAGCTTCATTAGGTGACGGACCTAAGCCCGTGCAAATACAGAAGGTTTGATGTTAGGAACGGGATCCAGCCATTAAAAAACTTTTTCAAACCAATGATGAGAGATCATCAACAAAAAGCGAGATTTTACGCAGTTTCAATTGATACCAAGCAAGCTAGGGTTACCATGCCAGGATAGGATTACAGCTAAAGAGAGTAGGTACTGAAAAAAAGGTTGTGGCATGGTAGAATTGAGGAAAGCAGGGCCGACCCCAAATAGAATTGGGAAAAGGTGAAGTTAGAGAAGAAAAATAATGAGGTTGTATCAATGTAATAAGTGTCCATACTAGGTAAGTTTTAGACGTAGCGTTCGAGTTTTATATTGCAATGAACAGACATTTAAAGAAAAATGGTAGAGTAAAAACTATGGAACTCTATTTGGTCAATCATTTGATATGGGACAAGCCTACCATTTACCAAGTTGGATACACCATAGTTCCCGTTGGTTTTTGAGGTTAAGAAACGGGGTGAGAACTCGGATGAGAGGCTGTCCGGTCGGGATCGTGATATATATTTTTTATCGATCATTTATTTTGAACGGATCGATCTGTCATAACCATCGTTTTTCCTTATTTTATAGTTTTTATGTGTTGACAAGGTGTGGAGTTATGGAACGAACCTTTAATAGAATTTCGTGGAGTTCAAACTAGACCTCAATTCGTTTGTTCAATGCGAAATATTTTAGCGCGAAATTGTATTTCGCCATTATTTGGAGTTACCAAATGGCAACCAATTCGTGTGTGATATAACATATAGGTCGTGTGTGATATAACATATCGGTATAACCTAATGGCAATCAATTCAAAAAGTCGTGTCTGATATAACATATTGGTATAACCCAATGGAAATCAATTCAAAAAGTCGTGTCTGATATAACATATCGATATAACCCAATGGCAATCAATTCAAAAAGTCGTGCCTGATATAACATATCGATATAACCAAGTGTTTTGGCCGATATGGGTCCACTCGTCATATTTGTCGCTTTTCCCCCCTTTCATTGAAAGGCACACGATATTTGCCATGTTTAATGGTACGAAGGTTGACAAGGTGTGTTTTTGTTTGAACAGAATAGTCTGTATGGACATCATTCAGTGAGTACGGTCAATTATCATTTTAACGTGACCTTAAAATTTCATTGACCAAAGTGTGACTGACGTAGATTCGATATTCACTAGAAATCCGGTAAAAATATCGTGCGTGCTGCAGACTGTGCAACATACACGGATTGCCCCAGGATGGTACGGATAGATTTGAATTTTGGTTGGTTCGAAAATGTGAAAAAGGTTGTTGTTTTTTCAATTTTTTTTCCTGGTCGGTTTGTGTTAAGGAATAATTCAGCCTCCTGAGAACATTCAAGGGCAACTGGCATTAGTATTATAAGGTGAGTGTTATAAATATAGCATTTTTCAACATTCACTCCAATACCACAAAGCCTAAGCTACACTTTCAAGTTTTCTCTAATAATGATATCACTTGTTGCTATTAACATACTTACTCAATTGTTGTCAGGACTGTCAGGAGCCTGAGTTACACAACCAGACTAAGTAGGAAATTTGAAAAAACCTTCATAAAATTTTGGACCCGTCCAGGGATCGAACACAGAACCTGCTTGGTGCAAGCCGAGTATGATGCACACGACATTATGTCTGCTACATTGAATAAATATGGGTCAAGGACCCCTTTTTTACATTAATTAAAATACTTCTTAAAACCGAAAGCATATCAGTAGATATTAAATAAGTTTACTAATTCAATTTTGGTTCGAAATTTTTTTGAGTGTGATTGAGTAAATAATGTGCGGTATAATTAGTTTGATTTTTTAAAAAAATTTGTTTTCTTTTTTTGTTTTTCGGGTAGTGTTCATGCCCCCCCCCCCATTGTTACAGCCCCCTCACCTCTAAACACCACTGTGTTCTATGATGGTGATGGCTAATTTTTCATGCCATTCAACTACAACACCCAACAAGAACTTCGAAGGTTTGGTGTTGGGAAGGACATCCAGCCTTTAAGAAACTGGGCTTCAAACGTTAAATGGAAAGTCTTGAGCAAATGGAAATTACTACGCATTAATACTGTGACAAGAAAGTGAGTCTTTTACCCTGCCCGGTGCCCGGATACAGCTACAGCTTTGTTACCAAACATTCTTAAGGTTTCTATCATTAGATAAATTATTTAGGATGTTTGTACAGTCATTGTGAAATATAGATTTCAAAAATTATTTTTGTATCAAACTACAAATAAAATACGAGTCACGAGCGCTTTCGTCTGTTACGACATCATCTGGTGAACCTCGATGATGTCGTAACAGACGAAAGCGCTCGTGACTTTTTTTGTTACTGTTTGATTTTGCGGAACTGTGATTCAGTTTTCATTTCTTAATTCATCACATATCTTCCTGGTCTACGCCCTTTTCTTGTAATCTCTCTATGTTGCTTCTTCCTACTCGTATATTGACGTCAATACAAATTTACTAAAATCAATGTTTGCTTTAATTCTCTTAAATTGATTAAGTATTTGCTTTTACAATTTGCATTGCATATCCTGGTCCATTCATAAACAATATATTCACACAATTCACGTGTAGGAAGACCTTGGATGTATACAGGGTGGTCATGGTCACGTATGTTACCAACTTACTTTATCCTGGTCCATTCAAAAACAATATATTCACACAATTCACCTATAGGAAGACCTTGGATATATACAGAGTGGCCGTGGTTACATGGTCACGTATGTTACCAACTTTATCCTGGTCCATTCATAAACAATATATTCACACAATTCACGTATAGGAAGACTTTGGATATATACAGAGCGGCCGTGGTTACATGGTCACGTATGTTACCTACTTACTTTTTGGTCTTGTTAACAACAAGGTTTCGTTTTTGAGATTATCTCTTAACAGATAGTTTTCTGACAATCAACAAATTTGTATTAGACATCCTATTGTTATCTTTAAAAAATATTTCCTAATTGAAATAGAGTTACTTAGAGGTTTATAGATATCTTCGTGCAATAGTTTTTGCTATATTATGTTTTATACCACCGAATATGCCTCTCATTTGTTACTTTGTGCAATAGTTTTTGCTATATTATGTTTTATACCACCAAAGATGCCTGTCATTTGTTACTTTGTGCAATAGTTTTTGCTATATTATGTTTTATACCCCCAAAGATGCCTGTCATTTGTTACTTTGTGCAATAGTTTTTACTATATTATGTTCTATACCACCGAAGATGCCTCTCCTTTGTTACTTTGTGCAATAGTTTTTGCTATATTATGTTTTATACCCTAAAAGATGCCTGTCATTTGTTACATTGTGCAATAGTTTTTGCTATATTATGTTCTATACCACCGAAGATGCCTATTATTTGTTACTTTGTGCAATAGTTTTTGCTATATTATGTTTCATACCACCACAGATGCCTGTCATTTATTATTTTGTGCAATAGTTTTTGCTATATTATGTTTTATACCACCACAGATGCCTGTCATTTATTATTTTGTGCAATAGTTTTTACTATATTATGTTTTATACCACCACAGATGCCTGTTATTTATTACTTTGTGCAATAGTTTTTGCTATATTATGTTTTATACTACCACAGATGCCTGTCATTTATTATTTTGTGCAATAGTTTTTACTATATTATGTTTTATACCACCGCAGATGCCTGTCAACTATAAAATAAACGGTTCTGTCACGACCGCTTTCGTTTGTGAATAACAAATGAAAGAGCAACAAATTTATTTCTACTCTATTTGTCTGAGATCCCACACTGTATATAATCTAACTCTTTGTTTGATATGTCTTCTTCTTTAAAACTGGTTGATAGGTCGGTCATTATGCCAACAGTTTTCACATCGGAAGAACATACAGCGTTTGCACTTTCTTAGGTATGTACTTTAGGCGACACAGTTTCCAATACCTAATCGTGATTCCAATTTCTACATCCAATTTCTTAATACCAACATTTTTCCCCCCAATTATGAAAAGTTTTAACCATTATCCTGTGAAGGCACCTTAGTCCAATTGATCGGTTCTAAGTCCGGAACCGTAAGTCCGATATGCGTGATAATTGTTTCATTGAAAATTACACGGAAAATCATTATCATTTCTATTTTGTGACATACTGGGAGGATATGCCAACCATAAGTCGAAATTTCCATGTAAAATACTATGGGATAACTAGAAAGTGCAAACCCTGTAGACTTGTCAAATATTTTGACATTCATAATGCGAAATGTTAATTGTATTCTAATTTTGCAATACGTCTGGTTGTGCGAAGTTAATCTTTTGTATGCTAGATTTAGCTTTTTGTTCCTTGTCTGGTTGAACAGACAAGGTTGTTTGAGGCACGTTTGGATATTTCAATTGAAATTTAAAAATCATAATTATGGCGTAGTCTTTGATTTATATAGTTATCTATAAATGAATGGAAACATTCATAAACAATATAAACATTAAACATCATTAATTCATTTGGGTTTACACAAGTTTTCAATCATCTATTGTTTGTGAATATTTATCCTCTTTAAAAATTGTTTGCAATTTCTTCAAACCTCTCGATTAAAAAATCTGGTGTGAACACATCACACGACTTTCCTTATCTATAAAAAGCGAGCTTCAACCGCTAATTAGCGCCCAACAATATATTACACCTCAACCTAAGTTGTATTTTTCAATTTCTTGTATGAAATTTATATGAAAAGGCGCACCAAATTTCAAGTTCTAGCTCTTTCCATTCTGGTTTTAGGCGGAACCGCCAAAAAGCGCCCTTCAACCTCTAATTAGCGACCAACAATATATTACACTTCAACCTAAGTTGTATTTTTCAATTTCTTGTATGAAATTAATATGAAAAGGCGCACCAAATTTCAAGTTCTAGCTCTTTCCATTCTGGTTTTAGAAGGAACCGCCAAAAAGCGCCCTTCAACCTCTAATTAGCGGCCAACAATATATTACACTTCAACTGAATCTACAATCACAAAAGTAATTTTGAGAAGCCTTTCAGAATACAAATGCAGAATCTTCTTGGCGATTTAAGCATTAGTTTAAATTCCATCGTCCCTTTCCGTTCATCTTCTCTACTTCTTCCTCCTGGGTTATTTTATTCTCCCCCCCCTTTCACCTCATCATGCAAAAGTTCAACAAGAAAACCGATCTCCCACAAATCATTTGTGTCTTTTTCCATGATTTATTGCAAAAATTTCCTGATTATTCCGTTGTGTACACTGATGCTTCCAAGTGTGTTGATAAAGTTTCTGCCGCGTTTTGTGTAGATGATGTTGTTTTCAAAGTGAAACTCCATCCGGTGACATGCATTTCCAATGCTGAACTCCTGGCCATTTACTATGCCATTTTATTCATTACCTCTCATCAATCCGATTTTTCTTCCTTCAAGTTTCTCGTTTGTTCTGATTCTCTGAGTGCCATTCCATCTCTTAAATGTTACTTTCCATCTATTCCACTTTGCTCCTTAATCAGAAATCTTCTCCATGATCACAAACTTTCTATGAACATTGAATTTTTTTGGATCCCCTCCCATGTTGGAATTTTTGGGAATGAAAAAGTCGATACTTTCGCTAAGGAAGCCTTGTTGGACTCTATGTGTCCAATACCCAATGTTCTACTGCAGGATTTTAAGCCTTTCCTCAGGAAGAAAATTCTATCCTCTTGGTCAGATCTGTGGCTGAGACAGGAGGGTAATAAGCTTCTTGAGCTTAAACCATATATTTATCGTTGGTTTATCCCATCTGAAATCTGTAAGCGGAACCAAGTGTCCATTACCCGTCTCCGAATGGGTCACACCCAGGTGACACACAGTTTTTTGATGAGCAGGGAAGACCCCCCTAATTGTTATGTTTGTGCTTCCAGAATTTCTGTGAAGCACATTTTAAATGAATGCCAAAAATTTTCCACTTTAAGAGAAAGTCTCAATCTGTTTTTGTGTCTGAGACAGGACAGGTTCAAGATTGATTCTTTTTTGAAAAAGTGTAATCTCATCTTTTAATTTTCCCCCTTTCAGTGTATATAACTATTTTTTTTAAAAAAAAAAAAAATATTGTTGATTACACTTTAATAAATTAAAAAAAAAAAAAAAAAAAAA
>CM022883.1:8558505-8602541 GCA_012654025.1 Pachypsylla venusta
CCATCTAACTCATTGAATTCTACAGCTCACAATGTAACTTATATAATTTCTATCATAATTTCATTCTCAAACAATAGAACTTATTGTTGTTGTTTTTTGGCCCTATTGTGTTGACCTGGGCCTCTTGGTGGCCATCTAACTCATTGAATTCTACAGCTCACAATATAATTTCTATCATAATTTAATTCTCAACCAATAGAATTTATTGTTGTTGTTTTTTGGCCCTATTGTGTCGACCTGGGCCTCTTGATGGCCATCTAACTCATTGAATTCTACAGCTCACAATATAATTTCTATCATAATTTAATTCTCAAACAATAGAATTTATTGTTGTAGTTTTTTGGCCCTATTGTGTTGACCTGGGTCTCTTGGTGGCCATCTAACTCATTGAATTCTACAGCTCACAATATAATTTCTATCATAATTTAATTCTCAAACAATAGAATTTATTGTTGTTGTTTTTTGGCCCTATTGTGTTCACCTGGGCCTCTTGGTGGCCATCTATTGAATTCCACAGCTAACAATATTATTTATATAATTTTTATATCATTTTTTTTTTTTTTTTGAAATTTTGAGTCTGCATTGCTCGTATTTCCTGTCCGGTTGTACCTGACTTTGACTTGACCCTGTTAATTATGAGAGAGATATTTTACGAGTATATCTCTATTAAAGTCTAATATGAAAGAGAAATTTATAATTCCAATTAGTAATATCTACTAATATTTAATAATAATTCTCACATTCATCAAAATAAAATAAGGTCCATCCCAAAAGAGAGAAATGTTAGAGATATGTAAGAGAAAAAAATCTTATGACGATTCCAAAGGTTCATTATTGAAAACAATAAACCAACAATCTGCTTATTGTATTTCGAAGACTGTGAGGAGAGACATGGAGAATAATTTATAAACATCATAAGCCTTAAGTATATCCAACTCCTAATGGTGATCTCAGACACCACATACTCGCTTATCTTATTGCATAGCCTTCGGCGGTTTTTTAAGTTTCTTCACTATTCAATTGAAGATCACTATCGCATTGTTTTTAAATTTCTTCACCATTCAATTGAAGATCACTAACGCATTGTTTTAAGTTTCTTCACCATTCAATTGAAGATCACCATTCAATTGAAGATCACTATCGCATTGTTTTCTTCACCATTCAATTGAAGATCACTATCGCATTGTTTTTAAGTTTCTTCACCATTCAATTGAAGATCACTATCGCATTGTTTCTCCACCATTCAATTGAAGATCACTATCGCATTGTTTTTTCACCATTCAATTGAAGATCACTATCGCATTGTTTTTAAGTTTTTTCACCATTCAATTGAAGATCACTATCGCATTGTTTTTAAGTTTCTTCACCATTCAATTGAAGATCACTATCGCATTGTGTTTAAGTTTCTTCACCATTCAATTGAAGATCACTATCGCATTGTTTCTTCACCATTCAATTGAAGATCACTATCGCATTGTTTTTAAGTTTCTTCACCATTCAATTGAAGATCACTATCGCATTGTTTCTTCACCGTTCAATTGAAGATCACTATCGCATTGTTTTTAAGTTTTTTCATCATTCAATTGAAGATCACTATCGCATTGTTTTTAAGTTTCTTCACTGTCAGTTCCTTGTAGGAAGACATTCTGTGTGAGTGATCAGGCCAATTCTTCATATTCTTCAAATTAGTAAGGAATGTTTGGCTTGGTCCAAAGTGGGTCAAACTATGTTGTTTTGCTCGCATCATATATTGCAAATAGTTTGCCCACATGTATTGCAAAATTTATATGTCACCAACACAATAATAAGGTTTGGTTTGGCATGTCACAATTAATCAGTTTCAGTTTCAATCCATCCCGGAAATAGATCTGCACAAGTAACTTTAAGATAAATGTACCAATAATGGACAGAAGCTACTTGAACTCAAATGTTGAGTTCAAGTAGCTTCTGTTCAAGTCTATACATGTTTAGGACATGAAGGAAATTTGTTATAGAGGGGGCCCAATATTCTGGTTTTTTGAAAACGAGTTTTATATTTTTAGCTGTTTGTTGTAGAAACGTAAAATTTTGATATGTTATGGCTGGTGTTATGGGATTTTCGATTTTGAAAATTTTGGAGGCCTTGTCCCCACCGGGGGTAGTCCCAGGTTGCCAAATATTGTGTTATTTAAAATGATTTTTATCTTTTTAGCTGTTTGTTGTAGGAACGTAAAATTTTGATATTTTATGGCTGGCGTTAAAGGATTTTCGATTTTGAAAATTTTGGGGCCCTCACGGGGGGACCCAACATTTCGTTTTTCAAAAATGACTTTTTTTTAAAAGATATTTTTTCTATAAATTACTATAACACTAACGTGAACACCTGATCATCTTTATCCACTGGTTTAATGAGGAGCTGCTGGAACCTTGTTTTGGGATTTATGATTGAATGCGGCCACCACTGGTGGGGATGACCTATTCAATAACTTCTATTGCATATTAATTCAACTAAAACAAGATCAAATTACGGACAACCGATTTGTTTTTTTGCATCACAATGAATGTGGTGTCTTATACGAATATCTAATATCATCTTCGTAAAGACTTGACCTTGCAAAATACAACTCCACCCAGACACATAACGTAATAACTGTTGTGGTAGGTTAGAGAAAAGTTGAAAGAGATCACCTGATGAAAATGAAACCGGTTTCATCATAATGATGTGCTGAGGAGAGACAAGATGAAAAGATAGAAGCACCTATCAAAAAAATATCGGACTTTCCGAGAGCAGTGACTTGTCGTCTGTGCATCGGAGACTGGTACCGGCGCGGCTTGTGGGGGATGTTATCTAGTTACATTTGGTAGGTTCAGTATGTTGTGCTATTCCATCAAAGCGTAGATATTGCTTTGTGGATTATTAGTTAGAACAACAAGGTTACATAAGCGTTTTGTGTGATATTTGCAGTGCAGCGAGTATTTCTACACCAGTATATATAAACTTCATTTTCGAAGCGACAGTAATAATACCTATTTCTGTAATAACGCAACCTACCACATACCAACTAGGTAACGTCCCTCACACGCCGGTAGATAACGCCTCAGTAATGCACGACCGCCGAGTCACACCTCTTATATACTTTGTGATACACCCTGCGAAAAACGCTCTAATAAGAATCCTAATTAGGTTTTGGGTCTCTTTCACAGAAGAGTGTACAAATAGAACTATAGGTCTTTTTCAGTATTAACAAATTAATAACGAATAAATATAGTTTGTCAGATAGACCCGCGGCGCCTTATTAGGAATTCCTTGTTGGTTTTTCCCTAGAGTGAAAATATTACATTATCATTTTATATAAAAGTAGCCCTTTTATCAGGAGCATTAAACAAAATGTAAATTTACTACGAAGTGATTTGCATGGCCTTGACATTTGATAGGAACAGATTAAAACTATCTTAGATCACAGAGACTAGACATCATTAAAGTTGCATTTGAAAGAGTAATTAAAGAAAGAGAGGTGAAGAAGATATAAGTTCCTCCTTATACATATTTTGAGCAAATGGCTTTCAAGTAAGATCGCCAATAGGGAGCTTCGTGCCGAATTTCATAAAAGTCGAGCAACGATAAATGACAAAAGTGCCTCTTATGGCAATTTTTTAACATTTTAAAAAAAAATATGTCCAGCTGTAATGCAAACCACTTTGGAGTTCTATTTCGCAAGCTGAAGTCTTTACAAAGATGATAAAATATTTGCTAGTGCATTACAGAGTAGGCCAAAAGTTACTTCCCCTTGACGTACTCGGGGTAAAAAACACCATCAGACAACCAGAAAATGTAGCATCAATAGTAATTATTAAATACGAAGGTGTCAACATCATCAGGCCGATGTTGAATACGTTGTTCAGATTAGAAGTGCCGGTATCAGAGATGGTAACTTTGGGTAGCCCAAAAGAGCCCACAAAAAATAATCGGCTTATATTGAACATTAAAAAAATAGCCTCCGTTGGTTGAGTCGGTAGATTCGTAACCAGGAGTCTGTTGGTTCGAATCCAAACATGTTAACATAACATTTAACAATAACACGGGGAATTAAGTTTTGACAAGCATATATTAGCTTAACACAGATCTATACTTATAAAACGCTAGCTCCACGATGGCTAAACCTAAAAACTTTAAATTTGGCACACAGATTCCTTTTAATATGTAGGTGCGTAATAAGAAAGGAAAAAAATAGAAAATTACAGTTGAAACAAGTTAACGCCAAAAATGACACTTTTTAGAGGGTTTGCAATTTTTTCTGGATAAACTAAAAAAGATAACAAAAACACGAACCCCATAAAAAATATAAAAATTGATTTTTTTCCCGATTTCTCCCACTTCAGGATGAGCGAGAAAGCTGAAATTCGATACAAAGGTGTTCCGCAGTACAAAAAGTCATATACTTGAATAAAATATTCTACAACTTTCACCCTAGGGGTTGGTTCCACCAAAAATATAAACTTGAAAAGCTTTAATGTCGCAATCGCGAAATGGTTGCTGATTTTGGTAACCGTCATTTTATAAATTTAGTGATCGTCCATACCAAATTTAAGCGTCCATAGTACAAACAGTTAAATTCAGCAAAATCGTTGAATTCAAACTTTTCGATTTGAAATCGAAATCATGAAGTTCCATTGATGTGCGGTCTGGTTGTCTACTATTAGTATTTGGGTTACATCATGTCCGCTTTCTCTCCGAGTGTGATTAAGTGGGTCATGTTAAGTTTGGCCACTTTTTGTTACGTCTCTCTAATGGCCAGCTTCTATGCTAAAGTGAAATAACACGCAATTTTTTATCTTTTGCCGCAGGACGATTTTTTTTGATCTAACATAGTCAAATTTATCACTAGGTCACAAGAATCTATAATAACTTTTAACAGAGTCAAAATGGTGTTAGTATTCTACCTACCACAAAAAATTTAGACACTCCTCAAATTTTGATATTTTACGTGAAAGCGAAATCAAAAATCGAATATTTTTTTTATATATATAAAAAGTCGAAAATAAATCAATAATGAACTTTTGGAATCGATCATTAAGAATATCCCCTCAAAATTTGATTTTTTACATTTCAAAGTACTCAGAATCAAAAAATCGATTTAAAAAATTTGGTGTATTATTTTCAATAATGAAACCGACCGAAATATGATCTTTTCGGTTTCAAGATAAGTAGAAACCAAAAATCGAAAATGGGAGACACTTTTGCCACGTGTCGTTGCTCGACTTCGATGTAATTCGCTATATACGAAGTTCCCAAATTGGCGATCTTAATGGTCCTCGAAACTTTTCGAAAAGAAAAAAGTCATACTTATTTGAGCGAAATGAGATCTAGTTTTAACTCCCATGACTTTTTTTCACGTCTAATGGCACTTGTTTTATTTTCTGTCTGATGTTTCTTTCACAATAAATCCCGAACGTATTGTCCCATATCTCATTTGGATCTTGCTATAGAATATGAATGAGCTGATTTTGGGCTCTGTATTTCTGAGTGAGATCTACAGGTCACATACCATCTATTGTGTTAACTTTCTAACTGGTCCATAGACAACTGACGGATTCTCCATGCCCATGTGTGATTCATACTTCATACACCGAATTTACTATTTGTGTGTGTAATACTCATGTACTTTCCAATCCTGTAACTTATCCCCCCCTCCAAAAAAAACACTTCGTGTAAAAAAATACGCAAAAGTAGCAATGTAAATCAAAAACAACTGAAATTTTTTTGAGGGGGGGTAATTTTTTTTTTTTTTTCGTCACGATTCCAAAGGTTCATTATTGAAAATAAGAAACCAAAAAGAACGTCAATAATCTGTGTACCGTGACGTTCCTTTCTTAGTTTACTTTCCTCAGTTGAAAATTCAACCAATGATCGCGCATCGCTAAATCAGGTTCTTGAACACTCTCAGTTGTTCTGAAATGAAAATATTCGAGGGATTGATAAAATTAAAACAAAACCACCATGGCGTTGAACCAGTGATTTCGGATTACGAAATCACAGTCTTAACCACTGCACATTAAGTTGTTCTGATTTTAAAATACTAGAATTCCTATTTCAAAATGAGAATAGTTGAGTGTATGTAATGTATGTATGTACTGGTTAAGAACATAGTTTTGTAATCTGAGTGCATTGGTTCAACGCCACGGTGGTTTTGTTTTAATTTTATCAACCCCTCGAATATTTTAATTTCAGAATGACTGAGGGTGTTCAAGAACCTGATTTAGCGAACACATGTACTTATTTACCTAGAAACAAGCCCAGCATAGAATGTCACACACCACACACACCCAAACTTATAATAATTTAAAATATGAACTTAGAATTCAATTATTCTGTTTAATCCATTTATAATTTTTAGTTTATCTGTTTTCTAATTTTATATCCATTGTTATTTTTTTTATTTATTAATTTTCGCTAAAGGTTGTGTGGTTGTGTTTACGAGTTGTCAACAATCATTTATAGGTTAATCGGTTAGGTTTGATACATTTATAAGTATGTATTCCAGTATATAGGGTGGTACAGGGTTTTTGTTACCCCATTTTTTCCATTCAGATATTACGAACATCAAGTATTTGTCTTATGGTGGGCAGTGTGTCACTTGAACACTGTATAGGTTAGTATTTTAGTGACACACTGCCCACCATAATACAAATACTTGATGTTCGTAATATCTGAATGGAACATGTATAGGTTAGTGTTTGAGTGACACACTGCCCACCATATGACAAATACTTGATATTCGTAATATCTGAATAGAACATATATAGGTTAGTGTTTGAGTGACACACTGCCCACCATATGACAAATACTTGATGTTAGTAATATCTGAATAGAACATGTATAGGTTAGTGTTTGAGTGACACACTGCCCACCATATGACAAATACTTGATGTTCGTAATATCTGAATAGAACATGTATAGGTTAGTGTTTGAGTGACACACTGTCCACCATATGACAAATATTTGATGTTAGTAATATCTGAATAGATATTGTACCCACTTGACTTTGACTTTTACAAAATGACATAACACAGTTAGGAAGTAGGCCACATTAAAATCTTCCCATTGCATAATGGACCATTAGACTATTGACAGAGTTTATTAATAATTTTACACCTGACACCAGCACGCACGACTCAGATATAGCACAGCAGTTGAATGAATGAATGAAAGTCTGCTTCTTTAGATTACAAGTTTGTTGATTGTATCATCAATCATTCTTCCTCTTAAACATAAAGAAAATCTTAAAAAGGGAGCTTTGTATTGTCTAATAAATGACATCACACACAGGTGATCCGAGTCATCACTCGCATCAGGTGTTGAAATATGTGTGTGGGTCTGAACTTCTGATGTGTATTGAAAAAAATCAGATAAGCGGGTTGGCTTACAGAGCTCTGCAAACAATTCTGTACGTTCGTCCCAAAGTTTTTGTTTTTTTCAAAATTGTTCAAACTACAAAAATTCCCGCAAATATATTGAAAATATGACCCAAAAGCAATAGGTAATGAAAAAATAGTTATCGATCCGACTCAAAAAAGAAAAGAGTTTAAGGAGCTGTACTATTTAGAATACACTTCACATTACTTATCAGGGTATCAATAAACTACTGGATCAAGATGATCAGGTGTTCTTGTTAGTGTTGTAGTCATTTATAGAAAAAATATCTTAATGAAATTTTAAAAAATCATTTTCTAAAAACAAAATTTTTCAAAATCGAAAAGCCCTTATAATACCAGCATATCAAAATTTTACGTTTCATCAACAAACCACTAAAAAGATAAAAATCATTTAATTTTTTTTTTGAAAAAAAAAAACAATATTGGGCCCCCCTGGCCCCCAAATTTTCCTTAACACCAGCCATAACAAATATTGATTATTTTACGTTTCTACAACAAACCGCGAAAAAGATAGTTTTCCAAAAAAACAATATTGGGCCCCCCAAATTTTTCTTCTTAACCTAAACATGTATACTAAATTTCGTCAAAATCGAATGAAAATTGTGAATTGTATCGCGTAACCAATAAACATACTACATACACACATACAAGTGCATTCACTAACGTTCACAATAATACTAGTGGATAGTGGATCAAATGATCAGGTGTTCACGTTAGTGTTTTAGTCATTTATAGAGAAGAAAAAAAATCTTAATCAAATTTAAAAAAATCATTTTCAAAAAAAGAAATATTACAAAATTAAATTTTCATTACATATGTTTTCGGATTTAAGAAGTAATTTTAATGTAAATAGGGAGGAACCCTCCTTATTTACATTTCAATGAAAATAAGGAGACATCAATTCAGTGATCTTCATTTTAGAATCTCGTCAAACGCTATTTTTGACCAAATTTTCTGTACGATTACAATAATTTATCTTCTATATGGAAGAGAAAGTAAGATCAACTCTTCGGATATAAGGTCCTACCGCAGGTATCTATAAAGAACATTACCAATTTTCAAATCTACAATTAATCCAACAACTTAATGGATATCGTAAAGAGTCAGATGGGATATAAGAAACCAAGGTCTTGTTTTCCTGGTCATTTGTGTTATGAAGATGAAGAGGGTATTGCTTCATCCCATTAAGTTGTGTGGTATTGATAGTTCAAGGTGATGCAGATGAATACATTAAGAAATATAAATTAATAAATTCTAGAAGAACATCATTCAATAAGTGGCCTACCTAATCGCCCACCAAGTGAAACCTCGCTAGACGTTGCCTATCAATTTTTGGTTTATTATTTTTCAATAATGAACCTTTAGAATGGTCACATACACAAAAAATACTCCCCTCAAAATTTGATATTTTACAAAAATCCAAAAATCGAATTAAAAAAAAAAGCGTTTGTTTGACGTAGACTGTGATGGGCAATTTTGGCACTTAGCGTTGACCGATTTTGATGAAATTTGGTATGTAGGTCCCATTTGGGGTCTACCTGTGCCCCGAAGCTTTTGCTCATCATCATTCACATATATAGTGTATTCAAGTCTGAAGTTTCTGGAAATATTTTTTGATTAATCTTTATCGTATGCGTTCTAGGTATTTCTGGTTTGAAGAACCTGTTATTGTAAGGAGGTCCACAGAGGTCTGTGCTCCCAGAACCACCAGTCAACCAGACCCTCTTGTATCAATAACGGTAACTTATCGTGCATCAAACTTGTCGTCATCAAATATTTGACCAGCTTCGAGACAGATCCTCTAAGGGCATCTGGACCCTGAGAAGAACAATTCAACCAGACAAATCTTGTTTGTCCAATTCAACAAGACACCTCTCTTGTATCAATAACGGTAACTTATTATGCATCAAACTTGTCTTCATCAAATATTTGACCAGTTTCGAGATTGTTCCTCTAAGGACGTCTGTATCCCCAGGAGAACCACCAGTCAACCAGACAAATCTTGTTTGTCCAATTCGACGGGACACCCCTCTTGTATCAATAACGGTAACTTATTATACTTCAAACTTGTCGTCATCAAATATTTGACCAGTTTCGAGACTGATCCTCTAAGGACGTCTGTATCCCCAGAAGAACCACCAGTCAACCAGACAAATCTTGTTTGTCCAATTCAACAAGACACCTCTCTTGTATCAATAACGGTAACTTATTATGCATCAAACTTGTCATCAAATATTTGACCAGTTTCGAGATTGTTCCTCTAAGGTCGTCTGTATCCCCAGAAGAACCACCAGTCAACCAGACAAATCTTGTTTGTCCAATTCGACGAGACACCCCTCTTGTATCAATAACGGTAACTGATTATACTTCAAACTTGTCGTCATCAAATATTTGACCAGTTTCGAGACTGATCCTCTAAGGACGTCTGTATCCCCAGAAGAACCACCAATCAACCAGACAAATCTTGTTTGTCCAATTCGACGAGACAACTCTCTTGTATCAATAACGGTAACTTATTATGCTTCAAACTTGTCGTCATCAAATATTTGACCAGTTTCGAGTCTGATCCTCTAAGGACGTCTATATCCCCAGAAGAACCACCAGTCAACCAGACAAATCTTGTTTGTCCAATTCGACGAGACGCCCCTCTTGTATCAATAACATTTATTACGCATCAAACTTGTCTCCATCGGTTATGTGGCCAGCTCGGTTGATCTAATCCTCTAAGGACGTCTGTATCCCCTGAAGAACCACAAGTCAACCAGACAAATCTTGATTGTCCAATCCGAGAAGACACCCTTCTTGTATCACTAACATTTATTACGCATCAAACTTTTCTCCACCGGTTATGTGGCCAGCTCGGCTGATCTGATCCTCTGGGGACGTCTGTACCCCCAGAAGAACCACCAGTCAACCAGACAAATCCTGATTGTCCAATCCGACAAGACACCCCTCTTATATCACTAACATTTATTACGCATCAAACTTTTCTCCACCGGTTATGTGGCCAGCTCGGCTGATCTGATCCTCTAAAGACGCCTGTACCCCCAGAAGAACCACCAGTCAACCAGACAAATCTTGATTGTCCAATCCGACAAGACACCCCTCTTGAATCAATAAGGCCGGCCATTCACGATCAGTCCAAACTGACAGTTTGGACTGACAACTGAGATGCCCACTTACGTTCAGTTAAAACCATCAGTTCTCACAAATCTCACAATGGATTCCGACGGCGACATCGCTGTTCTCGGATTATTTTTCGTAATGAGCAAGAAAAATAAAAAAAGAAAGCCTAAAAGTCAGTGGTGCAAGAAGTGGTTTCAAAGACGTAATCAATATTCTGATGTTAGTTTATTAAAAGAATTATCATCTGAGGAGCCACTAGATTTCCTGAATTATTTGCGAATGTCGCAAATGGCGTATGAAAAATTACTTTTACTAGTTTCTCCATTAATTAAGAAACAAGACACAGTAACTCCACATGAAAGATTGACTGCTACTTTGAGATTTCTAGCAAACTGGTCGTTCGTATGAGTGTCTGAAATTCTTAAAATTGCAATGAAATCGACTATTGTTTGAGTTGCCTTTTTGCGCGAAATTTTTAAAAATTCAAAATCGGTAATCTGAACTCTAAAGAGAAATTGGTTAACTGAGAAGTCTAAGGACTGAGAGCGCCATTCAAGTAAATTTAAGTGTCAGTCCAAGCACCTTCAGTCCAAACTATATTTTTTTTATAATCCTACAGTCCAACCCATCAGTCGGATTGAACTGTCAGTCCACTGCCATTCACGTCAGTCGAAAGTATCAGTTTGGACTGATCGTGAATGGCCGGCCTAACATTTACTACGCATCAAACTTCTCGTCATGGAATATGTGACCGGGCACAGCTATATAGGATCTTCAAATTCCACTTTCACATTCTATTATTATGAGGTCATCATTAGACTTGATCTCAAGTATCCAGCAAATCAATGTTACCAACTTGATCATTGAACAGGTCTTTATGAATTTTAAATTGATTCTCAAATTAACAGAGGGATTGCTTTTTTATTATTGAAGAGCCTCTTCTCTATAATACTTTGTTCCAAGTACCAGCGATTTTGACATTTTAAAGTGGATTTGTGGTTAATTTATATTGTAACTAGCTCTCTCGCCCGTGCTTCGCTATATACGATTCTTATATTACTATTTATGTTCATTTTTGTTTACATGGTTACATTTATGAACCAAATTACCTGATATTGGGGGGGGGGGGGAACACCCAGGAGCCATCAGTGAGACATTGCAAATGTTAATCTGTAGCTAAAAATAAGTTGATTTATCGTTATTTGGTACTTCGACGGCACTTGCAAAAATTAAAAAAAAAGAAATCATCAGATTTGGGCGTAAAGCTCTAGTATTTGTTATAATAAAAAAATAAATGCTGTTTCTTTGTGTTATTATGTCACAACTTGGGTACTCTTTGCAACATTGTATTGGGATTTTCCCAACCAATATCCTTCTACTTCTTCTTCTATTATTTTAAAGTGGTGCGTGTCAACTGGATTTGTTATATACACTCAATCATTATCCAATTCCTTTGACTTCGTCAAGAGTCTGAGTAGGCCCCAAAAACATCCAAACCATAGTGTCAAATGTTTGCCCCCGCCAGGATTTGAACCTGGGTCTCCCGATTGCAAGACTAGTGCAGTGACCTGGGAGCTGGCTTAGTATCGCTCTCGGCCTTTTGGCTAAGATCAACGTGTAGTATGTGTTCTTATCAGCTTAATATCTAGTATCTGTTATACAACAGCTCTAGTATCCCTAATATCCTTCTTTCGATACGGCAACCCTAGGTTTTCTAGTCAACTTTATATTGGGCTTCCACTATTTCTTATACTTATTTACTTAATCTAATTTCTACTAAATATTCAGCAGGTGAGATGCAGACGTTAGCCATGTTCTGCCTGTTGAAATTTGCCTTGGTTGATCACTCGAGTGGAATATGATTCCAATATGCGCGCACTTTCATATTTAGAACTTTATCAGATCCGTTGTTAACTCTCTCTCATAAGTTACACACCAGACAGCAGATACCTATTTGAGAAAACAAATAATCAAATTAAAAAAAATGTAAATATAAATTTATATAGGGTTTTCCCTAGAAGATCTTATGCTTGGGTACTTATTATAAATTTCTCGTCATTTTTATACACTTTTGAAAATTCACGCAACGTAAAATATCTTGTAAATAGATTAAGATATTCTTCTTCTTTAAAAGAGCATTCACACAACATAGTGTCAGTGACTCTCCGATGCCGTACCGTGATCTTCACAGTGATTTGACATGAAAAATTACTGGCTGAGCACGGAGAAAACACTGTGAGAGCTCTATCACTGTATAGTGTGGATGCTCCTTAACTTCACCTTTTCCCAATTATTCTATATTTGGAATCGGCGTTGCTTTCCTTAATTCTGCCACAACCTTTTGTTCCGTGACGTCCCTCTTTAGCTGTACTCTTTCCTGACTTTCCCTTGTTTCTCATTCTCACAATATCCATGCGTAGAGTGGAAGATAAAGAGCTGAAATTGGCTCCCTTTTTTTTTAAAAAAAAACCTTATTTTGAACAGCTTATTTTAAAGCTTTTTATTTTAGTGATTAATTGCAAAGGTTAATGAACCGAAAGCTAATAATAATGACTGAATGTATCTTATTTATTATTTGTTTCAGGTAAGGCCATATATCTCTTTATGGTGTAATTGTCTCTTCTAGAAGATCGGCAATGACCAAAGCTCCTAGACAAGATCAAATGGGTAAATATAGGAATTTATCCATTTTTAATTTCTTATAAAAATGAAAGTATTGTAATGGGCTGAAATTTTCTATGTCGACTTTTCAATGCCAAAACACGTTTTGGGGTCCCCAGAGCCCAAATCTCTATTTTCAGCCATTGGTCCGTGTGTGTGACTGTCCGTCTGTCTGTGAACAAGATATCTCAAGAACGGAGACTTGATTGGTATGTATGTCAGTTTTATGTCATGAACGGCAAAATAAGCTTTTGGTCGAAATCGAATATACCGTTGGCGGTTTTATGCCGTTTTTTTGGCGGTTTCGCTATCTTGCTTAAAATAAGAACAGCAATAGCTAGAACTTTAAACTTGGTGCCTATTCATATCAATTTTGTACAAGAAATTGAAAAATACAACTTGGGTTCAAGTGTAATACTGTAATATATCAAGAGGTGTAATATATAATTGTATTTCCGCTCTGGGGACTTCAAAACGTGTTTTAGCATTGAAAACTCGACATCGAAAATTTCAGCCCATTACAATACTTTCGTCTTTTTTTATAGATCAGGAAGGTCATGTGATGTGCACACCAGATAGATAAATATGTTTATTTATTTTTACAATACAATTTACTTAGGTAATTCTAATCCTAAGTTAAACCTGGCTTCTAAGATTAGAGGTTTACAATATTAGTTACAATTTATAATGAAAATTCAATAATAACAAATTTTAAATTTAATTAGTAAATTTTTACGGAATTATCTAGGTAATTAACCAATTAAAATTGAAGATATTTGTCTAGTAATTTGTTCCTTTAATAACCCATAAGTATTCAAACTCAAAGTTTCTTTGGAGACCGAATTTAGTATATGCGGTACGAAATAGTCAGGAACTCGTTTTCCATAATTAGAATTTATTGTATAGGTACATTAAATCTTTGGTTTCTTATTGGGTAATGATTTTCTTGTTTTTGTCTATATTCTAAACATCTAAACCTAAACAAAAGAAGTATTTTACAGCAAGAGCATATCTGTGTAGCTCCTGAACTTTTATGATGCTTTCCAAATAAATACAATTTCTTGTGTACTATTTCATAAAAATGATTTAACAACATTTTCCTCAATCTTGCAAATAGTTTTCAAAGTTGTTTTTGAAGCAATGCCATAGCAAGATATTGCACATCTCAAAAGAGTTTCAAAAAGTGAATTGTACAAAATCCGTCGAACCCATTCAGGTACACATAACTTTGACGTGATTTAGTCTATTTTAAAAAACTGTTCTCAGTTTGGATGCGAGATATTCTACATGGTAGTTCTACTTCATCGCTATAGTCCAGTTCAACACAGTCACAAGATACCTCATAGTCTCTTTGGTGTAGGCGAGTTCTAGTAGGACATTTTATTTTAACTATGTTTTTTATAAGGACTTTTTAAAATCATAACTTTGGTTTTAATAAAGTTCATAAAGATCTCGTTATTAAAAAACATTTTGGGTTCTCGGCATTTCCGATTTTTTTTGCGCCATGTGGTTTTGTTGTAAATGATGTACCGCTAGAAGTATTTTTAATTTAAAACAACAGGGGGTGCAATACTCAAGAAAGTGTTTTTGCAATCTGAGCTCATTGGTTGAATTTCTAATGAAGAGTCCGAACGGGTTCCGACTTAGGGGAGAACCGTAGGGTCCTCGAACAAGGGAAAAATTCCACGTTCAAAATATTTTTCCCGTTTGGGGGAAAAAAAATTTGCTCAAACAATAAAGACATGGCCGTAAAAACGTTTCCTAACCTGTCGAGGGGGGTTAAAATATATCAATAAAGCTAACAAGTAAACATAAAAAGTTAAAAACAAAAGAGAAGTGGAAAAAATAAAAATATGGTTGGTGGGATTTTTCCCGCCATGTGTCACGCCGCACAAGACAAAAATCCCACAACCTTGGGACCCTACGGTTCTCCCCGGAGCCATACCCGCCCGAAAGTTGTTTTCTCATATCAGTTGTTTTTTTCATTTATTGTGAGACGTAGATATTTTTTGAGCTGAGGGAATGTTGCTACTCTTGACGTCTTTTTTAGATGAAATGTTTTTTGGACGATAATAACGAAAAAAAAAAAAAAATCGTTTTATTACTCTTTATTAACGTGAACGCACAGTGAGAAAAAATATAAAATTTACTCACTACACTTCCTCTTCCTACCTAATACCTCGCGGATGTCAGGTAATTCGGCTAGATACATCGTCGCTGACACATTGAATACAACAGTTACCCTAAGATCACTGAATTTAAGGAATGTCCAGCGCGGATTATGGTTCAACACATAGGTTCGAGCGCTGATGGTGCTGACTAGTCCCAACCCATGCCATGGTGTTGCGCCTTTGTGTTAATTGGGGACTCACCCTGTATGGTGAGGAATAATCCAAGTGAACAGTGCGAGGAACTTCTTAAATTGTTTTGGGTATATATCAATTTAAATTTACAACCGGCAATTATTTATTGTCTCGATAATAATGTCCCACATGGCTAGGATTAGGTTTCGACATGCATGCTCGTTTAATGTTTTCAAACAGAAACCGCCAGTAAACCAACAAACGATGAGTTTAAAACCAATGTTAATTATTTTCATCATTTCTTTATAATTGAATAATTTAATTTCTCTCTGTGCTCATTAGATCTTTTCCCCATAAATCATTGCCTAAATATTTGACTCGTGTTTATAAATCATAGAATAAATCATTTATAATTATAAATCATAGAATTCTTTTAGCACGGGAACGGCCATGCTTCTAAGTCGCCAAGCCTTAGAGGCCGTAGCAATTAAGTACTACATCAGAAATTCAGGAATGACAACATTAAAAGTAAAAATGTTACAAATGAAGAACTTGTTCAACATAACATGTGTTTTAAGATGTATGTGCAAGATGTATATATTATTTTTCTTTTCATAACATGCATTTTAAGATGTATGTGAGTATCATGCGCGGATATAGGGGAGGACACGGGGGGCACGTGCCCCCCAGTTTTTTTAAGGGGGGCGGTGTTTCTCAAATTTTATTATACCTAATCACGTATTTTTTTTAAAAAAAATCAAAATAATAGTGATCCGCTGTGTCTTTTATCCTATTGAGGGGGCACTGGCCCCTAAATAATTCCCAATCCTGAGACTAAATAGAAATACGTAAATAAAAAATCGTCAAAAATTCTGTCATCCGTTATGGCACTTTTTTTTCTTCATCACGCTTATAAAATCGCTTATCACCTTTATGAAAGGTATTTGTCGTAAGCTCTACAGCTTTTAACAAATTAGGTATCGTACTCGTACCTCGATAAACATTGCATTAAAAAGTACTGCCCAGGATTCGAACCCCCGGTCTCTAGGTTACAAGTCCCTACACCTCCCCCCTCCAAATATTCTATTAAGTATATTGTGCGATTGTGCCCCCCAAAACAAGAGGGCTATATCCGCGCATGGTGAGTATGAATAATTATTATGAAACAAGAGGTACTATACTACATTTTTATAAAGTACCTGCTGCTCAAACATTGGCAGCAGGTACTTTATAAAAATGAACATCATATTTTCAACCTGATTTTCCATTATTATTTTTTTTTATTGGGATCCATTTAAAAAAAATACACAGTCACTTTATTATTTTTCTTTTCATAGTATCTTTTATCAGTAGTTATCACACATCTTTTTTAAAATCAGTTTTACACAAAATATCAAAAATATACACGGATTGGAGACTAGTCGACTGTCTAATCCTTATTAGTGTTTCTAATAGAGATCCCTGTACATTGTCGATTCTTGTAATGCTGTAAAATTCAATTTTAAATACTCTCTCCAAAATGTCGGGCGGTAAATGTTTTTTCTCTTATTATTGATAACGTTTTGAATTACAATGCACTAAACTCAATACATATTGATTGCATTATTGTGCATGTTAGGAATGTAAAGTGAGAATAGCAATTTATATTTGAATGCATTTCATTATTGTAGTGTGCCAAATATGAAGTGTCCACACCACACGTACAGAATGCAACGCGAATCATTGGTTAACAATGCAGGGCTGTAGTCGTCTGATAAAAATATTTTTCCTGAAATTGAACTGGACATTGGCAAACAATTTATAAATTCATCTTCAACCATTTAAAGGTTTATTATTTTCAATAATAAACCTCGTCACGAAAAAAAAACACTACCCCCCCTCCCTCAAAATTTGATATTTTAAGGTTTCACTAAATTCAAAAAAATCCGTTTGTCCGCAGTGATGGACACTTTTGCCACTTAGCGTATACCGATTTGGATGATATTTAGTATATGGTTCCCATCTGGGCTCTAATTGTGCCCCGAAACTTTTGAGTGCAATCGAACATACCGTTGACGGTTTAGCCGCTTTTTAGCGGCTTTCAGTATTGGTCAAAAGGTTTTTTTTATTTTATTTTTGGATTCTACGTATAGGTTATGGATACCTACATTAAAACGTATAATATCAATCTTTTTGCGAAGGAGGAGAGGTAATTTTTTTTCAGCCAGTAAACATTGGCAGAGTTTTCAACTCCGTCCAATGCATAACATAATGTTGATGATAATTGAAAAAAATAGGTCAGGGCTTTTCTTTGATGAAAATTGCGAGCGTCCTTTCACATTCCAGCAGCAAGGTCTGTGCATCTAGTAAAGGAGTAACTTTTTGCGGTAATTATCGAGTACAAGATGTGTGCTTCCTATAACTACAGCAAGGTCTGATAATAGTGCTTCCTATAACTACAGCAAGGTCTAATAATCTGTATTAATGAGATCTTCGGAATGCATTGCATACAGTGGTGTAACTAGGGGTGGGGGGATGCATATACAGGGTGAACCTGTATAACGTTATCACAGAACTAGGGTAGGTAGAACAGGTCATTTCCAACACAAATTACTGTATTCAGTATATGTCGGTTTCGCTTCGTTTTCAAAATGGCGGGCATTTTGTAAATTTCGACGTTACCCCACGAAATCACTTAAAACTTTTTTTGGCTTCAGAGAGAAAAATATAATTTGCACCAGACAAGGGCGTAGCCAGCATCTGGCTTAGGGGGGGGGCAGCTGAGANGCACCAGAGAAACAAGTACAAAATTGTCATAAATATTATACCAATTTCATGCATAGAAACTCGACATTGAAAATTTCGGCCTATTATATTACTTTCTTCTTTTTTTATATAAGAAAACTAGCAGGATACGCCCGCTTCGCTTGGCGCCTTAGAGGCATGGCCGTTTATAGTTTCAACCCCAAAAGTAGCCTATGTNACTACAATATGGTATGCTCATATGTTTATTGAGTAAACTTCTTGAGGATTAGAAGTGTAGGTATAGCAGTTTCTATATAATTATTATTTTGTTTGTGGTTACGGGCAAAAAATGATTATGTTTTTTTTACTTGTGATATAACGGACTGTAATTGTAAGGTCATGATTAACGACTAAAGCAGATCTTACAAAAATTGATTTCTACAACATTTGGGAAGGTAGGTCATTTTTGCGTCAAAAAGCCAGCAATGAAATAGACTTTGTACCTATACAGGGTGTAACAGATTGTTGTGCCCAGCGGTATCGTTGTTATAGATTGGAGATTGGACAACACCAAACATTTTTTTTACATTGATTTTTGATTCAAGCTTTTGTTCAAAGTTAAAGGGTGTTTTGTGTTATTTTTGAATCGGTCATATCTCCCTTGTTACTGATTTGATTTCAAACAGCTAATTATTAGGAGTGTTTTTGTGTATCACAGGGCGAAAAAAGGAGTTCATATAATATAAATTCATCATTAGCCGTGCATTTTTGTACGGTCAAAAAGCGACATATACGTCTTGACTTAATTTTTTGACAAATTCATCGAAACCAAAATTGTTTCATTGTTTATGTTAATACACATAAAAATGTGACACATGGGTTTAATTTTACTGATGGGTAAAAAAATAACTCCCACCAAAAAAATACTCTGGTGCGTAATTAGACCCTAAATTTGTCATACATACCCAATTTCAAATCTCTAGCTCTTACCATTTTCTTTTTACACAGCAATACTGAAAATTGCTAAATAGCGGCAATAACCGCCAACGGTGCACTCAAAAGTTTTGGTGCATCGAATGCAACCAAAAGTTTCGATGCACAGATAGACCCCAGATGGGACCTTTATACCGAGTTCATCCAAATCGGTCAACGCTAAATGGCAAAAGTGACCATCACGGCGGACAAACGTTTTTTTTATTCGATTTTTGGATTCTACGTACCTTGAAAAGTAAAATATCAAATTTTTGGGAGAGGGGGGGTTTACTCGTGACGATTTTAAAGGTTTCATTATTGAAAATAATAAACCAAAATTCAAAATCCTTGGTATAAATTTTGAGAAAATTGACTTTGAAAATTTCAAGCGACCGCCATTTTGATAGTTTGATTTGCGATGATCCCTAATGAGTAAAAGTTTTTTAGTTCCTATTTTAAGCTATTCAAATTATTTTAGTTTTTTGAAATCGGAGCAATAACAAGGGAGATATGGCTGATTCAATATTAACACAAAACACCCTGTAACTTTAATAAAAGTTCAAAACAAAAATCAAGAAAATGTTTGTTTTTGTCCAATCTATAACACCTATGGAGCTCTGCAATAGCGATGCCTGGTGTAAGAGGCCCTTATGCTTAATGACCGCTAATTCCTTGCAACCACATTTCATTTCAATTAACTCTGAACTGAGTCAGTGCATGACTGCCCAAGCATGTTTTATATTTGATAGTTATCTTTATTGGAGAGGAGGATAGCCATGACTTTAACAAACTTAACAATGGTGGTTATTTTGATGACATCTACCTGTCCACGGCACCGTACAGAACTAGTGGCGTACCAAGAGATTATTGCCCCCCTCCCCATCATCACCAGGTCAAACTACCGTTCTTCCTGGCGTGGCGGTTTTTTGTTGCAGATTTGTAAACAAAAGGCATGTTTTTTTTTTTAATTGAGTTCACTCATTCATTTTAGCTCAGTTGGTAGAGGCGGTAGATTCGTAACCAGGAGGCTGTTGGTTCGAATCCAAGCATGAACTTAAGATTAAACAATAACACGAGGAACTATATTGTGACAAATATATTAGCTAAACACAACTTTTTACTTATTTTCAATTCAAAGAGAAACAAGACTTTCTTTTGAATTCAAAAATTATTCAAAAAGAAAAACAACGAAAACTGAAATAAAATAAGTTCAATTCTTGGAGAATAAAGAATTTTTCAATTCTTCTAGAATTTAAATTGACCTGTTCAAATATTTCACCAGAATATTCAACAAATAAGTGAATATTATGTCACCAGTCCAGATGATGTCATCAGGCGTACACCACACCACTGTTGAAAAAAATATTGCAAAATCAAACAATTAGATAAGGTATCTCATGATGTCATCCGAAGTACACCACACCACTGTTGAAAAAGATATTGCAAAATCAAACAATTAGATAATGTATATCATGATGTCATCCCAAGTATACCACACCACTGTTGAAAAGGATATTGTACACCACACCACTGTTGAAAAAGATATTGCAAAATCAAACAATTCAAACAATTAGATAAGGTATCTCATGATGTCATCCGAAGTACACCACACCACTGTTGAAAAAGATATTGCAAAATCAAACAATTAGATAAGGTATCTCCGATAATAATCCACGTTGTCACTTGAAAGTTGCGTCATTGAAGATTGGAGAGATGCTATTTGGAGGTCAAACAAAATACGAAACTATTCAGAAAGATCTTTAATTTGGGAAAAATATTAACTTGTTCTTCTTTTACTAAACCTTGTCTCATGTTTATATGGGGTTGGCTCTGCTTTCTTGAATTCTTTTTCTCCCCGATATCAAGTTCTGAAACTTGATTGGCAGAAGATCGAATTACTTGTAGTAGAAGCATTAGTAACGCATGGCAACATTCGAAAAAGAAATATAAATAGAAAAATAAATAATTTAATAATAAATATTGATAAACAAATACATATATGCAATTAGTCCAGATATAGTTGGGCGGAGCGAAGCGTAGCCTTATACTCCCTACAAACTGCAAACTTTTGTTACTCTACTCCTCCGAAACTACTCAACCGATTTTTACCAATTTTTTTTCTTCATATTCTGCATATACCCAAGGGTGCATATATCTATTTTCAGAACGATATCTTTAACCGTTTCCGATTTTTTGGCCGATTTTCCGATTTTTTACCAAATTCAGAGAGTCATGATCCGATATCTTAAATTTTGTCGCGACAGCATATCAACTCATAACGAAAAAGTTTTAGGTGGCTTCTCAATACTTAATTTAGGACATAATTTACTAAATTTTGACAAACCATTCCAGAGTTACAAGTTCGAATCCGGGATCGGGCAAAATAAAATTTAGGAAATACTAATTGTTTAGTCAAAACGTTGAAGGATATCGAATATATTTATATATATATATAAATATATATATATATATACCCCCAAGGGTGCATACATCTATTTTCGGAACAATATCTTGAACCGTTTCCGATTTTTCGGCCGATTATTTTGCGTTTTAAATAGGACCTACTACTCAACGGCATGATGCAATCAAGAAAGGTGCGGTATTCTCAAAAAATCTTGTTTTAACGGAATAATGGAGCAATATGCTAAAGTTTATGTGGTGCCCGAAAATTCGAGGTGAAACGGATGGCTCAGCCCGTTTTTGTCCACGGACACACCTAGTTATAAAAGACCAGAAAAGAAAGACATGCCAAAAATAGATATATACCCTATTTAGTTTACTTCCCATGTTCATCAGCGAAGGCGTTAGAGGTGGAAGATTTCCGTAGCATATTATGCTACCTTGAGGACCCCGGACTAGATGTTGATAATCCCGTCTCTTCCATGTGCTCCAATAATGGTAAATAATTAAAATTCATGTGAGGTTAAAATTCCATGGGTTTGCTGGTTTTGAACCCACGCGCTACTGTTTACCAGTTAGAGCATGGCCGCCAAGGGAAAATCCGGACCCGGGACTGAAAAGTTACGGGTCCCTATACAAAAATTCATGAATCCTCAAAAACAAATAACCTAAACATTAAATATAAGTATCCATGATGTATGATATAAAATAATGATGTTAAATTATTTCTATTAATTATTAATAACAAATCATGATCAATGAATCAAATCAATCAAGTTTTAAACTGTATAAACTTGATAATCGAGGTGGTAAAATTAAAAAAAAAATTGTAGCACCTTGGAATTCCGGGCCCCTCCGAAAACCCTGGGCCCGAGGGGATTCTCCCCCATTCCCACCCCCTCTTGGTGGGCGTGAGTTAGAGCGTCTTCCCACTACACCGCCAACCCATTATACCGAGCGATCAGCGAAGAGGCAATAAATTATTTATCGAAACATTTCCATTGAAATAGAAAGGTAATGGAAATTAAGTAACCCCGATGGTTTTTGGTGCGCTAGTGATAGTCCCGAAAATATTAGAAGCTAAATTGAAGAGACATTTCGTGAGAAGAAAATTCAAGAAGTATCCTAGATAGTCCCGAAAACATTAGAAACTAAATTGAAGAGACATTTCGTAAGATGAAAATTCAAGAAGTATCCAGTTTTATGTGGACTTATAGACAAGCCACATTCTCAGAAAAGTTTTGGGTGAATAAATAATATATTTCATGATACTCATTGACAACTTAAAGCATTATGTTTATTGGTGCGCTAGAGATAGTCCCGAAAACATTAGAAACTAAATTGAAGAGACATTTCGTGAGATGAAAATTCAAGAAGTATCCAGTTTTATGTGGAATTATAGACAAGCCACATTCTCAGAAAAGTTTTGGGTGAATAAATAATCTATTTCATGATACTCATTGACAACTTAAAACATGATGTTTATTGGTGCGCTAGAGATAGTCCCGAAAACACTGGAAGCTAAATTAAAGAAAATACTTGGAACATTTAGTGAGATGTAGGATTCAAGTAGTAGTTTCTGTGGGAATATAGAGAAGTATCTAGTTCATGTGGAAATATAGAGAAGCCATATTCTCGGAAAAGTTTTTGGTAAATATTTGATGATGCCCATCGACAACTTATAGCATGACCTCCTGATCAATATACATATGTATTAGAAGAAATATTTTGAATAAGAGGAAGAATGAGATAAGTTATACTTATCAGTCCGCAATCAAATTATTATATAGTATGTCCCACAAGTCCGCACCGATTGATCATAACTTTGAGTGCGAAGTTTTTTTTTCAACTCATGCCCCTTTTGGTGGCGATGACAAAATCCAGGTTCAAAACTGGGAAGTAGCTTACCACCAAATTACTACCTCTTTTGGGAATCGATACGCATCTCATACTTATATCGATTCCCTATATATGGGGTGCACCAAAAGACCCCCTCCCTATCTCAAGAACTAATTCGATTTCAGGAATATTCATTTTAAGCTAAAGAAATCGGCGGGCGTATAGGGCTGTCGCATGCGCAGCGGCACGTGCTCCAAAATCTTAAATAAGAAGCTATATCAAGAGACACATTGCTTCAAAGGTCTTGTTGATAGAAGTTCACTGCAAAAAGTCTCAGCTTTCTACCACCTACGTTTCAAGAGTTACAGAGTGGAACATGTCAAAAAGGCTCCGTGATAACCGCCCCAAATGTTTGATAAAAGAACAAAAACAAAATGAGTGTTTTTATCATTTTAAATAATTTTTCTCAGAACGGTTTAGCGTTTTAAAAACGTAAAGCTTACAACGCGGGTGTGTTAACTTATCCCTGAAGGGAAGACATACGGGGTTTTGCATTTATTGGAGGACCTTTTGAGTCTAAGTAATGACTTAGACTCAAAACACTGTACACGCAGCTCAGAATAGCCCTTCGATAAACACTGTACACGCAGCTCAGAATAGCCCTTCGATATTTTCCAGAATTTTGAAGAATTCATAAAGTGTTTTTCCATCATAGCAAAAATTGTTTTTTTATCGTGTTGACATTTAAAATCAAATTTTGAGAAATTTCCTTATTAAAAAAATAATAGACCAAATCAAATGCAGAGTTCGCTGATCATCCATTAGAAGTGATTAGAATCTTATAGAAATGGGAAAATTAGTAAAATGTATACTCATTACTCATACATAATATACAAAATTAGTAGAATATATACTCATTACTCATACATAATATACAAAATTAGTAGAATATATACTCATTACTTATACATAATATACAAAATTAGTAGAATATATACTCATAAATAATATACCTGCTGAGAATTGCTAAAGGTAGCAAAAAATGTACAAAAATTATGTCACTTTATATCTTTAATTGATATTCCCCAGATGGTTTCGAATTTATTGAAGTGTTCGAGAAACGACGACACACCTCAATTTCGACGTCAGACGACACCCCTGATACTCATCGAATTTATCTTTGGCCAAATCCAATGGGGAAAAAATTACGACTAGATCAAACCTCTTAATATCGCAGTTACGGATTACGGATACAGATGATCATTNGTTAGAGAAACGACGACACACCTCAATTTCGACGTCAGACGACACCCCTGATACTCATCGAATTTATCTTTGGCCAAATCCAATGGGGAAAAAATTACGACTAGATCAAACCTCTTAATATCGCAGTTACGGATTACGGATACAGATGATCATTTCAGGGGAAGTGAGGGACGATTAAGAACCTTAAACTCTGAATATCACTATTCAGTAAAATGAATGAATTTGAATGAAAAATATGTAATTTACGCTTACGGTAAATGGCTTCATTGAAGTCCGCTGAATTAATTCTATTGTCTCAGATAATTCTAAAAAAATCTTTCTTTATTTTTTTAGAATTATTTATTTTTTGTAAAATATTTATGTTTTGTAAAAAATGAAGACCTCTATTTGGACTGTGAGGGTAAAGGGACTCTTCAGTCTCATCCTCGCAGTATAAATAAGGTATAATAACAATTCTAACCAAAAAAGCAACCAAGAGATGATTTAAAAAACATCAACTTATATGGGGTAATCCATAGGGAAAAGGTTTTTCCTCTTTGGAATGGGGGGAATTAAAAAGAATAATTCCAAGGCACCAAAGTTCATGCCTGTCGTAAAAGGAGACTAAGAATAGGGTCAGAAACGATATCCTTTCCGCACCCAATGCGGAATGCAAGGCGAAGCTACTGCATTATATCCTTCCCATGTCCCCTGTAGATTAAAAGAATACCTCTAAGACACCCAAGTTCATGCCGCGACTAATGGAAGGGTCGGAAACGATATCTTTTCCTTTACCTGCAGTATCCATAGGATTCTCAAGTATCAACAACAGAACTCATGACCAGTTGTTGCAAATTAGCCCCAGCGCTGTTATCCTATGATGATGAAGATGAGGCTTAAAAGTTTGCTACATGGTAGGCAACGCCAATCCCAAATAAAATTAGGAAAAGGTGAAGTTATAGAAGAAGAAGCCTTGTTATAGAATATCCATCTATTTTACACTCTGTATATTTGTGGCGTGTCCCTTTTTTGGACTCATACCTTAGTTTTTGGTGTTGAGTAAGAGTGCTGAACATATCAGATCAATTGTGTTACCATTATATTATAGTCCGACCATATCTATATCGAGCATTGCCTTTTTCAGCATCTTCTTTATTGATATACACAATTTTGTAATTTACACAGTACGTATCACAAAGCTTTTCCTTATTTCAGTCATCTGCTCTACTAAACAGATCCAGAGAAACCCAATATTAAACTTATCCATAACCTCCCATCCCCCATGTAAGCTCAAGTCTAGTATAGTTTGGTTTATTATTTTCAACAATGAACCTTTGGTCACGAAAAAAAATACCCCCCGCCCCCTCAAAATTTGATATTTTAAGTTTCAAGGTACGTAGAATCCAAAAATCGAATCCGTCCGGCCGCCGTGGAAGCCACTTTTTGTCACTTTGCGTTGATCGATTTTGATGAAATTTGTTAGTTAGGTGCTGTTTAGGGCTTAATTATGACCGAAAATTTTTGGTCACCATCACTCGCATATATAGGATTCCGTACTAAAAAAGTGACTATCACGATTTACGGCTCGGCGTGCGGTGTATAGGGTTTGCCGCATTGATGATGATTACCTGTTTCATGTGAGAGATGATTTTTTGATCTTACCGGAACTGATATATTCAACATGCCATTGACGATGATGATTACCTGTTTCATGTGAGAGATGATTTTTTGATCTTACCGGAACTGATGTATTCAACATGCCATTGACGCTCATGATGATTACCTGTTTCATGTGAGAGATGATTTTTTGATCTTACCGGAACTGATGTATTCAACGTGTCATTGACGCTGATGATGATTACCTGTTTCATGTGAGAAATGACCAACGTCCTGCTAGTTACTCAACCATTGGGGATTTGTGTCGTCATATCTGTCTATAATACTTTGTGTCACTTTTCTAAGTTAGTCTGGTTGTACTTGGACCAAACTGACCTTCAATTAAGCTTCTGACCCCAATACTTGTATATGGAATTCAGGTCTCTCTGATGTTTATAGTCCCCTAGGGGAGTTACCTCTGATCAATCTCATGCTTCATTCCAATAGCGTTCACATGGGTCGTGAAATTGTTAGGTCTCTGACAAATTTCTATGATTTTGTTTTTAAGGTTAGATAGACCAATTATGTAAATCTTTGTGTGAGAATGTCTGGGTCAGTCATTGTTGTTTTTTAATTGGATTTTTGGACCAGTTTTGGATAGCACCCCATTTTTATAGCTTGGTTCACTATATAGGTTCACTTTTGTCCCATATCTGACTCGAGTGTCACCTATTGGGAAAAGGTGAAGTTAAAGAAGAAGGTTAGGTTCACTTTTGTCCAATATCGGACTCGATTTTCACCTATTGGGAAAAGATGAAGTTAAAGAAGAAGATTAGGTTCACTTTTGTCCAATATCGGACTCGAGTTTCACCTATTTCGTAGAAATTCTTTTTGAAAAATAAAAGAAACTGAGTTTGACTATATCAACATTAACAGTGTGGGTGTCTAAAGTACTTAGCGATCCAGGGGAAATATTTTGATATGCAAATGAGAAAAACGAAAAGTCCTCGAACTTCTTGATCAAACCTCTTATGTGTGGCGAATACTATTTACTATCTGGTCCAAGTACATCTACCACGTGGAGTCAATAGAGTTGTATCCGACCGACCTTTTGATGATGGATCTACAGGATGTACCAGGAAAATTGTCTCATATGTTAAAGCTTTGAATACTCTACGGCTGCTCAAAATGAACAATTTCTTAAAAAGTGCGTGTTGTTGTCTTTTGAATAATCCGAAATAACTAAGAGGGTGGTTCTAATTCTAAAAGTGCGCGGCCTAACCTAGATGGAGAAGGAAAAAAATTTCTTCTTCCTTGAGTTCTATACATTATTCACATCTTCGGAGTAACATCTCTATTAACTTGTAAATAAATAAAAACAAAACACTTACCAAAAACACTATTTATTATTATTTATAAAGAAACTAGTATGGAATCATTCGATTCATCATCAGTCTAGTAGTTTCTTTATAAATAACTAGCAGAATACGCCCGCTTCGCTTAGCGCCTTAGAGGCATTGCCGTTTATAGTTTCAACCCCAAAAGTAGCCTATGTCCTTTCCTAAAGTTTAGTCTATCTCCATACCAAATTTCATCAAAATCGGTTCAGTAGTTTAAGCGTGAAAGCGTAACATACATACATACACACATACAGACAGACAGACAGACAGAGTTACTTTCGCATTTATATATTAGTATGGATATAAATAGTGTTTTTGGTGTTTTGTTTTTATTTATTTAAAAGTTAATATTTTTAACACTTATAATTAACATGTTATTCAAAGATTTAACATCTCTATGACCGTCAGTAAGTAGTTAGTATCCGTACAGTCTAAAGATTTTAAAACAGTCGACCTGATCTCTTCATCACTCCAATTTTTGGAGTGAAGAACACATCGGAAAAATATACTCGGAAACCAAAGATGACCTATCAAAATTAAAGTGAAATATTTGGATAATTTAACCATGTATTATCATTTGACAGTATAAGCTACCTATGTAAAAATATTGTTAGAACTACGAGTACATTCAATTTAAACCTTTGTTGGTCGGGGCACGAACTTTTCGAACCATCCTCGTAGTCTGGCAAATGAAATTGTACAGGGCGTCTCATTTTAAGTGGCCATCTCAATTTATTCCGAAACCGTTGGAGTGACAAAAAAATTATTCTGACCGAATGACCTTGGCTGACATGTGAAGGTTGTCCTTCAAGGTCAGATGAAGGTCAACTTCATTTTCTTAAATAAGACGACCTGAATTTTATTACATTTTCGGGTTCCCCATTGAATTCTACGTACATTTGACTATTCACCTTATGTTTTCGTTGAACTTTTTTGCGCCAATTTTGGGAATGTTTTTTGGTCTGACATAGCCGTGTGGCATATTAAAATGCATTGCAATATAAAATGAACAAAGACGTCACACTCGGCTTGCACCACGGAGGTTCCGGGTTCGATTCCCGGACTTTTTTATGAACATTCGGTCAGATATTTTTTTTTGTCACTCCAACGGTTTCGGAATAAATTGAGATGGCCACCTAAAATGGGACACCACCCTGTATATGCCTTGATTTTAAATTTCAAAACCTCGAAAAATTTACGTTTAATTTTTTTGGCCTTTTTTTATGTGGTATGAAGTAACGCCCAATTTTATGTTACACCTTGTATAACAGTTAATGCCAATAGTTGGGAATGATACAACGTATTATTACTTACAATCATTTATTATTTAATAGATACTTCTATTAAACAACTTCAATGCAAGTTATACAGTGTAAATGTACAAAAAATCTTTGTGGTAAGGCTCAAGCAATGGCCTTTTCGCAATTTTTGTGGATATCACAGCATTACTTGGAGCCTCCTGCACTAATAATCTCTTCAAACTTCTAATCTTTTTACTCTGGTAATTCCACCAATGGTTGCTACTCACATTAAAGTAGCTACTCATCCTCATCGGCCTCACGAGGCTGAGTGCAACCCGAAATCATCCTCATCATTCTCACGAGGCTGAGTGCACCCCGAAATCACAAGCACGAAAAAATTCCGACCTCTCCGGGGATTTAACCCGGATCCTTTCAGACTTTAATGGAAGGTTACCACCAGACGAGGTTAATGCCTGAGACATTTTCTGTCACTTAACCCTCAGAGCTCTATACTCAAATTAATGAGAAAAAAATACTACCTCCGCTGGTGATTAAACCCACGATATCTATAATAATAAAACTTAATGTAACGCTAGATCTATGTATGTATCACTAATTGTTTAGCCAAAACAGTTTATGGGAATGAACACCCCAAAACCATAGTCTGGGACCCCAGCAAAATTATTCAGATTTTTGACCGAATTCAGCCGATCACGGTCCGATATCTTTATCTTTTTTGTCGCGACAACATATCAACTCAAAGCGAAAAATATTTGGGTGGCCTTTTAAGACTTAATTCTGTACAACCGGCCCAACCGTTTTTGAGTTACGGCCGATTTTTGTAAGGGAAATCATAGAATACTCTTAGCAAGGGAACCCCCATGCCTCTAAGGCGCCAAGCGTTGAGGCCGTAGCGAAGCACGGGCAAACAGCTAGTAAATGTTATAAATAAGTTGATATGTGTTTAAATGCCGAAGCTACCCTATACACCTTCAACATTGCATGTGTGTTCCACTTCTCTTTTGAAGATCACTGAGACTGTGGTGATTTGTTACTAGTTCAGGGTCATTTTGGTCACTAGAAAACATAATAACAGTTCAAAATGGTTGTAAAATAATTAATGTTAGATCTTTTAATGTGCGACGTTTGGTAACCAAATTTGCAGATGCCCTGAGGACATAATTTCGATCAATGATGAAAACCTAATTAGAATGAGTTGCCGAAGAACAAGGCCGTACCCAGGGGGGTCCATGGGGTACAGCCCCCCCCCCCCTCGCTTCCTCCACTTCTTCACATCCACAGTCAGTTACTTGTTCACCTTCTCCGTCCATACTTACCTCTCCAGTTAGCGTAGCTTTGACATGTAGATCTTACTCGCAACAATCACAACCCCCAGTACCTGATTTACAAACGGTCGACCCTTACCAATTGCTGGAAGATGATATGAAAAATATTTATACAGATATTAGAAAGGTAAGTCTTGTTCACAGGGGTTTTGTTGCGGACATTTCACTTTAACGGGTTTAGTGACTGACATGTCACTTCCACTACTGGTCCAGTGATTGACATGTCACTTCCACGGGTCCAGTGACTGACATGTCACTTCCACGGGTCCAGTGACTGATATGTCACTTCCACGGGTCCAGTGACTGACATGTCACTTCCACGGGTCCAATGACTGACATGTCACTTCCACAGTTCCAGTGACTGACATGTCACTTCCACAGGTCCAGTGACTGACATACCACTTCCACGGGTCCAGTGACTGACAGGTAACTTCCACGGAACCAGTCACTGACATGTCACTTCCACAGGTCCAGTGGCAGACATGTCACTTCCAGGGAACCAGTCACTGACATGTCGCTTCCACAGGTCCAGTGACTGACATATCACGTACTATCCCTCTTTAAAATCAAGTAACCTACATCTGACCCCGTGAAAACCTGATAGTATACCCACACGTACCAACTGAAGATGATAAAAATACAGTTCCAGCGAAGGAATCATAACTAGCAGTTCTTTAAAATTTAGTGTTAACTTAGTTAAAATTGCCAGATAGATCAAGGAGTTAAACCCAACAGATAGACAGATCAAGGAGTTAAAACCAACAGATAGACAGATCAAGGAGTTAAAACCAGCAGATAGACAGATCAAGGAGTTAAAACCAACAGATAGACAGATCAAGGAGTTAAAACCAGCAGATAGACAGATCAAGGAGTTAAAACCAGCAGATAGACAAAATATTAGGTTCGTAGAATTTATTAGGTTCATAGAATTGGCTTTTTGGGTCTTATTAGGCCTCTCGGGGGCCTCATGGTGCAAATTTTAACTGAGTGAGTTCTACAGTTTACAGAACTACTCGAAATTATACTTACTTTTTTTTCATTTCAGGAATTAATATTAAATACAAACCAAGAGGAGCTGAGGACCATATCAACGTATTATTTTGACGGCCAGGGGAAAGCTGTCAGGCCGATGGTTACCGTTTTGATGGGAAGAGCCATCAACTACCATTTAAATAGAAAGTAAGTTTATCCAACGATCGACCTTTCCACGTTGCATACACAGCAAATGTCACGGGGATTACTTACTCTATGAAGATAAAAAATTAATAATTTGTTGTTGTCTTTTTTGCTTAACGTCTCTAACATCTACTGGTCATTCGAGACGGGGGTTTTACGCTCCATTCGCTGGAAACATGCAAACCAGCTACCCACATTGACCTGATCCAGCTAGGTTGGGCCGAAAAAATAACCAGCATCACGAGGCGAGAGCGCCTATCCACGTGGACACCCACATGGAACAACCTCGCTGGACGTTGCTTAACTTCAGTGATCGAACGGAAACTGATGTATTCAACGTGCTATAGACGCGGGCTATTATTTTTTTATAGCGGTGAAACACAGTGGAGGCCATACTTTAGAGTGCCTGTAGGCAAAGTCATATACTCACTTATCTTATAGGATGCTTATAAGCAAGGATAAACCAATACACATGTTCTTATGTGAGTCATTAATAAAGCATGTTACTTATCACATTTTAATAAACAAATTATTTTGTTTATTGGAGCACACTTACTGAAAGTTAGTTTTATTGGATCATATAATTATTCTGAATACTACAAACCTCATTGGCTCAGTTTGAGTGACCTGAACACTGGTGGTTTGAATCCAAGCATAGGCATAGAATAAACATGGGGAAGTGCAAAATTAGTTTATCACAATTAAATTATTTTTAAGGTGACGTCAATATGAAACAGTTTATTTGACGTATACTTGTGCCTCTATCACAATATTTGATGAGACTTTCAGACAAAATTATTTCCCTTCAAATTTGGTTGTGTATTATGAGTATAGCATAGCACCAGATATTTATCTGTAACTAGCTGTTCCGCCTGTGCTTCGCTACGATTCTTATATGGCTATTTTTGTTTTTCAAGCACAATGGAATTTGGAGGGGGAGAATGGGTTTGTGTCCACCCTGTATAGTGCAATCTTTAAAAACCAATATTTAAACGTTTCGTCATGCGCCTTAGCGGCCATTCTGACTTTTTAGTATTTTCTAAATTTTATTTTACCCGTCCCCGGTTTCGAACTTTGGAATTGTTGGCCCTACTTTTGCAGAAAATATCCTAAAATAAGCACTAAACAGCCACCTAAAAATTTCTCGCTTTGAGTTGATATGACTGTCCGATTTTGGAGAAGAAATTAGAAAATTGCCCGAAAACGGCTTGACATATTTTTATTCTGATATTTTTTTTCCATGTCTTTGNTTTCACAACCTTCAGTTATTATTGACCAAATTGACGGATCTATCAGACAGTCTCGACGCAGAACAAATTCAAAATTCGCGTTGGTATATTACTTCTTTGTGTTACTCTTAATGATTTAACAAATTATATTGTGCTCCCGGTGTCACATATTAGACACTATCGGCAAATCTGAAATGTCTAATGAGAATTTTGGAAATTAAAAAGAACGGATATGTATCTCAAAATTGTTTTACCCTTGAATGTGAATCCAACAAATATTGAGATATGCGGCCGTAATTTACCGAATTTGGACAACGAATGGAATTCGGTGGCAATATTGAAAACGGTTAGGAAATTGTCAATTTATTGTTGTTTATTCTTATTCTATAAAAAGGAAAGTATTGTATTGGGCTGAAATTTTCGATGTCGAGTTTTCAAGTCCAAACCACGTTTTGGGGTCCCCAGAGCCCAAATCTCGAGTCTCAGACATTGGTCCGTTTGTGTTTGTCTGTCCGTCTGTGAACAAGATATCTCAAGAACGACAAGTGCTAGAGACTTGAATTTTGTTATGAATGTCAGGGTAAAAGTCAGTTTTATGCCACGAACGGCAAAATAAGAAATTGGTAGAAATCGCATATACCGTTAGCGGTTTTATGCCGCTTTTTAGCGGTTAAAATGAGAACGATGCTAATAGCTAGAACTTTAAACTTGGTGCCTATTCAATTTTATACAAGAAATTAAAAAAATAATTTGGTTGAAGTATATCATATTGTTGGCCGCTTTTTGGCGGTTCCGCCTAAAACCAGAATGGAATTAGCTAGAACTTAAAATTTGGTGCCTATTCATAAAGAAGACAAATACTGAAAGCGTTATCTCTTCAGACAACTTATATTTATGTCACCTTTGGCTGTTAGGAAATTATATAAAAATGGATAAGAAAAGTTGTGTGATGTTCACACCAGATTTTTTTAGCCAGACTTATTAGAAATATTTTTCGATATCTCTTACCATTTTCCAACTTTTGTCATACTGAGAACCAACTGAGCTACTGATGCTGTTTTCATACTAAGAACAGCATCAGTAGCTCAGTTGGTTGAGGCGGTGGATTCGTGACCAGGAGGCTGTTGTTCCGAATCTAACTCCATCCCTGCCGCTGGTCACAATAGATCTAAATAAAGATCGCAGTAATAATTGCAGTTTCAATAGAGCCTTGCAACCAGTTCAATAATAATAATACCAATTTCCGCGCAAATATATGACATATTTCTCAGCGATAAAGTATTGCGAGTCAGCTTTTTTTATGCATTTGGTGTCCCCAAATAATCTTAAAATAATATTAATCTCATATTTCAGTGAATTGACGGAAGCTCAGAGGCAAGTGGCAATGTTTGCTGAAATGATACACTCTGCCTCCCTCATTCATGATGACGTCATTGATCAATCAGATTTTAGGAGAGGGAAACCCTCAGTCAATGTAATGTACAATCACAAAAAGGTAAGTAAACAAAAAATTTGTTCTTTTTGGTAGTAAAATTGAAACCGGGGGTCTAAAAAATAAAAATTGATAAGAGATTTTCTGACAAAAATCGTGACCGATTATTATTTGTCGAAAACGTTGTCCATTTATTTACCGTTCCTGAGGAGTGTAGTGTTATTATTTATCGAAAACATTGTCCCATTTATTTACCGTTCCTGAGGAGTGTAGTGTTATTATTTTTCGAAAATATTGTCCAATTTAATTACCGTTCCTGAGCATTGTAGTGTTATTATTTGTCGAAAACTCTGTGACTTTTATTTACCATTCCTGAGGAGTGCGGTGTTATTATTTGTTGAAAACATTGTCACATTTATTTACCGTTCCTCAGGACTGAAGTGTTCAATGATTTGTCTATACCAATTCTATGACTGTTGAAATCATAAATTTGAATCTAAGAATGAAATAAATAGTCATCCAAAAAATGAAAGAAAAAAAAAGTTTTATTACTTTTGCGTCGCCCTGTACATGCACTTGACAAGACTTTACCAACACCCTGTATGAAGAATGTCAATTGAGAGAGATATAGGAAAGTGGTTGACCGACCTTGCCTATCTTGAAAGAGAAAGGCACTCTCCTAGTCACCATACTCAGACTTGTGGTGTTTTCTGGTTTGTCCTGACAGATGGTATCTCCTCACGTGACTCTCCTGCAGTATTCTTTTAGTGGTGTGAATTTTTCTCTTTGAAACGGTTTTCTCTTTAGAAAAAAAAATTGGTTCCTTATAGATGAGTATGACTCCAGACAGAAATTTGAATCATTTCTAACGGACACGATTTTGCGCCAGTCTCTTCTCCTAGTTCTCCTCACTCCAGCTTTTACCTTCTTTTTTGATTTTGTTTTCTACTGTTCTGCGCCAGGTGGTTTGAGGTCTTCCAAATTTTCTACTCCCCTGAGGAATTCGATCCAATGCTTTGCGGCCAATGTCTTCATTTGATTTTCTGAGTGTATAACTGACCCAGCCACGGGTTCTTGGGTTGATTTTTTTCCACAGTTCTAGATTAGACATTTTTGCAGGACAAAATGTTTTATGGATTCTTTGTTAGGTTCGGCAGACAGTGATATTTCCTATGAATTCTTACATAAAGGTGCCTGTGTGGGCGTTGAATCCATGCATTGTTCTAAGTGCTGAGCAATCACTGCAAGATCCAGTCCGCACTAATCTGTATCTGAATATAGGTGCGTGACTTTACATCGAGTCCATGCCTTGTTCTAAGTGCTGAGCAATTACTGCAAGATCCAGTCTGCACTAATCCATATCTGAATACAGGTGCGTGACTTTACATCGAGTCCATGCCTTGTTCTAAGTGCTGAGCAATCACTGCAAGATGCGTCCGCACCAATTCGTATCTGAATATAGGTGCGTGACTTTGCATTGAGTCCATATTAATGCTGAGCAATCTTTTCAAGATCCAGTCCGCACTACTCCGTATCTGAATACAGATGCGTGACTTTACTTGGAGTCCATGCCTTGTTCTAAGTGCTGAGCAATCACTGCGAGATCCAGTCCGCAATAATTCGTATCTGAATACAAGTGCGTTACTTCACATCGAGTCTATGCCTTGTTCTAAGTGCTGAGCAATCACTGAAAGATGCAGTCCGCACCAATCCGTATCTGAATACAGGTGCGTGACTTTACTTCGAGTCCATGCCTTGTTCTAAGTGCTGAGCAATCACTGCAAGATCCAGTCCGCAATAATTCGTATCTGAATACAAGTGCGTGACTTCACATCGAGTCTATGCCTTGTTCTAAGTGCTGAGCAATCACTGAAAGATGCAGTCCGCACCAATCCGTATCTGAATACAGGTTCATGACTACATCGAGTCCATGCCTCGTTCTAAGTGCCGAGCAATCACTGCGAGAGCCAGTCCGCAATAATTCGCATCTGAATACAAGTGCGTGACTTTACATCGAGTCCATGCCTTGTTCTAAGTGCTGAGCAATCACTGCAAGATGCAGTCCGCACCAATCCGTATCTGAATACAGGTGCGTAACTTTACATCGAGTACATGCCTTGTTCTAAGTGCCGAGCAATCACTGCGAAATCCAGTCCGCAATAATTCGCATCTGAATACAAGTGCGTGACTTTACATCGAGTCCATGCCTTATTCTAAGTGCCGAGCAATCACTGCAAGATCGAGTCCGCGCTCAAACTTTTGCTCTCTTCTTTGAGAAAGTTGGTTTGAGTTGTTTTTACTCTCCATTCAAACTACTAAATGTCCGCAAGCTAACTTGGACTTGACTTCTTAGACACCAGATTGGCAGTTCAGAAGATCAGAGAGAGGATGGACACCAGATTGGTAGAGAAGATCGGAGAGATTTTTATGTTGCAGTCAATCGAGATGGGTAGCACTAGTAGACCTTTGAATTGTAACCTCACTTACCTAAAATGGCCACCAATTGGCCCCGGGAGTCTCAATATGATCTATTCAGCTATTTCTATGAATATATTGAATGTCCAAACTAAATTTCACCAAAATCGAATCAGGGATTTGATTGAGACAAAAGAAACAACGTTCGGTCAAAAACTTTAAACCTGAGTAATTTTTTTGTATTTTTTTCAATAATAAAAAGCCTATTATTCAACCAAAACAATTCCTCCTACACTCAAAAAAAATGTTGAGGGGTTACCTCAAGGTGCCCCACGTAGAATATTGAAAATTGACTATTCGTTCATTTGCCGTGAGGCCCTTCTCCACTTAAATTTCACCAAATTGATTGATATTTGTTGTTGTTTTTAGACATACATTTTTTTCGGGGGTGGAATCTATGTGACCCTGAGGAGCCACTTGTTACTGAACGCACCCCATGGAAGTCATGTCTTGGAAATTTCAAATGGCCGCCATTTTGAAAACAAACAAGCTAGTGTGATTTTTTTTTCCAAAGTTTTATTGTCTTTCTGAAAATGTATCACAAGATGGGGGTTTGTATTTAAAAAACACAAGTTGAACCCCCTGGGGCCACATGCCACATGGGACCCGCCCTGAAAAATTGGTCACACCAACAGGTGGTTTAATTTAGGATATAATACCATGCAAAATTTCAAAACTTCACATAAAGCCGGTTTGAAACTTCACATAAAGATATTCAGGTGGTCTCGGACTTTTGGGACACGCAGTATAAAGATTTAAGTTCAAAAAGAAGCGTAGTATATTAGTACAAATTGTGAGTATGAATATTTGGGAACTGCCCTGGGCAACTTCCTCAGTCTAATGTATGAAATTCTCGATTCACGGTGTTTGTTACCATACTCCTCCAAAACGGCTTAACCGATTTTAATGAAATTTAGTATGTACATTCGATAGGTCTGCGAATAGGTTTTTATCTATATTTTAATAGAATTGAACACCAAGTTTGTTGGGTAGGACGTGTTGGGAGTAGTATTGGTTTAGGTTAAAAAGAAAAAAAAAATGCGTGTTGAAGACTGTGCAAGGTTATGATTCAGCAGACTTCAACACGCATTTTATTTTTTTGGAACCTAACCTAATAATACTCCGAACACGTACTACACAGCTTAACAACCCGTTTCTCGAAACAAAGTTCGGGTACTCAGCTAGTATCCTATGAAACTCCAGCACCATGTACCGTATTAATCCATCTGCCCTATTTCAAAGCAGTGACAATATCGCGACGTCACAGCCCAAAGAAAAAGTAAACTGTCCTGGGCAAGTACCCTTACTCAACATATCCTATGAATATCCAGCACCAAGTGCCGTATTAATTCACATGCCCTATTACAAAACAGTGACGTCACAACCGAAAGAAAGTGAACTACCCTGTGCAACTACCCTTAGTCAACATATTTTATGAATCCCCAGCACCAAGTGCCGTATTAATCCACCTGCCCTATTACAAAGCAGTGACGTCACAACCGGAAGAAAGTCAACTGCCCTGGGCAACTACCCTCAGTCAACATATCCTATGAATCTCCAGCACCAAGTGCCGTATTATGCACCTGCCCTATTACAAAGCAGTGGCACTATCGTGACGTCACAACCGAAAGAAAGTAAACTGCCCTAAGCAACTACCCTTAGTCAACAAATCCTATGAATCTCCAGCACCAAGTACCGTATTAATCCACCTGCCCTATTACAAAGCAGTGGCACGATCGTGACGTCTCAAACGAAAGAAAGTGAACTGCCCGGGGCGATACACAGAAATCATTTTACTTGTTTAGGTCAGAAACAAGTTGTAAATACGACGTTATCAATAAAGAAAGTAACTACTGATTGGATATGATTCTACCACTAGTAGATCTGTGAACTGTAGACCTCACTCAGTTCCACGGTATGTTGTCGTTATTTTTTTTATCGTTTTCGACGACAACTTCGCTGTTTTCGGACCAAATAGGACCACAGTCCCAAAAAAGCACTGTGGCTCTATTTGGTCTAGGTTACTAGGGTTGTCATTCAAATAAATGGTTTTATTGTTTGATTGACTCTACTTTTACGAAAGATGCAATTCGGTGCAGACCTTATTAGCAGTAATAGGAGTTACCAAGTTGAAACGACGTCCCAGAATGACCGGTCACCCCCCCCCTTAACTTTTGAACGACTTTGATTTTTTGAATTTTGAAAAGCTCTAGGGATAGGAAAGAGGCTATGGCCAAACGGATGGCTATAGGGGATGGCCAATCGGACGGTTATGGTTAGATCCTGGTTCAACCCCTCGGAAGTGATTTTTATTGACAAAAAGTGTCAATTTCTCAAGAAATTTAAATAGAATGGTACAAATATTTTTTGTTGAAATAGTATTACAAATAAAATAAAGAAAACTTTTCCCTTTCATTTTTTCATAGAAATAATCAGTGGCCGAGCCGGGGGGGGGGGGGTCTAAATCCTGTATTACGGTGTTCTCTTTCAGATTTGATGTGAAAGTCCCTTATTGTGTTTCAAAAAAAGTTTATCATATACTTAAACCATTAAAGGTGTACATTTTTATTTCCATCAGTGTTGCAAGAGGACAAAGTCAAATCTCATTTTTCAACTGGAAATTAAAAATAGGACGTTTTGAAAAAGGCCACCATAGGGAAGAAAGTCTGAAGTAAGGTGGTTATGTAAATAGTGATAAGTAATTTAAATAAAGAAGCATTATAGAAAATATATATACAGGGTGTCCATAAAGTCCCACCCCACCCCCGTATCTCGAGAATGGCTGAAAATATAAGAAAACGCAAAAGCACGTATGCCTTAGATTTTAGGGGGATTAATTTTAGACCAAAATTTTTTTTGCCTCGGCCAGCCGTTTAGGCTGGGCACCGACTGACTTCAAAATCTTAAATGAGAAGGTATATCAAGTGACAACTTTTTTTAAAGGTCTTGTTAAGACGAGTTCATTACAGAAAACCAGAGCTCTCTATGATTTACCGTTCACGAATTACAGGGTGGAACATGTTGTGACCCATTCCCTTTGCGGCCGCGCCGAAATGGTAGGTAAAAATGCCTAGAAATAAGTTTTTATGATCCCAAATAAGTAATTTAGTAAAAAAGATGGTGGTTGTCTTGCCCACTTTGACCGCAGAAATCGAGCCTTCTTAGACCAAACCTATCCAGCTGTTTTGATAATATTGGTCTAAGAAAGCTCGAACTCTGCGGTCGAAGTTGGCGGGACAACCATCTTGTTGGAACACTATTTTTTACTAAATTACTTATTTGGGATCATAAAAAAATATTTCTAGGCATTTTTACGTACCATTCCGGTGCGGCCGCAAAGGGAATGGGTCACATGTTCCACTCCGTAATTCGTGAACGGTAGATCCTAGAGAGCTCTCGTTTTCTATAATGAACTCGTATTAACGAGAGCTTTAAAACAAGGTGTCACTTGATATACATTCTCATTTAACATTTTGAAGTCAGTCGGTGTCCAGCCTAAACGGCTGGCCGAGGCCAGAAAATTTTTAGTCTAAAATTAATCCCCCTAAAATCTAAGGGATACGTGTTTTTGCGTTTTCTTATATTTTCAGCCATTCTCGAGATACGGGGGGTGGTGTTAGACTTTATGGACACCCTGTATATATATATATATATATTAACCATCTCATTTCCTTGAGTGCAGGGCCAAAATAGAAAATAACTTGCATCTGCAACCACGAGTAATGTTATTTCCAATGTAATTCCATTGAAATTTTGAAAATCCTCTGGCCCCGCTATGAAAGAATTGGGAAGGTAGATGTTTTTCTTTTTTCGCCAAAAGGTTTCCTTATTTTGGTTAGTTAAATAAATAACTGCCTTACTTCAGACTTTCTAACCGAAAAATGCCGTTTTCTATTTTTATCTTCCAGGAACAAAATGACATTTCACCTTGTCCTCTTACGACACTGATGAAAATAAAAATGTACACTTTTGATGGTTTAGGTAGGTAGATGGGAAACGTTTTTTGAAACATAATCATCAAAGCTCTAAATAAACACCATTATACAGGGTGTAACAATATTAAACTTTAGACCCCTCTAGCTCCGCTCCTGATTTTTTTTTTAATGAAGAGGAAAACTTTTCCTTATTTTATTTGTACTTTTATTTGAACAAAAAATATTTGTCCTTATTTAAATTTATTGAGAAATCGGCACTTTTTATCAATGAATATCTCTTCCGGAGGTCGAACTTGGATCTCACCATAACCATGATTTGGCCATGACCCTTTTCCGATCCCTAGAGCTTTTCAAAATTCAAAAATTCCAAGCCGTTCAAAATTTAAGGGGGGGAGGGTAACCGGTCATTCTGGGACACGCTGAGATAAACAGTAGTTCGAAATGCCGACTTTCCCCTATGTATGCTTCTGCTCATGATGATCCATCAAACCCAACCAATCTAGAGCCACCAGCATTATGAACAGATCCTGCCTGGAGACACAGTGAGATTGTTAGAACGTTAACAACAAACAGTCGGCCGTCTCCGTGACAGAGTGCGCATCACACTCGGCTTGCACCAAGGAGGTTCCGGGTTCGATTCCTGGGCGGGTCGAAAATTTGAAAAAGTTTTTTTCGAATTTTCTATTTAGTTTGGTTGTGTTTGACTCAGCCTCCTGAGGAAAATTGAGTAGCTATGGTAATAGCGCCAAGTGGTAGCATTATAAGTTGAAAATTGTTAAAGTGTATTTTTTTTTTGAAAATTTGAAAATTTTTAAAGCTTAGGCTTAGTGATATTGGAGTGAATGTTGAAAATACCTTGTAATGTTATGATGCCCACAAACATTGTGACATAATAACACAAAAAAATATACAAACAGTCGTTCGAAATGCCGGCTCTCCTCTATGTATGCTGGCTGCTCATGATAATCTATCAAACCCAACCAATCTAGAGCCGCCAACATTATGAACAGATCATGTTGGAGACACAGTGAGATTCGTTAAGAACGTTAACAACAACAACAATGCATGTCCTGACTGCATCCATCACCCACCGCCCTTATGCCACTTTGGCCCTAACCTACCCCCTCTCTTCTCAACGAATTCAAAGTTCTTTACTAGTGGTACTCTTTCTTAATCTTAATTAATGAAAGATAGTATCTGATTGGTGCGAGGACAGTCTCATTAATATAACCCCCTCATCAGACCAAACATAATTACTTCTTGAGAATTTTGATTTAATCAAATGACGTCGCGTCGATGTAGTAACCATTCAAATGGTTGCTTAACGGAACGAATATCTGAGTTTGATGAATGGCCATAATAGGGTGGGTTTGGTATATTCTATTGACATCAATATAGATATATTTATACTGGGTGGTTATATTCAATTGACATCAACCTAAATATATTTATATTGGGTGGGTATATTCTATTGACATCAATATAAATATATTTATACTAGGTGGTTATATTCTATTGACATCAATATAGATTTATTTATATTGGGTGGTTATATTCTATTGACATCAATATAGATTTATTTATATTGGGTGAGACATTTTTAGTATAACGAACTGTCATATATCTCATATTGGGTATTGAAAAAAAACCTGCCAATGTGATACACAGATTTATTATTTTACTGGCTTAAAAAATCCCCCTTCCCCTCACAAAATTTGATATTTTACGTTTCAAGGTATATATAATCTATAAATTAAATTGAGAAATTGATTCGTTTGCCGCGCTGGCCCTAAGTGGCAAAAGTGAAGTAAAAGGCAAAAACATATTCCGAGTGGACTTGGTGCGCAGAATCAATTGCTCGAGAATCCCTTCATGCATAAAAACGAATACTACTTCACTTTTGATCCAAAGGAAGAAGTATTCGTTTTCATTCATCATTAGTTTCACTTTTGTGAAGTAGTACGTAATGATGAATGAAAACTAATAGGTACTACTTCACTTTTGATTTAAAGGAAAAAAATATTCGTTTTCATTAATTATTAGCTGTGTTGGGTTTTCTTGTAAGTCAGACTATTACAAAAATTTCATATCCATCCCTGCAATGGAACAGGTGGACCCTGTTCTATCTATCTAAAACTTGCTGGCTTCAAAGCTTGTTCAAGATAGGTAGAGCATTTCAAACCCGAGTTGATTACTGATTTGATTCTAATACCGCTCTGGTCGTACTCCATAGGCCAAAATCTCAAAACAGGCGATTTTGAGAGGTCTACCCTTTAAATTTGAACCAGCGCGTTTCTACTGAAATTGTGTGGTCAACCTATTGCCGGCGACGTATCCTTTATCTACCTCCTGTGTGTTGCTGGTAAGACCTGGACGACATCAAACAGGGTAGGAACTTCGTGTTGGTGTTGGATCTTTTCTTTTCTATCCAATATGCCCTATCATTAGAATTATTTTAAAACTTGCTTTGTGTTTCAGGTGGCCATGGCTGGAGATTTTATCCTCGCTGTTGCCTGTCAAATGATTTCTAGATTGCGGGACAATGATGTCACACTAACTCTCAGCCAGGTATGTTTAAATCTGATGTATTCTTCAATAAAGTTTTAGTGGGTCGATCTGCATTATTTAATTGGAGGATAGTGCATTCGACTCAGGCGGTCGCTTTTTCTTTCGATCTGTGCGTTAGTCGTCATTTTCACAAGATCTATGGTCGCTCTGGCTAAATTCATCCTAATACTGGGTACGGGTTCTCCCACGTATTTGAGAGTCTCCATTGTGAGGGGCTATGAAGGATTTCACCTCTGTGAACACTAAGAAAACGCTCTGCTGCTAAAGTATATCAATCAATCAATAGTAGCATCATCGTGTACGATAATAGCCAGATGTATTAAACGGCAGCTCCATATAGTTCGTAGTCTACTGCTAAAGTATATCAAACAATTAATAGTGGCATCATCGTGTCCGATGGTAGCCAGATGTATGAAGCAGCAGCTCCAGATAGTTCGTAGTCTACTGCTAAAGTATATCAATCAATCAATAGTGGCATCATCGTGTCCGATGGTAGCCCAATGTATGAAGCAGCAGCTCCAGATAGTTCGTAGTCTACTGCTAAAGTATATCAATCAATCAATAGTGGCATCATCGTGTCCGATGGTAGCCCAATGTATGAAGCAGCAGCTCCAGATAGTTCGTAGTCTACTGCTAAAGTATATCAATCAATCAATAGTGGCATCATCGTGTCCGATGGTAGCCCAATGTATGAAGCAGCAGCTCCAGATAGTTCGTAGTCTACTGCTAAAGTATATCAATCAATCAATAGTGGCATCATCGTGTCCGATGGTAGCCCAATGTATGAAGCAGCAGCTCCAGATAGTTCGTAGTCTACTGCTAAAGTATATCAATCAATCAATAGTGGCATCATCGTGTCCGATGGTAGCCCAATGTATGAAGCAGCAGCTCCAGATAGTTCGTAGTCTACTGCTAAAGTATATCAATCAATCAATAGTGGCATCATCGTGTCCGA
>CM022883.1:8603162-8618372 GCA_012654025.1 Pachypsylla venusta
TTTATGGTAGCTTTAGACAATCAATGTATTGGTTACATGCATTGCCAAGAGCACAAAGTACCCGCGCCCAAAGTTTGGCTTCAATATCATCCCTTAGAAGGCTTAGAACATACATATTTTTATATACTATGATGGAAAATATTGTTTGTGACAATTTTTTTTTAAACTTATTTTCTTTATATATTTATTTTTATAATTTAATAATAAAATACAATCAGAACAAAATAAAGAAATATGGTACCCTACTTGAAAACTCATTTATAGATATAAATGAGTTTGTGTTAAGTGGGCTTCAACCCCTTATAGAGCAGTAATGGAAAGTATATCGTTTCCGACCCTGCCCTTAGTCGCCTTTTACGACTGGCATGAACATGGTTGTCCTGTAAGTATTCTTTTTAACCAATCCGCAGAGAACTCATCAACATATATTGATTCAAAAAGTTAATGTTCGATCCAGTGGAAACCCCTAGGCTATTTAGAACTCACCGCCTCTATTTTGACAAGAAATGCGATTTTCGCTGTTGTATGGCATGAAAATTTTTATTTGCCGCCCTAGGCCATGGTCTATGTCGCTTTTACGGTACATCCACCACTGGTTCGATCCCAATGACAGCCAAGCTGTTGAGTTTCCACTGAATCCCAGAACTTTGTGCGTTTATTACTCCTCTCTCCAGGTGCATTGGACACAGCTGTTAATACAGATGGGATTCGGTTATCACCTTTTCGAAAATCAATTCAGTTGAAAGGACCTTGGTTGTTTTTAATTGAATATGTCCCAGAAATTCTCTGAATTCGAAAAGATTGAGAACATATGCCGAAATTTTACGTATCTGTCGCCCTAGAAAATGCCTATTTATAAAAATGGCCCTTCTGTTAACCAAAAATTATTTGTTTATTCCCTTGCATTATGTAATGTAAATGTATATTTCTTTCTGCTTATTATGTTACAATTTTTGTTAGGATTGCAGGGTATTCTCAACAATCACTCCAATATCACTAAGCCTAAGCTACACTTAAAAAATTTCCTTATAATGCTACCACTTGTCGCTATTATTATAGCTACTCAGTTGTCCTCAGGAGACTGAAATACCCCCCCAATCACGACCAGAATAAGTAGAAAATTTGAAAAACCTTTATTAAATTTTCGACCCGTCCAGGAATCGAACCCGGAACCTCCTTGGTGCAAGCCAAGTGTGATGCACACCCAGCCACGGAGACGTACCTTTATATTACTCGTATAATGGCAATATATAAAGTCATTTGAGTCAGAGGGGCGCTGTAATCATTCAGAGTTCATCGAAAGTAGCAATTTCTTCTATCTCCGATAGGTATTTTTATAATTTTGATTTTCGAATGACTTTTATTTCAGATCATGACGGATCTTGTGCAAGGAGAGTTCATGCAACTTGGCTCCAAAGAAACAGAAAACGAAAGATTCGCACATTATCTGACCAAAACTTATCGAAAAACGGCGAGTCTTATTGCAAATTGTGTCAAAGCTGTAAGTGATTCTACGTCATAGTTTCTAGTCGATATAATATTATGGGTCTTAATTCCCTTAAATTATTATTTATCACTATCGAAGTGAGATCTTTGAATTCTACCTTGAAACATAGATCAAATTTTGTCGAGGGGATTAGTTTTTTTTTTACCATGGATAACGCCACTTAACGCGCGAATGTAAGAATTTTTCGTAGCCAGTGTCTATGGTACGTTAAATACAGCAGTTCTCGTCAGATCACTTAAGTTGAGCAACGCCCAGCGAGGTTGTCCATGTGGATGTCCTCGTAGGTTCGCGACCTCGTGATTCCGGGGCTATTTTTCCGACGAAACCCAGGCTGGGTGAGGTCAATGTGGGTAGCTGGTTTGCAAGTTTCCAGCGAATGGAGTGTAAAACCCCCGTCCTGAATGACCACTAGATGATAAAGAGACGTTAAGTACGCAGAGTTTTAGTGACAGGACGTATTTGTAGCGGGAATGAAAATTTCATCAGATAAAAGATGGTTTCAGAATTATATTATTAGTATTATTAATTTGGTTATAGATTTTCACGTTTTGATTGAATAAATTGATAGAAAATTTATTCAGTGTAAAAATTTCAATTAAATTAAAGAAAATTTGAGCACAGTTTATTGATCAACTTTATTTGAGGTAGCCGTATGCTCGTGGCGCCCTCTAATGAGATAAAAAAATCGTGAGGCCCTCCCCGCCAAAAATAGAAGATATATATCTAATGTAAAATGGTACATACGTGATATATTAATTACATTACAATGTGTATGTAGTTGGTGGAAAACCTTTGGTAGCATGTTGTTTATCAAAGATTGGATTTTTGGTTACTCTTAGATCCGGTTCAACGGTTAATCTGAGAGCAAGGGAGGGGGAGGTTAAATAGTACTGGACAGGTACTACGAAATTTGCTTCAGACGCGATCATAAAAAATATGGGGAAAGGAAATATTATTCAGGGCGGAAAATAAGCTTTCAACTGAAAACTTGAAATAAAGGGAAAAATGGGTTCCGATCCAATATCCATTGGGCCGTAAATACCTATGGATTTTACTTAAAAAATAATTATGGCATCGAGCCGCGACCCCCAGGTTGGGAACCGATGATCTGGAAAATGTAAGTTACGAAATTATCTAATTAGGCCTGTAATAGACGAAGATGGCTACAGTGTATTATTTTTGGGCTCAGCCCATTTCGCCAACTAAATTGTCCATTTATCTGATTTTGAGTTACAGAGTGCCATGATTGGAGGCGCTGATGAGAAATTATCGGAAGTTGCTTTCGAATATGGTCGTAATTTGGGTATTGCTTTCCAATTGGTGGATGACTTATTAGACTTTATATCTTCTTCTGATGCGATGGGAAAGCCAACAGCTGCAGATTTAAAATTGGGACTTGCTACTGCTCCTGTCTTGTTTGCTTGTGAAAAGGTAACTATGTAATTATTGTAGTTGTAAGTCAGATCTAAGTCCTAACCAGGGCCCTGAATTTGGATTCGGAGTTTTTCTAATTTTTGACAAAAGGTGTAGAAGTCGAAATTTTATAATATGAAGAGTGGTTTTAACTCCACGATTTTTTTAATTGGCCTTGATAGTCTTACGGCGACCCCGATTTTTCTGTTTCGACCGTGTAAGTTGATCAGTCACAGATGAGGAAGGACGAAATAGTTTGGTCTGTCATATATTTATGGACATCTAGAAATGATCTCCAACTGCAAAGGAGTCAGCACGTGTGGTCTGATGATGATAGATTTAAATCTTTTTAATTTAAAACTAGCAGGCTGCGCCCGCTCGCTAGACGCCTTTGAGGCATGGCCGTTCCCGTTCTAATAGTATTCGATGATTTCCCTTACAAAAAACGGAGTATCGACCGTAACTGGACAACGGTTGGATAGTTCTGAATTCTTTTAAAAGAGTCCCAGCCTACGGTTTGGGAGGGGGGTATTCCCACAATTTTTTTTGTTTAAATTTTATTTTGGCTGATCCCGAATTCGAACTTGTAACTCTGGAATTACTAGTCAAAATTTGGCAAACTATGTCTTAAATTAAGGATTAGGAGGCCTTCTAAAACTTTCTCGCTTTGATTTCATATCGAAATCGAGGCCTTACTCCAAATAGGGCCTCGACTACGATGAGAGCGTCAAGCGAATTTCCCCGGCTACGATAAAAGCGACAAGCGACAAAGCGTAGTACTTCAGTTACATTTTAACCATGGATGGGAGAAGACGTGCATTATTGCTTGCTTTGAGTGAAAGTAGTGCTCTTTTAAGACTTAGATTATTAAGGAGGAAGAGAAAGTTTGGGGTACATATACTAGAATGTCCATCGGTACATTTGATTATGTTTTGGAGAAGATCAAAATCAAAAACACACATCCTATATTCCAAGATCACAACGAAGACTGAAATTCGCTCAGCGAATGTTTAAATTTTTTTAAACAGTGTCGAGCGTCAAGCGAATTGATCATCTATTTACGAAGTATTTACATTGTGCGGAATGAAAAAAAAAAAGTCAAGTTTTATCGCTTGACGCTCTACGCTTACCGGTTAACGCTTTCATCGCAGCCGAAGCCTAATTCTTTAAAATACCTTGTAATGCTGTCAAGTCCACCAAAATTGTGGGCATCATAATAAATGTATATTTCTTTGTGTTATTATGTCACAATGTTTGTGGGCATCATAGCATTACAAGGTAATTTCAACATTCACTCCAATATCACTAAGCCTAAGTTACACTTTAACAATTTTCACCTCATAATGCTGCCATTGGGCGCTATTACCATAGCTACTCAATTGAACTCGGGAGGTTGAGTTACCCCCTACACAAGCAGACCAAGTAAAAAAAAATGTATTATTATTATTTTTTTAAATTTTCGACCCGTCCAGGAATTGAACAAGGAACTCCGTAGTGCAAGCCGAGTGTGATGCGCACTCTGCCCCGGAGACGTCTGTCGGCATCATGGTATTGTGCCATTTTCAAATTGAATAGCTATGACAGACATGCAATGTCATTTCTCAAAACAAAACATTAATTTTAAAAAAAAATAATCTTCTTTTTCTTCAAATCTTTAATTTTATAAATCCCTTCTGTTTTCAGTACCCCGAATTGAACCCAATGATAATGAGACGGTTTCAAGAGCCTGGTGACGTAGAAAAGGCTTTTGAATGTGTACATAAAAGTCAGGGATTAGAACAAACCAAATTTTTGGCCAAAAAACATTGCGTGGAAGCTACACGACTTGCAAGTATACTCGCAGAAAGTCCATACCAGAAAGGCTTAATAGTATTAACAGATTTGGTACTAAATCGAATGAAATAGCAAAGGTCATGTGTGTATCCTGTCTATATGCATCTGCTCAAGAGAAGTCAAATGCTTCTGGTCAATTAACAGGCTGTGGACTTATTGACAATTTGTTATTGTTGATAGAGTCAGTACTTATTTTGGTTCTACTATCTGTTTGGAGATAGAATTAGTAGACCATTTTTGTTATGTCTGTGAGAAAAGGCAGATATTGGGTCACTATTTGTTACATAATTTATTTTCTGTTGACAGTTTTGTAAAAGAGATAAAAGGACCCGTACAGAAAATGGAAAATGGGCTTTTGGTCAAATTCGTTGAAATTTTGATAAGAATAGTTTTTAGGGTGTAGAACAAAATTGTCAGTGTGACGAAGATGGAAAAATGGACCGTTTTTGCGTTATAAAGGGTGAATTTTTGAAAATAGCATATATCAACTTATAGTTTTGTGGCCAAATCTACTGTTTTTGAAAAAAAGTGTATTGGCTGTCCATTTTCGACCTTTAGCCCATTGACACTTTTGATCTACAAATTTTGTATCTTTTTGTGCAAGTTCCTTTTCTTATCATAGGAAATAAGTATTGGGGGGAAAGTCGGCAGTTGTACCCTTTCAATTGCCAAGGAAGGCTAAGGTGGTAAAAATGTTCTCCAAAAGGACTACATATTTATACTAATGATGTTACTATGCCTGTGGGCAGGTATTTTTTTTGTTGGAAAATTCTTTATACAACATTAATCAATAGTTTTTTTTCAGTCAATGTATTGTGGTATCATCGTGTCCGTTAATTACCAGATGTATGAGACTGCAGCTCTAAATAAATTATTATTTGCTGTTAAAGTTTTTAATTGTCATCATATATCTAATCTTAGAGGCCGATAATTAACATCCCCCCCCCAACCATGTCAGCCAATGTAATCTTATTACATCAGTAACACAAACATAATAATATTGCAGGGTTGCTTTCTTTGTTATTTTACACCATCAGCTCCATCTCGGCCCTTGAGGATGTCACCCACAGGTAACTTCTCACAATCTCAAGTATGATTTATTTTTGACTATGAAAGTTATTAAGTCATAATTGAATCGGGAAAAAATTACTCCTCCGGATGAATTTTTTCTTTCAAAAAATGTTTACCACTCCCCCCCCCCCNCCCCCCCCCCCCCCCCCTTATAAATAACAAATTGGAAACGTCTCATGAAAATATTCTACTCATGCAAAAAAGAAGAATACGTGGCGTTTTATTTACCTCTTTTAAAGTTGAAATGGTGAATTAAATCAATTGAACCGTTCGTTATTTTGAACTCATCTTTATTACTTATTGGTGTTACGGATTGGTTAGGTTTTAAAGAGCTTAGGTATTTATTGTAATATAAAATTATATAAACGAAGAATTGTAAAAAAAAAATATACAGGGTGTAACAAAAGTTCATTTCAGTCTGATCCTGGGAGGAAAATACTGATTGATTATACTGATTGATTGATTTACTCAGAAGCAACGTAACTGGACGACGGCGAAACCTAAAAGCTTGAAATTTGAAACACAGATTCCTCTTACAATATAGGACGAAAAAAGTGAGGGAATCGACGAAAGTTCAAGCGGAAGCTGGTTATCGTGGGTAATAGTTAGTATATATCAAGCCGTCTGAAAATATTTCCCCCCTTAAGCTTCAGATCCTGAAATTGTATTTCCTCCCATTTGGGAACACAGGGGTTTCGAGTTGGTATTATTGTATTATGTTATTTCAGGTGCCAATCTGGTCAACAGATTGGCATCTAATTTGGTGACATCCTGTATTATGGTAAAATATTTTTTCAAAAAAATCTAGAAGATGCATTTAGGATCAATCTATACTTATAAAACGCAAAGCCCAGTTGGTATACTGACTGACGTACTGACTGACTGACTGACTGATAATCAACGTAGCTCGACGATGGCTGAACGTAGAGACTTGAAACTTGGCACACGGGTTCCTTTTAGTATGTAGGTGCGTATTTTGAAATGAAAAAAAAAAATCAAAGTTCAAGTAGGAGCAAGTTACCGCCAAAAATGACGCTATTTAGCGGCTCTTTTTGCAATTTTTTTCTGGGCAAACTAAAGGAGATAACGAAAAATTACCGATAATAGACCCCTCCCAAAACAGTATCTAAGGACCCCATAAAAAATATAAAATTTGAAAATTTCCGGTTTCTCCCCGATTTATGGATGGTACGGTTTTCACCACCAAAAAATCGGAATTGAGAAGTACCACGGAATTAAGAAGTACGGGATGAGCGAGAAAGCTGAAATTTGATACAAAGGTGTTCCGAAGTACTGAAAGTAATATCCTTGAGTAAAATATTGAATTTCCTAACTAGGAGCGACGCTCACTCTGGGGGTCGGTTCCACCAAAAACCCATAGCTAGGAAGTATCACTTCGGGATGAGAGAGAAAGCTGAAATTTTATACGAAGGTGTTCCGCAGTGCAAAAAGTAATATCTTTGAGTAAAATATTAAATTTTCTAAATAGGAGCCGTGTTCACTCTGGGGTCGGCTCCACCAAAAATATAAAATTGAGAAGATTTAATTTCGCGATCTCGAAATTGTTGTTGAATTTTGTAACCGTAGCGAAGCTCGAGAAAACAGCTAGTTTATTAATAAAGGCAAGAATAATATCAATAACAGTCGGGCTATTGCCATAATGGGGTGAAAATTTTGTTCATTCCATACAGTGTTAATTCACCTAAATACTACCGAAAACTCGCGTAAAATTTGCTCATACTATGAATTCTTTGGCCACACAATCAGTTTTCCTTCAATATCATTCTCGCGATATAACTAAATTCAAGAAATACCTTCGAAATTTGAAATATAACTGGACCCTGTGTCACAAATTTCCTAGAATTAAAACTAAATCCTTGAGCGCACATCAGTTTACCTCAATCTTTTTTCATGAAATTCAACTGAACAGTCGGTTACTTATCTGTTTTATCTCGATTTTTTTTTTTGAAATATATATAACTCCTTGGGCGCACATCAGTTTTACCTCGATTTTTTTTTTCATGACAACTGAACAGTCGGTTACTCATCAGTTTTATCTTGAAAATGTTCTTGAAATATAAATAAATCCTTGAGCGCACATCAGTTTTACCCCAATTTTTTTCATGAAATTCAACTGAACAGTCTGTTACTCATAACTTTCATCTCAATATTTTCCTTGAGATTTAACTGAACAAATAATAGATTTTGAAGCCATCTCCTTTATTTTATAAAAGCCCTATTTTATTATTGTATTATGTTATTATTATTTTATGTAGCCATTCTATGTTATTTAATTATTTATTTATTTTGTATTACATTAATTTTATTTCCTTCTTAGCGCTGTGTCTGTCAATATTGTTTTTCATTTAATCAGATTTTTCACGAGTGTAAGATCAAAGCATTTTAACAATTTATACATGCTTGACAGCAATATGCACGGTGTTGATAGCAAGCGTGTTTTTTTTTTTTTTTTTTTTTTTTTTTTTTTTGTAGTTCGCTGTTAACGTAGGAAAAAATGTTGTCCGATTTTTCAGAACATATAAACTTTTTAGACATGGACCGCCCATCATTGGAAGTGGTTAATTGGGAAGGAAACGTGATATACTGTGGTATCATGAGAATTCCCATGAAAATATGTACTTAAAAATTATCGATTCCGAAGATTCATTATTGAAAATAATAAAACAAAATTAGAATTGCTGCCATTGTATTTATTCTACTTGGTTCTTCTTGGTTTAGGCGATTTTTTTATATGGAAAAAGAAGAAGGCTAGAATTATTCAACAGAGTGAAAAATATTTTTGTTTTGGTCCGCAACAAATTGATGTTATTTTGGGTCGATAAATGGACAGTTTTTGAGTTATACAGGGCGAAATTTTGAAAATACCATCTATGAACTCACATCAGTCATAGAGTGATCGTGTTTTATGAATTTTTGATGGGGTTCCTTTGAAAATTGTGCTCTGTGTGCTAAACGAAAATCGTGGGTTCCATAAAGGTTTAAAGACTGACGAATTTTTATTCAATTGTCATTTATATCGAATCCAGTTCAAACTTGGAAGCGACATTTTTCTGAAGAAAAAAAAACTCCAGTTTGGGCCAGATTGACACTTTTAATCTACACCCTTAAAACACTTATTGCATCTAAAATTTTAGAGAATTTGATCGAAAGTTCATTCCCAATCTTTTTGTGGCGGGGACATTTCTTCATTTTTTTTAAAAAATCGAAGGTACAATTTTATGAGCATATTAGGCGTATTTTTTTATTATTTAGTTTAATTATTGAAAAATCTATGTTACCTCCCAGTTGTTTTGTATTATTGTTATTATATGTTAAAGGAATTTATTTTCTTATCTTCTATTTTGGGTGAGATCTTAGTTAAATTAGCTTATGTTTCGGTTAGATCTTAGTTAATTATCTTCTATTTTGGGTGAGATCTTAGTTAAATTAGCTTATGTTTGGGTGAGACCTTAGTTAAATTATCTTCTATTTTGGGTGAGATCTTAGTTAAATTATCATGGTGGATTTGTATTATTGTTTTTATTATATGTTAAAAGAATTTATTTTCTTATATTCTATTTTGGGTGAGATATTAGTTAAATTACCTTGGTGGATTTGTTAAGAACTAATTTATTTCAATGATGATTTATTTTTTAAAAATAAAATACCACAGATTGGGATGATTTAAAACTTCGGGGTAACCTATACTCTTGTAAAAAAAAAAAGATTATGTCAGGTTAGTTATCTCTTTTTTGTCTACATTTACCCCTCATTCTGTACTTTTAAAATATCACAGAACGGGGTGACTTTCAACTTTGGGGTAACTATACTCTTGTAATAAAAGATCATGTCAGGTTAGATATCCATTTGTGTACATTTACCCCCTCATTATTTATTTTGAAAATATCACAGAACGAGGTGATACTTTCAACTTTGGGGTAACCTATACTCTTGTAAAAAATATGTCAGGTTAGTTATTCCTTATTTGTCTACATTCACCCCTTATTTACCTTGTTATATATCTATATACATGTTTATTTTACTAATATTAAACTTTGTATCAAATATATTATATTATGTATTCTCTTTACTTATTATAAAAATGTCAATAGACCTTATTTTTAAACTGCCCGAACTTTTACACTGGCAGTATATTTGTGCCATTTATTGTGTAGTAAAGATTTCAAATTTATGAAGATGAAATTCCATGGATTAGCTGATATATAAATCTACGCCCCACTGTTTACCAATCTGAGTATCTTCTACAATGTAGAAGATACTCAGATTGGTATAATCTACATCACCTATCTAGGGGTGTATGTAGTGGTAAAAGTAGACATATATACACATAGTTTTTTTTTTACATCCAGTGATTCTGAATCTGAATAACACCCGTCTAACTTTGTTATGCCGTTGTTTTCACTCAGTGGCAGTCAAAGTCATTTCTAAACTTCAAATTGGTTTCAATTTTTGAAAATCATTTAGGAATCTTGCTGATAGATACGCACTTACTGTTTGTTCCAACCATTATGGAGGGAAACCGGGAATTGGTTCTTGTTATTAACGTTGACAACATCGAATTCACATCACTCTGTGTCCAGACCAAGGAAGACAGCCACTTCAATAGGTCTCATCCATAGGCATATAGGTTCCAGATTGGTGGGATTGGACGGACAGTTAAATGGGTGACAAACATCGTGGACTACGCTTCTGCATAAAGGACATAGATGGCCGAAAAGAGAAGGGTTAAGTATGGCCATTTAATTTTTAAGTAGACAACACCATCCAAAACGAAGTTAGGCCAGAGTAGCCCTGGTCGACCTCGGGAGTAGCTCTTCCGACTCATCAACAGCTGGATGTCAGTTAGTGCGCAAGAACACGATGGGGGGTATATTGCTCATTTATGCGGCACACGGTATCTGTGTATATTTGCTGCATAAAGATCTTGTAGCTGTCGGTGCAAAGGTTTTGAAGAGGCAGGCTGTCGTTCAGTTCGGGAAGATACGTGTTTGTGAGGTTTTTCCTTATGGTGCGGGCAGGTTGAGGCGCATTGACGATGTTGTAACTAGGTTGTGATGGAAGGAGACAGCTCAGTAGGTATTGGCGCGACAGGAGTTCATTACGAATGATTTTTGTTTCGCAGTGGAGATGGTCCCGGTGGTCCTGGATGGTGGCATCCTGTTACTGTATATAAAGCTGTGTTTTGAATTGCAAACGAATTGGTCAAATGTGTTGATGTATTCGGCTCGGGATCTTGTCCGTCAGTTATAGTTTGTATTTTATAACTGGGAATTGGAATTCGGACATGGCCCCTAGCAGAAATGGTTGACAAGAATATTAAACTTCCCTCGAAAAATTCACTTCTTTAGCAAATTAATCAGGAGCGGATACAAGTCTTCATTTGTGTAAGGTGATCAAGGATTAAACTCTGACTATTTCCATCAGAGTCAGTAAAATTAATGACTGATTAATAATTGAAAAGCATGTAACTTAGACTTACTTAATGATTTATCTGCGAGCACTTGAAGTAGTTGTACTAATTCAGATAATTCTACCAAACAGCCTCAGTAGCTCAGTTGGTTGAGGCGGTGGATTCGTAACCAGGAGGCTGTTGGTTCGAATCCAACTCCATCCCCCCTCTTCGACACAAGATTATAAATAGAATCTTTAGAAGAGGGCGCCTATTAAAATATATGCATATGTATATATATATTTAAAAAAAAAAAAAATTAAACATTTCTTTCTTCAAACCGAGGGGGCAATCGCACGAATTCTCTCTGAAGACGTTTTATGCTTTTGAAAACGCACAGTTGGTATACTCACTGACTGACTGATTCATAATCAACGTAGCTCCATGATGGCTAAACGTAGAGACTTGAAATTTGGGACACAGATTCCTTTTAATATGTAGATATGTAACGAGAAAGGAAAAAATCAACAGTTCAAAAATGACACTTTTTAGTGGTTTTCTTTGCAATTTCTTCTGGGCAAACTAAAGGCGATAACGAAAAATGACCGCGAAGGGACCCCTCAAAATACGACAAACGTAATCTAAGATTAGTTATTATTCTGTAACCTATATTTTTTTTGCGACCCTACATATCTGCATGGAGTCATGACTGAATTCCAAGTTATAAAATAGGGAATAGGTATAGTATAAAAATAACACGTGGATTTCGAAATCCCCATTCACTTCTCTAAAAAAATAAGCCCCTTCAAATTGTTAAATCCACACCCCACTCCAGTAAGAAAAATATATACCTACATACTTTTATTTGTAACCAATTTTTTCTTCTAATAATTTAGTAGGGTGTTACAATAGAGTTCCCCAATGTTCGGAGAAAATTGGGCTGGAGGAGTAGGGTCGGGGTGAGAGGCAAAGAGCAAAGGTAAATAAACAGTGTGATGTATAGAAAAACTAAAAGGCGAGGTTGCCATAGTAACATAACATCAACATGAGCTTTTATTTTTGAGGAAATGCGGCGCCTTTACAAAGAAAAACTCACATTTTAATTTTTGTATATATTTTTTTTTTTTCAGTTGAGTTTTTGTCGCTTAAACTTTCGGGTGTGTTTATTTTAAAAAATGAAAATTATATTTTTTTAAAATATTACGAAATTACGATTTTTTTAAAAAAAATTAGTTTTCATGTTTGGTGTACCTACTGATGAATTTTTTAGTTTAATACAAACGTCATAATTTAAATTAACGTTATGGGCTATTCACGCACAACGACTAATCTTACGTCATTTTTTTGACGTCCTTTAAATATTGTATGAGCCAACGATCATACCACGTTGAATGCACCAGTTCCCGTCAGATCACTGAAGTTAAGCAACGCCCGGGCGTGGTCAGTACTTGGATGGGTGACCGGTTGGGAACACCACGTATCGTTGGCTTTTTCCGGCCCAACCCAGGCTGGGTGAGGTTAGTGTGGGTAGCTGGTTTGCAAGTTTCCAGCGAATTTACCCTCCATTCCTTGAGAACCAGCTAACCACATTGACTTAATCTAGCCTGGGTTGGGCTGTAAAATTAGCCAACATCACGAGGGCGTGAACCAACGTGGTCACATAGTGGCTAAACGTTGATTAACTTCAATGATCTAACGGGAACTGGTATATTCAACGTGCCATAGACTCTAGTTAGCCAATGATTTTACCACATTGAATACAACAGATCCCGTCAGTTAATTGCTGCGAAACATCAGCCAATACCTTATAGTAAACCTAGTTGTAAAAATGGGGTGCTTTCAAAAATGATATAAAAATCAAATACTTATAGTTTTGTGATTTGTAGACCTCTCCGAAAGTATGGGCTGCCATTTCGCTCCGCGCCGGGTGGCCCAATTAGGGTAAGAAAGAGGCCACGACAAATCAATCGCTTACATTAAAATTCAGGTTTAATCCTAGGAAGCGGCACTTCAATTGTGATTTAAGAAAGATGTAAAGACATTTTAAATATAATGGTGCATTTTTTGAGTCGCAATCCAATGAATTACCACTTTATTTTATTCTGACATTTTTTTAAAAAAAAATATTTTTACAATATATTTAATTTTTTCAAAAATCCAACACTTTTTCTCCAAAAATGGTACTTTTGGGTGGTCGAATTTAATATAACAAATCGATTTTCAATATGCTTATTCCTATCTCTTAAAGATGGGAAGGGGATAATAACTGTCAGAATTTAAAAAAAAATTTAGCCATTCTGAGTTATGATGGTCGGAGATCAGTTCTGAGACTGACTGTATAGAATGATCTGTTCCCTAATGATAGGAACATCTTCATTTTTTGTTTCAGTAAAGTCATCAGTTTCCAATGCTTGTAGCAACATCACGAGGGCTTCTGTATTTTATAATAGAAGTTGTGCTTGAGTAACCCTTATTTTGTTTTATATATATATATATTTTTTTTTTTGTTAAATTTGTATCTTTACTTGACTTTAAAAATTATAAATGTTGTTTATTATTTGCAATATGGAACCTTTGAATCGACCACAAAAAAATAACTCCTCTCCCAAGAAAATTATATTTTACGTTTCGAGGTATGTGCGTACAATTTTAAAACACAATCCGTTCGTCTAGCGTAACGTGTTTTCACGGAACCCTGTGCGTATATCTGACTGAGTGATAAAAAAATCGAGTACGATTTAGACCATATACTAAATTTCATAGATCACATACCAAATTTCATAGACCACATACCAAATTTCATTCTCTCTGAAAAACTGTGCCTATGTGACACATGGGTTTATTATTTTACTGGCTAAGACCCCCCCCCAAAAAAAAAAAAATCNCCCCAAAAAAAAAAATCTAGGGCGTAAATAGACTCTAAATTTGACATACATACCAAAGTTCAAGTCTCTAACTCTTAACATTCCCCTTTTAGACGGGATAAATGAAAACCGTTAAAAAGCGAAAAAACCGTCAACGGTACCTTTGATTGCACCTGTTTCGGGGCACAATTAGATTCCAGATAGGGGACCTATATACCAACTCGGTCAACGCTAAGTGGCAAAGTGCCCATCACGGAAGCCACGGCGTACGGCGGACAATCGGATTTTTTTATTCGATTTTTTGGATTTTACTTAGTACTTTGAAACGTAAAATATCAAATTTTGTGTTGGGGGGGGGGCTCATGATGATTCCAAAGATTCATTATTAAAATAATAAACCAAAATTATTAAAACCCATGGCGTATTTTTTATAGTCAAGTGAAAATAATTATTTATAGCGCGAATGTTTTATGTGTCCAAATTTTTAATTAGGGATTTTAATTAATGAAAATATTTTTATTCATTTGAACAGGTCATAATATACTCAATCAATAACAAATTAGACCTGGTGTCAAATTAGTCCGGGAGCAGTTTTTTAGAATAAAAGTTATATTTTTTTAGTGTGATTATTTTTTATAAGTGCCATCAATATTTGGATATAATTTTGGCAATACACGAATACTTACGGGCTATTAACAGGTGAGTTATAAATTATTTTCAATAATTTTTTACTTTCCTTAGCCTATAAAAAGGAAAGTATTGTAATGGGCTGAAATTTTCTATGTCGAGTTTTAAATGCCAAAACAAGTTTTGAGGCCCCTAGATCTCAAATCTCGAGTTTCAGCCATTAGTCCGTGTGTGTGTCTGTCTGTGAACAAGATATATTATTATTTTTATTATTTATTGTGTTTCACAGGTGTCTAACCTCTGACACATTTCAATGAAAGTTAAATATTCCTATCTCTATCAAAATGAGAGAAAACTGGATAACATTATAATAGTAAAAGGGGGAATAATAGGTACTTACTGTATTATACTCTGTAAAATAAAAGGAAAATGATTAGTTACAAAATATAGCACTTAGGTACTTACTGTATAATACTCTGTAAAAT
>CM022883.1:8628784-8639628 GCA_012654025.1 Pachypsylla venusta
GTCAGCTGAAAGAAAATGGTCCATAAATTTTAATGATTGTCTTCTGATATGGAAATAATGCTCATTAAACGTTCAGGGGCGGCCACAGAAGTGTCAGCTGAAAGAAAATGGTCCATAAATTTTAATGATTGTCTTCTGATATGGAAATAATGCTCATTAAACTTTCAGGGGCGGCCACAGAAGTGTCAGCTGAAAGAAAATGGTCCATAAATTTTAATGATTGTCTTCTGATATGGAAATAATGCTCATTAAACTTTCAGGGGCGGCCACAGAAGTGTCAGCTGAAAGAAAATGGTCCATAAATTTTGATGATTGTCTTCTGATATGGAAATAATGCTCATTACACTTTCAGGGGTGGCCACAGGAGGGTCAGCTGAAAGAAAATGGTTCATAAATTTTGATGATTGACTAAATTTGAAATTCTTTCTCGCCAGGTTAAAACCAATGCTATGATGCACAAAAAAGGTCTGAATATTTTTTTGCCAAAAGCAACGCAAGGGCTTGAAATTTGAAATGGAAAATTTAGGGTGAGAAACTAATTACGCTTTCAATATGAAACTGATGCAACGTGCATGCTAATTTTCATTCCATCTGTTGTCTTATTTACATTACTACTAACTGTTTTCCCGTGCTTCGCTACGGTTACGAAATTCAACAACAATTTCAAGATCTCAAAATTAAAGCTTCTCAATTTTAGATTTTTGGTAAAACCGACCCCCAGAGTGAGCACCACTCCTAGTTAGAAAATTCAATATTTCATTCAAGGATATGACTTTTTTGTACTTTGGAACACCTCTGTATCAAATTTCAGCTTTCTCGCTCATCCGGAAATGGTACTTCTCAATTCCGATTTTTTTGGAGAAAACCGTCATAAATCGATGAGAAACGGGAAAATTTCAAATTTTATATTTTTTATGAGTCCTTATCTACAATTTTTTTTTTTTTTTTTTTTGGGGGGGGCATTTTATGTCATTTTTCGTTATCTTCTTTAGTTTGTCCAATAAAAAACTACAAGTTCATGCTACTAATGAGCGACTACAGTACTACTCGCAACAAGGAGTCAACTGCAGTTTGTCGCTCGGTGTAGCTAGTGCTTGTAGTCGTTTCGAAAATATGACTACCCCTATAAAAATGATACACTACACTAAGAGTTAAGTTAGATAGTAGGTCTAAAGTGTTTTTGAAAGTAGAGCCTGTACAAATGTACATCGTACCTCATTCTGAATTTAGCAAAATTAAATGCCTAAAGCCCATTTATTATATTTTATTCTTACAAAGGCTCCTCATTTGGTCCTTTTGGATTCGTTTTTTTCTTCTCCCTTTATGTGCCCATTTTCCTTCTTATTATTTTTGAGTTTGTGGGGCCCCGGCCATTGGTATTTAGGTTTTATTCTGAAATCCATTAAAATGTAATATAAAACTCACATAGGTATGAGTAAGGCGAAATGCTTTCAAGAGGCACTTGAAACTTTTTATTTTTTCCGTAACGCCCTCTTAACTGAACTTTCCTTTTGGCAGCAGACTTTTCTTGGAAATACAGCTTTTGAACAACAACGTTGTTCCTCTCGAAATCCACTGTCTTGTTTTCGGGTGTGTCCAAAACATGAGAGTTACTTTTTGTGTTAATTTACAGCCATCAGCCATTTAAAATACACGTCATGCTTTTATAGAACAAAGACGACACCATATTTATAGGGCTTACATACCAAATTTCATTGAAATCGGAGAACGTTACACTTTTTAAAATACACGTCATGCTTTTATAGAACAAAGACGACACCATATTATGGGGCTTACATACCAAATTTCATTGAAATCGGAGAACGTTACACTTTTTAAAATACACGTCATGCTTTTATAGAACAAAGACGACACCATATTTATGGGGCTTGCATACCAAATTTCATAGAAATCGGAGAACGTTACACTTTTTAAAATACACGTCATGCTTTTATAGAACAAAGACGACACCATATTTATGGGGCTTACATACCAAATTTCATTGAAATCGGAGAACGTTATATTGTTAAAAATACACGTCATTCTTTTATAGGACACCATATTTATGGGACTTGCATGTCTATCACTGCAATACAAGATGTCTAATATTGTTGACGTGTGTACCCCGTATTTTGTGTTGTAACTAATTATAATTGTTCACTTCTTCTTCTTCTCCCACTACCGACCGGCGCGGCACTCCCAAACTTCGTGACCTAATGCCCTTCAAATGCATCCTCTTGAAATTTGTCTGTTTTGTTTCATTTGAAATGAAACTGAATTTTGTTTTCCATTATGCTTTTGCTTCTGTTTTTAGAATAACAGAATGTTCTCCTGGATGTATCGTGCATATTTTTTTTCATTTCATACAGAAAGGAAAAATTTTTGAGAAACATATTTTTTGTTCCCAAAATAGTACAACACGGTGTCGAATCGTGGCCATCACATCACTTTGATTGGGGCCATCACAAAAAGACTTCTTTTTTTGCTGAACGTCTCTTGAACATTAAAGACGAGAGATTTAAGGAGCATCCACACTTTTTATTAAATAGGCATCCTAGACCCATACCAACGATCATCCTCCCTTAATATACCATCATAGAACTTACAAGGAGATCCTCTGTCTTTCTATCCTATAGACCCATACTCAAGTTCCAACGATCATCCTCCCTTAATATACCATCATAGGACTTACAAGGAGATGCTCTGTCTTTCTATCCTATAGACCCATACTCAAGTTCCAACGATCATCCTCCCTTAATATACCATCATAGGACTTATAAGGAGATCGTCTGTCTTTATATCCTATAGACCCGTACTCAAGTTCTAACGATCATCCTCCCTTAATATACCATCATTGTTTATGATCGAATTCTGACAATCTGATGTACGTAACTAAATCATCTTTCTCAGGGGGGTCGTCGGGTTATACGTTATACGTACAGCATAACGAAAATATTGGTGTTAAAATTAGACCTTTATTTAGTTCGATAAATAATAATTTTGATAAATCCAATAGCCATATTTAAAAATGGCTGCCAAATTACCCCCCCCCCTACTAAGGGGGGGTAATTTGCTCTGAATATTTATGATTTTTAATAATTAACTTAAGACTAGACCCCTTAAAAACAACTGGAAGAAACGTTAAGGTCGTATCGCACTATTTGTCATGATTTCAAATTTGGCACAATTAATTTGATCTATATATTTGTTGAATTTGTGTGTTTGGTATATATTTCTGCCCCTTATCACACAAGTTGATGAGCATTTCAATTTTTTTTTTTTTTTGGTAATATATACAAGGTGTCCATAAAGTCTCACCCCACCCCCCGTATCTCGAGAATGGCTGAAAATATAAGAAAACGCAAAAACACGTATCCCTTAGATTTTAGGGGGATTCAATTTAGACTAAAAACTTTTTGGCCTCGGCCAGCCGTTTAGGCTGGGCACCGACTTGCTTCAAAATCTTAAATGAGAAGGTATATCAAGTGACACCTTGTTTTAAAGGTCTCGTTAATACGAGTTCTTTACAGAAAACCAGAGCTCCGTTCATGAATTACGGGGTGGAACATGTGACCCATTCTCTTTGCGGCCGCACCGAAATGGTACTTAAAAATGCCTAGAAATAATTTTTTATGATCCCAAATAAGTAATTTAGTAAAAAATAGTGTTCCAACAAGATGGTTGTCCCGCCCACTTCGACCGCAGAGTTCGAGCTTTCTTAGACCAAAATTTTCAAAACAGCTGGATAGGTTTGGTCTAAGAAGGCTCGATTTCTGCGGTCAAAGTGGGCGGGACAACCATCTTTTTTACTAAATTACTTATTTGGGATCATAAAAACTTATTTCTAGGCATTTTTACCTACCATTTCGGTGCGGCCGCAAAGGGAATGGGTCACATGTTCCACCCTGTAATTCGTGAACGGTAGATCCTAGAGAGCTCTGGTTTTCTGTAATGAACTCGTATTAACAAGACCTTTAAAACAAGGTGTCACTTGATATACCTTCTCATTTAAGATTTTGAAGTCAGTCGGTGTCCAGCCTAAACGGCTGGCCGAGGCCAAAAAATTTTTACTCAAAAATTAATCTCCCTAAAATCTAAGGGATACGTGTTTTTGCGTTTTCTTATAGTTTCAACCATTCTCGAGATACGGTGGGTGGGGTGAGACTTTATGGACACCCTGTATATTTATTTATTTGAAACATACTATAATTAACAAGTAAATATTTTCTTAGCTAATCTAAATTTAAAATTTAAGCTTCAAATACGATTCTGATCGAAATACTAAATGTATTTTCTTCACTTGTGTAAGTTTAGGTAATTGAGGACTTGGGCGTCCACAGGCAACTCAGAAATATTTTTTGAAGGTAAAATTAATATTAATGAATTTGTTTTCAAAAACGATAAAACAATGACAAACGTGTTTGTCATGCGTGGAAACCATATCAGACTAGACAAATTTTGGTCACCTTTGTGTTTGATCAAATACCGAATTCGATCAGGTATATTTTGTCCATTACACTGTTTGAAGTAAAAAAAAAAAAATGACAAAATTTGGCTTCATGACAAATAGCGTGATATGAATACGACCATTATTAGGAGCAGAAGTTTTCTCTGGCGAATTTTATACCTTCACCGCTAGGGTGACGTTATCTCCCTCCCGCCCTTCTTTCATCAGAATGTGTTTATACTTTTTTTTCTTTCCATTTTCGCAGTCGAAATAAAATGTTATGACACCCAAGAGAACTGACGTATATTTTGACGTAAAAAGGTAAATTATAGGCGAAACAGCTGCTGCAGTCACGGCAAGGGTGGTCCGCAGTGTTTATACTCCTTTTCCAGATTAGATTCCCTTGAGTTTTTTATAATGTGGACATTTGGAACTGTCGCATTTTAGTTACCAAACTTATTTTCTTACTAAAAAGTACGTTTTACTACAAATGTCTCTTGTAAGTGACCGTGGTACTTCTCCTGTAAAAACCTTTTCCTCCGAGTGTGATTTTCTTATAATGGAGATGAAAATGTAGAGGAGACCCGATCGGCCCCTTATACCTGTATTANAGATTCCCTTGAGTTTTTTATAATGTGGACATTTGGAACTGTCGCATTTTAGTTACCAAACTTATTTTCTTACTAAAAAGTACGTTTTACTACAAATGTCTCTTGTAAGTGACGTGATCCTGTGAAAACCTTTTCCTCCGAGTGTGATTTTCTTATAATGGAGATGAAAATGTAGAGGAGACCCTACCGGCCCCTTATACCTGTATTATCAAAATGGAGTGCAAACTTCCGTCTTATATCAGCTTAGATGTTAAAGGGACGTTGAGCAAATACAACGTCAGCGACGCAGACGTTGTCCAAAAATATCGATCCTTGATCGCGTTTTTTTTTTTTTTTTTTTGAAGAAACTCAAATTGTTCGAATAAATAAGCTGATTGAGGTGCTGTATAATGTTTGGTGCACCCGCATGACTTTTTGTCTTTTTTCCTATTTTTCCGCAAGTCTTCCAACAAGCATTTTTGCGGCCGAGCCCTTGCTAATGGAAATAAGATATCAATAATTTTAAGTAAGTCCGAGTACTTAGATTGGAGACTGAGAAATTAGATATCAATGATTTTAAGTAAGTCCGAGTACTTAGATTGGAGACTGAGTCTCCTAACCTAACCAACCTAAGTAGAAAATTCGAAAATATCTTTTTTCAAATTTTCGACTCGACCAGTATTTTAAAATAAATATATTATTTGACCACCTTTCATTTTTGCGTAGGGTCAAACCCCTTCTCACTGAATGTATGATTCGAAATAAAACTATCTAAGTGGACGGCAGTGCAACAGGCCAAGTTCTGACCTAACGCACGTAGTGTGTATATTTACACGAAACGTTTCATGTTTTTTCTAACCCCCCCATAACTCTGCCCATTTTATGATAATGTTTTGTAATTTGAAACGGAGGTAACTTACTGACCCAGAATGACTTCTTTGAAATTTCAAACCCCAGATACAGGGGTTCAAAAATGAATTTTATGGCACTCATTCACTGACTCACTGGCTCATGAAAATTATAGAGCACTTCCGGTGTAGGTAGAAACGCGAAATTTTGCAAATAGTAAAATGTAAAGTAGTAACTATATAACTATAGTAAAATGAAATAATAATAACCTTAAGATAAATGAGAAACGTGACCAAAAATTACAACAAATAATATCTAATGACTGATTGGTGAGCTGTGTATCGTTGCAACCAGCCAAAGGCTGACAGTCAAAAATTATTGGTTTATTATTCCTCTCTAATCAGAATATTTTTAAAGGTCATCGTGCCAAATGAAACTTTTCTTTGTACATTTCTATCGAAACTAACTTGTAATGGAAAATCTATAATTTATGGAAAATGTTTATTTTTCCACACCATTTCCTTTGAATAATAGTAGGTTGACTATTGGGAACGAGACGGAAGGGAGCGAGAGACGATGGACGGAGACAAAGGAAAGGGGCAGAGACGGACGATGGACGGAGACAGAAGAAATGGTGTGGGCAGAGAAAGGACGGAGTTGCTGAGGAAGATGAAGTCTGTGGAGTGAATNAGACGATGGACGGAGACAAAGGAAAGGGGCAGAGACGGACGATGGACGGAGACAAAGGAAAGGGGCAGAGGACGGACGATGGACGGAGACAGAAGAAAGGGTGTGTGCAGAGAAAGAACGGAGTTGTGGAGGAAGATGAAGTCTGTGGAGTGAATTTATGTTAACATGGATGTTACCGAACTAAAGCAACATGGGGCAATGTCAGTTCATGGATCAACGAGAGGGAAGGAACAGTGAGAGTGGAAGAAGACAAAAGAAAGGGTGTGGGCAGAGGAAGAACAGAGTTGGGGACGAAGATGATGCTGATGTTGGTGGAGTGACAGGTGAAGGAATTTATGTTAACATTGGTGTTACCGAAGTAAAGCAACATTTGACAATGTGTGGTTGGATCAAAAACATTCATAGCGGGAGCAGGCAACTGGCGGATTATGCATTAGGCGTGGACAAGACGGAAGGAGGTATAAGACGATCGACGAAACAGTGAGAGATGAAGTAGACAAAAGAAGTGATGTTGGCACTGAAAGAACTGAGTTGGGGAAGAAGAAGAAATGTATGTTAACATAGAGTTTAGCGACGTAAAGCAGTATTGGATGTCGTAAGTTGTTGGATCAATAGATTGAGAAAGTATGAAACGAAGAACGACACAGTTGGAGTGGACGAAAACTCATCATTATGAAGCTTTCAACATAAAATATTTCAAAAATTCTGAATCCTAAACACCTCAGAATATGAGTTGCTGTCTCTTTCACCATCTGTTCCTATAATTAAAACTATGTTTAAAACCAGATATTTTCCTCCTTTGGTGTATAAAAATACCGGAACCTCGGTTTCAGTTAATCATTTGGTACAAAATGAAAAACATAAAAAAATAAGGTATACGAAAAGGTAAAAAATTTTTCCGGTAGATGGACGGGTTGGTGCGGAAGGATGGGGGCCAGATGGAATGTAAAAATTGCTTTTGGGGGTAAAAAAACACGAAAGGAAAAAGATTTTCGTTGTTGGAAGATTGCCCTGATATTTTTTTCTCTCGACTGCTAATAAATTTCCTTAAAAATAAGGGAAAAAATGCAAACAAGGTGTCCCTCCTCTTCTCCTCTGTTTTTTGGCTCTTTATATTTCCCCNTTTTGTTTTCTGCTTAATCAGAGGGAGTTGAAATTTTAATAATCCCGCGTACCTAATCTTTTTCACTCGGTGTTTTGTTTGTTAGGGTGTCTTTGAGCCAACAATGGGACCCAATTACTTCTGAGGACACGATGGTTGGCTTTAATATGACTGGAATAGGATACTATTTTTCATTTAAGGATGTCCTTTTCGGAGCACTTCAGAGGACATTTGGGTTTAGTATTATCTTAATTTTTTTTTTACCTTTCAAGGTTTATAGAATGTGAGTATCCAATGATGAATTTTATGGTATATAGGTCTCATATGAGATCCAAATGCTCACCGAAATGAAAAATTATACAAATGAAAAGTGTTTTGTAGATATATTTTATTTTAAAATAATGGTTCTTTTCGCATCATTTCTTCAGGGTAATCTCTTTTACATCCCATTCCCATGTCCTAACGAATATTCCGGAATGACATGACATATAAAAGAGACGGCAAATTATTCAGAAAATTTCTGCTCAGGACTAGCAACCTCCGGTCCAAGAGCCAATGTCCTAAACAACTCGACCTCAGAGGAGAAGTTAAAGTTATTAGAACCGAACCTTTCTGGGAGTGATAACCAGAAATACACCAAAACGTAATCTTTCTGTTATTTTTTTAGGCAGCCGATCATTTCATTAAGCTTCACCCCCTAAGGTTTGGAATCCTAACATCTCAACCTCATGGACTGAGGTGTATTGGGGTTACCTTATTTCCCTATTTAAGTTTCAACGGCCCAGAGTTTGAGCAGTCTTCTTACCAGGTTGTTTTGGACGAGTTCTCTAAAGTTTAGTGACCCAATGATACTCACTCTTCAATTGAGTAGGACACTGCAATCAAAGATTACGTGAGAGGCTGTTCCCTCTTCCTCCCCACATAGTATACACAATGGGGTTTCCCTAAAGATTCCCATATTGTGTAGGTGTTTTCTAAGACCACAATGTCCCGTTATTAGTCCAGTGACCTGTCTCATTTGTTTCCAACTTAAGCGAAGGAGACCAGAAATTAGAGATTTTGGTCTCGGTCAAAGGCAGCCGTTCAGTTTCAAATGCTTCTCCTAATTTCTTGACAAAATCCTTGTCCTTAGTTACCTCCGCAATACTGAGCTTTGTGTGGTCCGGGGGATTAAATTTATAAGGACGTAGCCGAATTCATGAAGCTTGTCGGTGAAATTTATTGTAGGAAGATATTTCCCTTAGCAATTAATTATCTTATACTTAGGGTATATTGCTGTAAATACATAATTCAAATCTTTCTGGTCGAGGGAAAAATACGTACGTAAAAAAATAGCTACGTACAAGGACTATTTCAGAGGAAACGACCCTACATTTCTGCTTGGATGCAAAACTTTTGAAGCTATACTACAAAAAGGAACAACATTAAATCATTGTCGAAAAAGGTTTTCCGAGTTTGCACTTTTCCGACAGAAAGCGAATTGTAATGCGGTCACAGCTAAGCTTATCTTATTCCTCATGCTCTGATTTGTCTGCGATGCTTATCTTTCTGTGTAATTAATTAGTGGCGGCTGGAGACAGAGATTGATATAAAGTTCGAAATCTTGACTTTCTGGCTCAACTCACTGCTTCTTGCTTTGTGCACCTATTTTATTTGATTTAAACGATCCTGTGATAGGAGGAGAGACATCACACGAAAATTGTTTTTTAGGGGGTTAAAAACCGCTGACACATTACAAATTTGAGAATCAAAATACCCCCCACCCCTAATATTCAAACAAAAATATAAATATATATATAAGAAAGTTAATCAAAACAAAAAAATATTTGAAGTTATAGGAACTTCTCTTATGGAGTTCCACTTTTAATAAAAGGGGTAAAAACATGGCAGTTAGGTACTTCTCCCATTGAGTTCCGTGTTTAATTGAAGAGTTAAAAACATGCCCAATCGCCGCATTTGAAGTTATAGGAAATGGAGTTCCACTTTTAATAAAAGAGGTAAAAACATACCAAAGTACCGCAGTGGTAGTTAGGTACTTCTCCCATCGAGTTCCGTGTTTAATTAAAGAGTTAAAATCATGCCCAATTGCCGCATTTGCAGCTATAGGAACTTCTCATATGGAGTTCCACTTTAGAAAGAGTTAAAAACATGCCAAAGTACCGCAATGGCAGTTAGGTACTTCTCACATGGAGTTCTACTGTTAATAAAAGAGTTAAAAACATACCAAATCGCCGCTTTGGAAGTTAGGAACTTCTCACATGGAGTTCCACTTTAAATGAAAGAGTTAAAAACATGCCAATGTGCCGCAGTAGCAAAGTTGTAGAAAACTTTTTTTGTCCTCTGGGATTTGACAAAATGTTCAACTTTTGAAATTGTCTGTTGTCTGACGTGGAACCGTAAACTTTTTATACCTGGAGTTGTATTAAGTTGGAAGTCGTTTTTTATTGATTTCATGGTATGATGGAGTAAACAGCTTGAGCTAAACTTAGAATGGTTAGAGTAGGTCGTAGTGGGGTCAATGGTCCAATAGAGTAATGGCACCAGTCTGTCAAATTATAGACATGGACCTATACTTTCTAAGAATGGTTAAAATAGGTCTTAATAGGGTAAATGATCCAGTAGGGTAATGGCACCAGTCTGTCGAATTATAGACATTGACCTTCACCTTCTAAGAATGGTTAAAATAGGTCTTAATAGGGTAAATGATCCAATAGGGTAATGGCACCAGTCTGTCGAATTATAGACATTGACCTTCACTTTCTAAGAATTGCTAAAATAGGTCTTAATAGGGTAAATGGTCCAATAGGGTAATGGCACCAGTCTGTCGAATTATAGACATTGACCTATCATCGTGTCCGATGGTAGCCTCAGGCATATAACTTCCTTCCCTATTTTTTTTTTTATTTTTTTTACTACTTTTACTTTCTTTATCCTTTGGAAAGGAAAGTATTGTAATGGACTAAAATTTTCAATTTGAGTTTTCACTGCCAAAACACGTTTTGAGGTCCCCCGAGACCAAATTTTGAATTTCAGCCATTCGTGTCCGTGTGTGTGTCTGTCCATCTGTGAACAAGATATGTCAAGAGCGGTAAGCTAGATACTTGAAATGTGTTTTTTTTTTTTTTTTTTTTTTTTTTTTTTTTTTTTTTTTTTTTTTTTTTTTTTT
>CM022883.1:8639637-8656062 GCA_012654025.1 Pachypsylla venusta
CAGCTACCCACATTGACCTCACCCAGCCTGGGTTGGGCCGGAAAAAGCCAACGATACGTGGTGTTCCCAAGCGGTCACCCATCCAAGTACTGACCACGCCCGGACGTTGCTTAACTTCAGTGATCTGACGGGAACTGGTGTATTCAACGTGGTATGATCGTGCATGCCAGTTTTATTCCATTGAAGACACACTAAACTTTTTGTTGAAATGGAGTATAACCCTTCGGTTTTTTTTGCTGATCTTTTTAGCAGTTTTCACTACAAAATTGAAAATCGAAAACATCGAAAATATCAGCCAATTACGCAATAATTTCTACTTTTTTTATATATGGAAAAAAGAAGTCGTGTGATATTCACACTTTTCACCCGTTCTTTGTGCTTTGAAAAACATATCTAAAGTAAAGTTCAGGAAAAAATGAAATATAAAATTTTAGTCCTCCACCATATAAATTCATGTTGGCCTTTGTTTTTTATTTTCATTTTGTTTTTACAAGCACTCTCAATTTAAGATAAGATGCCCCCCCCCCCCCCCNAGCAGATAAGTGTCTCAACACATAACGGACCGAGGCAAAAATTGAGGATTACTCCGTGGGACCGGCCATTTTTTTTCTTTTCCTACTATTTATTACCTAGCAGATAAGTGTCTCAACACATAACGGACCGAGGCAAAAATTGAGGATTACTCCGTGGTACAGGCCATTTTTTTCTTCTTTTCCTACTATTTGTTACCTAGCAAATAAGTGTCTCAACACATAACGAGCCGAGGCAAAAATTGAGGATTACTCCGTGGGACCGGCCATTTTTTTTCTTTTCCTACTATTTATTACCTAGCAGATAAGTGTCTCAACACATAACGGGCCGAGGCAAAAATTGAGGATTACTCCGTGGGACATGCCATTTTTTTTCTTTTCCTACTATTTATTACCTAGCAGATAAGTGTCTCAACACATAACGGACCGAGGCAAAAATTGAGGATTACTCCGTGGTACAGGCCATTTTTTTTCTTTTCTTACTATTTATTACCTAGCAGATAAGTGTCGCAACACATAACGGACCGAGGCAAAAATTGAGGATTACTCCGTGGTACAGGCCATTTTCCATGACGCCTGGCATTTCTCGAACACATTGAAACGCCCCTTCTATCCGGTGTTACAGTGTTTTCACGTCAGGCACTGGAGTTACATAAACCATGAATTTGATGAAACCTACAAAAAGTATAGTCTAATGGATTACATTCCGGCGATCTCCCACCCGCTCTAAGAACCGCCCCCCCCCCTGTTTCCGAACTCTCTGTTCAGGTGTTCACGAACAGTGATTCTGAAGTGGGTAGGAGGTCCATCTTGCATAAACCACATCTCTCGGCCTGGTGAGTGACCAGTAAGTAAAACCTCACTGGATGTTGCTTGACTTCAGCGATCTTACAAGAACTGTATTATTCGCGTTCCATTGGCGCTTGATTTTTTTCCCTAGACCTTCTTCGTTATGCCCATTTCGAGTTTTCGACTGAAATTTTCGAGTTTTCAATGCCAAAACACGTTTTGAAGTCTGTAGAGCGGAAATACAATTATATATTACACTTCATCCTAAGTTGTATTTTTCAATTTCTCATATATGAAATTGATATGAATTGGCACCAAATTTCAAGTCCTAGCTCTTTCCATTCTGGTTTTAGGCGGAACCGCCAAAAAGCGGACTTCAACCGCTAATTAGCGGCCTAAGTTTTATTCAACCTAAGTTGTATTAAATTTCTTGTATGAAATTGATATGAATAGGCACCAAATTTCAAGTTCTAGCTCTTTTTTTTTGCAAAAACCGCTAAAAACACGGCATAAAACCGCCAACGGTATATTCTATTTCCACCAAAAGCTTATTTTGCCGTTCATGGCATAAAACTGACATACATAATAAATTTCAAGTCTCTAGCATTTGCCGTTCTTGAGATATCTTATTCTCAGACAGACGGACAGACAGACACTCACTCACACGGACCAATGGCTAAAACTCGAGATTTGGGCTCTGGGAACCCCAAAACGTGTTTTGGTATTGAAAAACTCTCCTTTTTATAGGATAAGGAAAGTAAAAATAGGCTTGGTACTAAAATTGGTAGTTTTTGAAAAAAACACGCTTTGCCTTTATTTAATGATAACATCTCCAAGAGGATCCATTTGACTTTTGCCTCACCAAGTATATCAACAGCGGCCTTTGCGCTTCATAAGTATAAAATAGATTTGGAATCGCGCCAAGTTAAATGAAAAACGAATTGGTAGGCGTAAGGCGTAAGGTCATTTTTATCAAATATTGCTTTTATTTTAGCAGAACTCTCCTAGTTCCAATCAATTTTTGGATTCCTCAGCAAAGTATAAATACTTGAAAAGCAGTCATTGTCTAATGACAATACAAGCCCCCCCCTCTCCTGACAATACAGGCCCCCTCCCCTGCTATGCCTTTTCTCCGGAATATCTCTCTAATCGAACCCAAATCTTGTAACAAAAGCTTTTATTGAATAGCTGTGAGAGGGAGGAAAAGAGGCTTCTCTCTCTGTCTCTCTCCCTATTCCCAGATATTTAATATGCAACTTCCAACGCAAAAATTTACAAATTTAATGTTTAAATATGCCATTATCTTTGGGTTCAACCCAAATAACAGGAACCTTTTCAAATTTATTTCTCCCACACTCTTTCCCAAGATTGTATCTTAGGGTACGACCAATTTCGGTTTTTACCCTCTTTTTGAGAGTTAGGTGCCCTTTACATCTTATTTATCCTAAACATCTTATCCCGCGGGTGAATGTACATATTTTAGGTGTCGATACATATTTTAGGTGTAGATACTAAGGGCTCTTGAGTGCTATAAGGTAATCACTGGGCGAGTTCCTGAGGAACTTCATAACACTTAGGGCTCAATTTTTATTTGGTAAAATACTCAAAATAATAGGAAAAATCCTGTCTTAGCTTGGGATTGAACACATGAACACACACTCTTTTTTTTACCAGGCAAGTGATAAAACACTCTGCTACCAAGGCAGTTCAGGACCGATGGCTATCCGAATACATGAGAAATTAGTATATACATAGAAAAATAGAAATACTTGATTCCATTAGAATAAAAAAACAGTAAAGACACGTTGAATACACCAGTTCTCTTAATATCACTCAAGTTAAGCAACTTTGGTACGTTGATGGCCCTACACAGGGTAGGTAATGTTTAACAGACGATAAGTCCAAAAAAAGTNAGGGCTATCCGAATACATGAGAAATTAGTATATACATAGAAAAATAGAAATACTTGATTCCATTAGAGTAAAAAAACAGTAAAGACACGTTGAATACACCAGTTCTCTTAATATCACTCAAGTTAAGCAACTTTGGTACGTTGAAGCCCTCGTGATGCTGGCCCTACACAGGGTAGGTAATGTTTAACAGACGATAAGTCCAAAAAAAGTCCTTGAAATGGCCATGAAAGTCAACACTTTTTTTTTAATTTGGCTTAACGTCTCTGGAAACTTACAAACCAACTACCCACATTGAACTCACCTAGTCTGGGTTGGGCCGTAAAAATAGCCAGCAACACGAGGGCGCGAACCCACGTGGACACCCACATGGTACAAACTCGCTGGACGTTGCTTCACTTCAGGGATCTGAGATATTCGAAGACTGTCCCACTTTAAATGACCCATTCTGTATACAAGTGTACATTATGCTTTCAAAAAAAATGAAGCCCAATATCCATATAGATAGATATCCTATGTATCGTTGGAAAGTTTTTATTACACCAAAAACACAAAACTTACTTTACAAAAAACGTCCCTTTTCTCCCCACCATCATCAGAAAATCTCATTTTTCAAATCCTTCTAAACCTAACGAAGCCATTAAGTAGGCAAATAATCTGTTCACACTATCTAGAAATGTTTTTACCAGAAATTCTTTCTTCTTCTTTTTGAAATTACGTAATATAGTGCCCCAGTCCCCAATTCCCCGCTTCTCATCGAGAAAAAAAATAATTTCCACTCTTAAAAAGCAAAATTTTCCATTTCTTACAAAAATAGAAAGCTTTTTCCGACGTAGTTACGATCACTATTCTGTCTGTCGACCTTTTTTTTGTACGTCCTCCCTCCCCCCCTCATACATTAATGTATTTCAGAAATTAGTTAGCATTTGGTTGAAATGGTGGGTGGGGGATATGAAAATACATTAGAAAGATAGTTGTTAAGAAAAAGGGTCACACTAAACCCTAATGATAAAAGATATACAGGAGGAAATAATAATTGTAAAGTTGTTTTTAGGAGGAACATATTAGGGGTCAATGGAACACGCTAATAAATTACTGTGCAAAAGCAGTTGCATTAGGCAGTTAGTGCTTATTCACTTTCTTTATCATTTGACTCATCTATCTCCGGAATTTTTAGAAATTGGGGGACATCGAACTGTTAAATTACTGTGCAAAATATTTTTGCACAGTTGTATTGGCCAGTAATTGCCCATTCATTTTCTTTATCATTTAACTCATCTATCTCCGGAATGTTTAGAAATTGGTGGAAATCGAACTGATAAATTACTGTGCAAAATGTTTTTGCACAGTTGTATTGGCCAGTAATTGCCCATTCATTTTCTTTATCATTTGACTCATCTATCTCCGGAATCGAACTGGTAAATTACTGTGCAAAATATTTTTGCCACTATGTTGGCAGAGTTTGCCTCTGCATTATTCATTTATAATGAAGCCATGTGTACCTTTTATAGTCTTCTAATTAAGGGTCAGTGCTTTTTCAGAAATAGGTTAACATATTTTTTTTTTTTGCAAAAGTTTTTTCTAAAAGCCTTGTAAAGATAGATATTTTCAAAGGTTGAATTCTTTATTGCAATCCTGGTGTGATGTAAGCTTCTGTATCTCTGTAATTTGGTCTAGCGTAATTTGTATACAGGGCGAGTCAATTTGAGTAGAACAGTCTCATATTTTAGTTATCTACTGTTGGAGATACTCTAATCTGATTGGACTTTAGAAAACTGAGAAATGATTAAAATATAAAAAAAAAAACTCTGCCAATGTAACACATGGATTTATTATTTTACTGGCTAAAAGAATACCCCCCCCCCACAAATCTGGACTTAATTAGAACCTAAATTTTGACATACATATATACCTAATTTCGAGTCTCTGGCTCTTACCATTCTCTTATTAGTCAGGATTAATGAAATCCGCTAAAAAGCGGTGAAAACCGCCAGCGGTACTGAAACTCTAAATATGATATACATAGCAAATTTCAAATCTATAGCTCTTACTCTCTCTTTTTAGATAGCAATACTGAAATCCGCTAAAAACCGGAATACATCGCAAAGGATATATTCGGTTGCATCCAAAAGTTTCAATGTATACTGGGATCAAGAGTGGAGTTCATTAATGTTCACAAAAACAACGGCAACATAATAAATATCCATACAAAGTCTCATTTAAATTGGTAAACGTGTTCGAGAGTGTTAAAACCAGATCTCAATTCTTTCCACTAATCGATTCCAAAGGTTCATTATTGAAAATATTAAAGAAACAATCATAGAAAAGATAGATTTTAACTTGCATTTGACAATTTTTAAAATAATAAAAAAACTGAGGCATTCGTCAGTTGCATGCCCAGAGTCATCAAGTTATGCACTTTATGCAACTATGCAGTCATGTCATCATACAATAAGCAGCTCTACCTTTAAACTTTAAAATTTTCTTTTATGAAAATGGGCGTGCAAAGCTAAGTGCTGTACTAGAGGTACATAATTTATGGCTTGTAAACACGCACTCCCCGACCTTCCCTTATCTAGGAGTTTGGTTTTAAGGAGTTTGAGCTGGCTGGTGCCGAGCTACGATATTTCTCTTCTGGTCTGACAGGATATAATTTAGAGAGCTCATTCTTTGTCTGTTTTCGACAGTAAGAATTTAGTGAGCTGATGAAAATAATGTACCTATGTTAGACAATTAGTCGACAAATAGCTTCCATGCTTATAGTACCCCATTGCCCTAAGTTGGTTTAAAAGTAGTTCTTTAAACTCTAGACCTCACTCTCCGGCTGACGCAATATAATAAGCAAATGGAACATAATAAATGCCCATATGAAATTTCATCAAAATTAGGATAAACCGTTCGACAGTTATCGTTGAACAAACTGACAGAAGTTTCGCCAATTCATGTCCCCATGACGGGTTTCATCAAAAACTTGATCGGCACAAACAGACAGACGTTTAATTCATTTCAATTGGAAAAATTGAAGTCACCATGGCGGGGTTTCATCAAAAACTTGATCGTCACAAACAGATAGACGTTTAATTCACTTCGTTTGGCCAATTTAAGTCCCCATGACGGGTTTCATCAAAAACTTGATCGTCACACAAATAGACGTTTAATTCACTTCGTTTGACCAATTGAAGTCCCTATGACAGAGTTTCATCAAAAACTTGATCGTCACAAATAGACGTTTAATTCACTTCGTTTGGCCAATTTAAGTCCTCATGACGGGTTTCATCAAAAACTTGATCGTCACAAATAGGCGTTTAATTCACTTCGTTTGACCAATTAAAGTCCCCATGACAGAGTTTCATCAAAAACTTGATCGTCACAAATAGACTTTTAATTCACTTCGTTTGGCCAATTTAAGTCCTCATGACGGGTTTCATCAAAAACTTGATCGTCACAAATAGACGTTTAATTCACTTCGTTTGACCACTTGATGTCCCCATGACGGGTTTCATCAAATACTTGATCGTATGGCTACGAGCAGTTATCAGTTATGAGAAAAGAGACCTCGTTTTACTACTAGGTTAACTAAGGTTTTGTTTTCCCTGACCGTTTCGCTGGTAAATAGCTACTCAATTATCCTTACGAGGCTGAGTGCACCTCGATGAAGCCAGCCATATTATCTGATATTAAACTAGATCTCACTTCGTCCTATCAATTTCATTTTCAATAATGAACCTTTGGAATCGACGACGAGGAAAAAGGAATTACCCCCCTTCCAAGGACAATCCATTCGTCTCAATATATAACCCATATACCTACCTTTAAAAAAAAAGTTATACCTCGAAGGGTTTCGGTTAGGTCAAATGGTTTCGCATTACTTCAGGGCACTCCTTTTTACAGCCATGCCATTCCGAAATCGAGAAAATTCGATCACAACATTTTCACTTTTTAACGGTATTCGGACCCACAGTTTCCAGACCAAGAGAGTAAATGGACTTAACAGCTCGGCCACGGAGATCGTCCAAACTCATGTACCTAATAATAAATTGTAATTTGCAGAGTTTTTATAATGAGAACTGCTTGATCTTGATGTCATTAAAAAAAAATTCTCGCACATTGCATAGTCAATATTATTATTTAAATACCAGGCATTCATTAAACTATTCAAAACTTTCATTTTATCTTCAAGTAGAGAGGGAACATTGCCTCCGAGAGAACCTCCATTGTCTCACCGGAGTGCGTGCTTCAGTTTTTCTGATACCAATTGCCGGTTCAAGACCAATGGAGTGGGTCTCTGACCCCTTGGCATAGAGATGTAAATAATGTATTGAAATCAAGGGAGATTATGTGGAAAAATAAGACGCAGTGTGTTTTTAATTTCTTTCTCCATCCAGTTTAGGCCACGAGCTTTTGGAACCGCTCTCTTATATTATTCTGGAGTGATTCTGTTGGTGCTGTGGCCTTTTTTGGCCTGAGATCAATGCGAACATTATTTATGCATCTCGCCTTGTATAAGTAAAAACAATCTCATCACAAATGGGATTTCTAATTTGGCTCTTATATTATTCTGGAGTGATTCTGTTGGTGCTGTGGCCTTCTTTGGCTTGAGATCAATGTGAACATTATTAATGCATCTCACCATGTAAAGTAAATGCAATCTCATCACAAATGGGATTTCTAATTTCGCTCTTATACTATTCTGTAGTGATTCTGTTGGTGATGTGGCCTTCTATGGCCTGAGATCAATGTGAACATTATTTATGCATCTCGCCATGTATAAGTAAATGCAATCTCATCACAAATGGGATTTCTAATTTGGTTCTTATATTATTCTGGAGTGATTCTGTTGGTGCTGTGGCCTTCTTTGGCCTGAGATCAATGTGAACAGTATTAATGCATCTCACCATGTATAAGTAAATGCAATCTCATCACAAATGGGATTTCTAATTTGGTTCTTATATTATTCTGAAGTGATTCTGTTGGTGCTGTGGCCTTCTTTGGCCTGAGATCAATGTGAACATTATTAATGCATCTCACCAGTAGTATGCAATCTCATCACAAATGAATTTCTAATTTGGCTGTAGGATACAATTTTACATGCTTCAACTGTTTACTTACTGCCACTAGATGAGGTTGCTGAGATGATGGTGGGGGTAAATTTATTAACTTCCAACCCTCCACTCGAGAGTTCCCGAGGGATGAATATATCTAGTTTGCTCTTCACTTTGCTTTTGCCTATCTGTATGCGTTTTCTTCATCTTCTTCTTGCTCCTCTTTTTCATTTCTTCAGCATATATTTTGAATTTCTTTTAGAAAGAGTGGGAGGTATACGATGATATTCTGAACTATCGATAGTCGAGTCCCAAGGTATCTAAAACCACGATTGTCCCATTTTTATTGCTATAAATCAACCAAACTAACCTCTTAGGGACTATAAATACATTTTTTAGGACTAGACGATGAGCAATTAAGTTAGAATGAGTGGGAGGTATACGATGATATTCTGAACTATCGATACTCGACTCCAAAGGTATCGAATGCCACGATGCCCTTTTTTTTATTACTGTAAATCAATAAAACTAACCTATTAGGGACTATAAAAAATATAACTTTTAGGACTAGTAGATGAGTAATGCAAGTTTCAACGGAAATGTAAAGTCTGGAGATATTGAGATTATATCCAGGATTTGACGGTAGCCAAAATGTTAAAAGAACGCTATTTTCTCGTTATGGAAGAGTAGAGATTGTAGTCAGAGATGAAGAATGCCTGGCAAGTACCAGAAAACAGACAAACCCATGAAGTGATAAAATATTTTTAAAAATGGATGGAAGCATTATTATTTGGTATAACCTTTGTTACATTAATTAGAAATTTCACAATTTGAATGACAACTATTATATAGCCATTCAAAATAAAGAAAAAAACTATCGAAATCTATCGATAGTGGTCAATCGACAATCGCTAGTTCTTCACTTTTATTCTGAATTTTATTCAGATGCTTTTTTATTTCGGAAATCAATTTAGAAAGTTTTTGAGGATAAACAGTTCACTTCAGTGAATTTTTAGCACAGCTTAGGAAAGTTTGAACAGTTCACTTCAGTGAATTTAAACTGTAAGAATGAATTTCATAGATCATGTGCAGCACAGCTTAGGAAAGTTTGCACAGTTCTCTTCAGTGAATTTAAACTGTAAGAATGAATTTCATGGAACATGTGCAGCACAGCTTAGGAAAGTTTGAACAGTTCTCTTCAGTGAATTTAAACTGTAAGAATGAATTTCATAGAACATGTGCAGCACAGCTTAGGAAAGTTTGCACAGTTCTCTTCAGTGAATTTAAACTGTAAGAATGAATTTCATAGAACATGTGCAGCACAGCTTCGGACAGTTTGAACAGTTCTCTTCAGTGAATTTAAACTGTAAGAATGAATTTCATAGAACATGTGCAGCTCAGCTTGGAAAAATTCTCTGCAATCAATTGTTTTCTAATTTTGATAAAAAAATATGTTCTAGTGATAACCAGTTCTTAGCCATCTTAACTAGCACCGCATGCACCAGAATATAAAACTTAGAATCAAATATAAGTGCTTGCTTGGTGCGAGGGCCTACCTCTGGGCGTGGTAGATGATTTGATGTGGACGCACACTAAGTCTCAAATGTTTCCTATACAGGGTGTCTCAAAAGAAGGAGCGGATATGAAACACGTATTTCTTTATTCAAAAGGGAAATAAGGAAATGGTGATTCTCAAAATTTGGGTGCTTTCTTCGAAGAACCCAGAGGTGGTCAGTTTTGAAATATTTTCAAAAGTAAAAAAAATCAAAGTACTTTGAGATTTATTTGAAATCTTTACTCAAAACGGGGTAGCAGTTATTCCAGTTATTTGACGTGGCTCTCCAGTTTTGCCTAAAGTTTGAAATTATTGAGATTGATAACCATCGTTTGGAAGCCATTAAAATTGGTGGTACTTTAACTCAAACACTTGAGACTTAAACCTAAAAAGAACGCAGATTTATCAGTGCAAATGTATTAAAAAGCTGAAATTCAACTTAGAATAACTTTGACCCTGATGTTTTGAGTATAATTCTCAAATGAATGTCAAAATAAATTTATTTTATTTTACTTTTCAAAAATGCATTAGATCTATTTGAGATTTCAAAGTTGACTCACCTGGGACCTTCACTGAAATCACCCAAATTTTTAGAACCACTGTAAAAAGTTTCATATTTTTTCGAAATTGGAATCCACCCCGTTTTTTTAAACACCCCCCTATATAGAAGATTATAGTATTCCATCATCATTTGTTGTTTACTAGGTCGTTGCCCTATATGAATAGTCCACAGTAAGTCTCTTTGATTTCAGTGCTCTGGGCGATGGTCTGATGGTTGATGATTTTTTTTTTGTTATGGACGTACCTCATCTCTTCCTTAGTGGAGCAATCAGAGATGATAATATTCTACTCATCATTTGGTCTTTTCTGGGTCGTTACCCTATATAAAAAGTCCACAGTAAGATCTCTTTTTTCTTCCTTAACGTCTCTTTAACATCTATTGGTCATTCGAGATGGAGGTTTTGCCATCCATTCGCTAAAACTTGCCAACCAGTACCCCCCCCCCCCCCCNCCCCCCCCCCCACACACACACATTGATCTCACCCAGCCTAGGTTGCGACGGAAAAATAGCCAGAATCACGAGGGCGCGAGCCTACGTGGACACCCACATGGTACAACCTCGCTGGACGTTGTTTAACTCCAGTGCTCTAACGGAAACTGGTGTATTCAGCGTTGGCTATGGTGATGTTTGATTGTGTCTAATATGTTCACAACAGTCTATGTCTATTTTACTGTTTTTCCTCGGCTCAGAAAATGTGTGGAATCTCGTACAGGTGTTATCATCTCAATTATATTTTAATGGAGCATTGTAATTTGCAATGTAATTCACTTACACACGTCAGAAAACCAGTCAATAGAGCATTCATTGTGAAAAGAGAGAATTATATCCTTTAGAGAGATTTAAACGAGTCGAGTTAGAACTTTCAATTCTACACGTGTAGATCCTGCAAAAGGATAATGTAATGAAGCTACATTAGGTGACGGTCCTAAAATGTATTTACAGAAGCTTTGATGTCAGGAAAAGGGTCTGGATGCACAAGCTACATTAGGTGACGGTCCTAAAATGTAATTACAGAAGGTTTGATGTCAGGAAAAGGGTCTGGATGCCCTGTAAAAAAGTCTGCTTCAAACCAAAGATGAAAGGTCATCAGCAAATTGCGAGTTTCTGCGCAGTTTCAATTGATAGTGTGAGAAGCAAGTGAGGGTTACCGTTCCAGGAATGGGTACAGCTAAACAGAGTAGGCACTGAACAAACGGTATTGGCATGGGAGAATTGAGGAAATTAACGTCAACCCCAAACAAAATTGGGAAAAGGTGAAGTTAATTCTCTCCTTTCACTTGTTTGTGTACTCGTGATGTGTTCAGTAAAAAGGATAATGAAGACAGAAAGCTGCTGATAACTTGCTTACCAAAAAGAAAAGTCACCAAAAAATTATAAAAAAATCAGCAAATTTTGGCATTATTATTGGACCTGATTTGGAACCTCAGTCATTTCCTCTTATCAATGGTATTGTCATTTGAATTCCTATTCAGTGTCGAACCGAGTAAAGGACATTTTTGACTTTAAATCTCAATAAATAAAAGTTTACCAAAGCCGAATGCACTTTCCGACACTCAGTATCGCCATTTTGTTATATCAGTTTATATCAAGATACTTCCGGAATGAGGTGGCAGTGGCCCTCATGATTGAGATATTGTAACAAAATTTGTTGCACATTGAATTAAGAGAGTTGAGTAAGTGTGGTTTGCTCAAAAATCGTTTTTAGATGTTCAAATACGTTCTACCATGTATTGAAAAGTAACGGCGACAATGTTGACTCTTACTCTCCTACAACTCCTGACCAACTGTCCATATTTGCGAAAAGATCGTATATCTCCTGTGTCTTAAATCTCGTCATTCGAACCTGAGATGGGATTTTCGACTCATTTAGGTGAGTCGACTCTTGATCTCGACTCGCATCGAGTGACAGTTTTAAAAACACTTCGAGTGACGCGTAAAACTTTAAGTTTTTCTATATTGCAGTATTAATTGACGTGTATAGAAACTTCCTTTTTGAAAAAAAAAAAAACTCTGCAAAGTTGGCTCATTAGTTCATAACTTGTAGTTTTTCAAACACGACATACCTTCTTTACTGTTGTCGAATATGGTCATACTCTCGAGATGTAGTTTTTCTTCCTCGTCCTTTCAAATATTTCTCCAAGCTCCTGTTTTTCCTTTTTTAAGGAAATGCGTAATTCTGTCTATGTCTACGGTTTTTATTTATTGACACTCACGTGTCCACATAGCCTTCATCATCTATTCGTTTCACAATAACTCCGGAATGTCTTATCTAATTTTGATGAAATTTTGTATGAACATTAATTTATAGAATATGCTGATTTTTGGGCTCTATTTCACCAGGAGTGGACTATTATTTGAGTAATGTCTCCAGTCCACAGAACTACTGGTCAACTACTGTCAATTTTTTGTATACATGTTTTGAGAGCAATATCAGCTTCTTCTTCTTTAACTTCACCCTTTCCCAATTCTATTTGGGTTCGGTGCTGCTATCCTTAATTCTACCATGCCCCAACCTTTTGTTCTGTGCCTACTATCTTTAGCTGTAACCCTTTCCTGGAATGATAACCCTCGCTTCTCACAGTTTCCATTATGAACTGCGCAGAAACTTGCATTTTTCTGATGAACTTTCATCATTGTTTTGAAGAAGATTTTCCTAACACCAAATCTTCTGATGTATTTACACTGGCTTAGGATCGTCACCTAAGGCTTGCTCCTTCGGAGGCTACATTTTTGAGGGCAATATCATCATCAATCTGCGAAGACTCCATTTTTTTCTCCCTTCGATTCCCCCTCCATCAAAGCAATGAAGATTCATGTAACGTACAAGTACATGATTCAACTGATGTCATTTTCTCTACCTGATGTAATTCATATTGACGTTCCCGGTGCGGTATAGGAGAGTAATAAGGGGAGGAGGGTTGTTCCTCGCTCCGTTGTGTACGAAACATAGAAATAAGGGTAGATATATATATATATATTTGATCAAATGTTTTCATTGTTTGAGTCAGTGGGGGATGAGAAAATATCCTGTCAATTTAGCATATGGATTTTGGTTTATTATTTTCAATAATGAAAAAAAAAATATATTTTATATGTTTCATGGTACGTAGAATCCAAAAATCAACTTAAAAAATCCATTAGTCCGCCGTGATAGGCACTTTTGCCACTTAGTGTTGACCGATTTGGATGATTTGGGTGCAACCGAGGTTGCATCCCCTGGCTGTACCGCTCCTTAGCGGCTTTCAGTATTGCTATCTAATAAGAGCTAGACTTTTGAAAGTTGGTATGTATGTCATATTTGGGGTCCCATTATACTCCGATACTTTTGGGTGCAATCAAATATAGCGCTGAAGTTTTATGTCGGTTTTAGCGGGTTTCATTATTCCTGTATAAAAAGAGAATAAGTGCCAGGAGCCAGAGACTTAAAATTTGGTATGTATGTCAAATTTAGAGTATATAATTTTTTTTTTTTGAGTGTCTGTTGGTAACTCAGGACCCACGTGATTAATCAGCTGATTTCTCTCATACACAAAGTTTGGAACAGTGTCGACGATCGCGTGCATTTACTTGTACTCATTGACAAATGGATGTAGATTTGTTCCTAGAATAGGATTTCCATTTGACGATTACCTCGATGGAGCAGTGACACCTCACTATTTCTCATATCATAACAAAAATAACACCAAACACTCAGTTTCCTTGAATAAATAACGGTATAGTGTTTTTTATGTCAAAAATCGAATAAAAAATCCGTTGGTCCGCCGCTCCCGCTCCCGTACCCTGTACACCGCCCGCCGTGAGCGATATACTTTTACCACTTACCGTTGATCGATTTTATTGATTGAAATACGTTTGGGAAAATTTGTGCCCCAAAATCCTAAAATTAACTTATAGTAAAAGAACAATTGATTTCGACCACAGTAACTTCGTCGGTAACTTCAATATTTTCAACATTTTTTTGCAAAAAAATTGAACGTCTCTTTAACATCTATTGGTCTCACATTTACTCAAAGAGAGGTTTACAAGTATTACCCCAAAAAACTCTCTTGTCTCGATGGCTGTTGTTTAACCCTCTCGCGCCCGTAGTAGAAAACTTGCTACCAAAAGTTTTTGAATTATCTAATTTTTCTTCTGTCCCCCCTTAGTATTAGCTGTAAGGGTAAACAACCTTTTACACGATGCTCAAAAAAAATACTAAGGGGGGACAGAAGCAAAATTAGATAATTGGTCAACTTTTGGTAGCAAGTTTGCTACCACGGGCGCGAGAGGGTTAAGTGTTTAGGCAACCGTCCCCTAACGTATGGAGATGTATTGTGTTGTGTGTTTTTTTTTTTTTTTTTAAAAAAAAAAAATATCTTATTCATACCATGTGCTTATTGTTTGTCAATAAATTGTAAATTTATTCATAATAAAATGAATTATTAAACTTGATTGAAACAATAATAATGACACACTATCATAACCATAAAACAGAAAGGACCACTCAATAGTGAAATTAACCTCATATCTCCCGTTTATATGGGAATGGCGTGTTGAAGTTTTTGTTATTCCCGTCTGGTGATGTTTGGTTTTTGGATTTTCAATTCTTTTTGATAAATGAAAATAACATTTGTCAGATGGAAGAAGAAAGAAATTGGAATGCCCAAAGATTGAATGGGATGATATTGGAGCTTTTCTTTCCCTTGGAAAGAAGATGTTTATTTCTGATTGAAATCGTTCTCTTGTTCCTCTCACTATCTAATAGGGATGTGCTCGTCATCCACGAGTCTCTCACGAGTCGAATCATTTTTTTTAAATGAGTCAACTCTTCAACGAGTCGACTTACGAGTATCTTTTTTTTTTTGGCTTAACGTCTTTTTAACATCTATTGATCATTTGAGACGGAGGTTTTACCATCATCCATTCGTTAAAAACTTGCAAACCAGCACATTGACCTCATCCAGCTTGGTTTGGGCTGGGAAAATAGGCAGCATAATGAGGCGCGAACCAACGACGGACACCCACAATGTGCAACCTCGCTGAACGTTGTTTGACTTCAGTGATCTAAACTGGTGTATTCAGCGTACCGTATGCAAAAACAAAAAATTTGGTGGAAATATCACACAACACACAACTTTCCTTATCTATAAAAAAAGAAGAAGAAAGTATTGTAATGGGCTGAAATTTTCGATGTCAAAACACGTTTTGAGGTTCCCAGATCACAGATCCTCAAAACACGTTTTGAGGTTCCCAGAATTTCGAGTTTTAGGATTCAAGAATGCCCAAAAGAGGCAAAACCGCCAACGGTACATTCGACTTTAATTCGAATATTTCGTGACGCGTCCAATTACATACAATTGAAAATTCAAGCCTGTTTTCCTTTTTGGCAGCATTTGTGAAGACCACCTCAAATTGGCCAAAAACACTAAAAGTGAGAAAAGACCCGCTAACGATAGAATGCACATTTAATGTAGAAAATTGATATGAATAGGCACCTAATTTCGATGTCGCAGGCTAATACAGTTATATCATTGATTATCATGAAATCAGCAAATTCGATTTTTCCAGGTGGTTGTTGTTTACTGATGAAGGAAAATGTTCTTTGTTAAATGTTCTATTCTGTTGACAATTGACAGTGAGGTCTTTTTGAATGTATTCACCGACGTTGGGGACGTTTATTTGGTAGATACCACTTCTGTCAATTGGTTTTATTATGTCTTTCTGATCAATTTTTTTTTTTAAAAAAAAAAAACTTATCACTCGACTCAGCTAAGTGAGTCTAAAATCTCATTCCGAGATACTATCTACGGATGGGTTAGTCATCCACTAGTCGACTCATGCTCGACTCACTCATGAGTCGACTCATCTTTTTGAAATGAGTCGACTCTTCAAGGAGTCGTCTTACGAGTACCTTTTTTTTTTTGAAAAAGCACAAAGAGATTGAGCTCTATGAGAGCTCGTGAGGTTTTCTTCTTTTGAAACGTCTATATAGGTTGCCAACCTCGAGGTAATGGACGGCCTCAGGATTGACACTTGACGTGATCTCGGAGACCTTCTA
>CM022883.1:8670910-8699239 GCA_012654025.1 Pachypsylla venusta
AACTATTCTAATGATATTTCAGTGACTTCGATGAATCCTTTTAAGTTGACTTTTGTAGGTCAACTTTAAGAAGAAAGTCAGATATCTCTGAAAGTGCTGAGGAAATGGGGGATACGAATAAACTATTCTAATGATATTTCAGTGACTTCGATGAATCCTTTTAAGTTGACTTTTGTAGGTCAACTTTAAGAAGAAAGTCAGATATCTCTGAAAGTGTTGAGGAAAAGGGGGATACGAATAAACTATTCTAATGATATTTCTGTGACTTCGATGAATCCTTTTAAGTTGACTTTTGTAGGTCAACTTTGTTTTATAGAATCCCCCATTCGAATTCTGGGATATGGAAGGGGCTGGAATTATCAACATCTTGTGCGAGCGTCTCAGAGTAGCATAATATGCTACCCAATACTTCCTCCACCATCGCTAACCCTGAGGGACATGGGGGAAAAACAAATCCACTTTTATTTTTTTAACCCTATCAACACTGATTGGAACTAAAGTATCAATCGATATTTTAGTTCCCATCAGTGTTGGCTATCGGTCTTTTATTTTTACAATTTGGCGATGGCAATTCTTTTAATTACAGCTCGGGTTGTATTATTGTACATAACCAAACTTGACAAAACTACTTCTGTGTTTAGGATAACTTTTGCATGTAAACATGATCATTCGACAGATTTTTGTTCTCCATTGGTCCATGCGATGGCCATTTTAACTGAGTGAGATGTACAGTCTACACAACTAGATACCCTGTACGGAATATGTTTTCATACATTTACCCTCCCAGCATTTATTTCTACTTGGTGCAGTCTATTTCTCTATTACATATGTTTTGTGTTGTGAAAGATACAACTCATATCAGTATGTATACACATATTAACATATTACACATATTATTTGTATACCATAACTCATTGAAACATATTGCTTCTTCTCTTTGAGAGGAGCTCACCGTTCTGTTCAAATTATTATTGAACATCTGTACCCCACAGTGGTGTAACGTTACATATCTAATAAATAAGTGTGTAGCCACCGAGGTAAGAAAACCAGCTTCATTAGTTAGCCCGTGTAAATACAGAAGGTTTGGTGTTAGGAAGAGACATTTTACACGTGCGAGTGGCCACGCCACTTCTCTAATTTTAGGTGATGGAGCTAAGCCCGCGTAAATACAGAAAGCATGGTGTTAGGAAGATAAATTTTACAAGTGCGAGTGGCAACGCCATCACTTCTCTAATTTGTAGTCGAAGTGACAACTCACACTTGAGTGGAGTTTTAAAATATGACCCTTAAAATAGCCACTAGTTGGTTCTGGCTGGACCATTTGGTCGCAATGAATTCTTTTAACTTTAGAAAATGCCACCACCTGGCCCCGGATGGTCCATTATAGACCAATTCTATGAATGTTATAAATGCCCATACCGAGATTCATCTTAATCGGACGAGACATTCGAGAGTTTTCGTAGAACGGACAAACCAACAAATAGCGGTTTAAAAAAAATCGTGATGTGAAAACCACAGACTCCACCTTAAGGCTAGGTTCACATGACTGATGCGCGGCACAAGATCTGTCTAAATAGTGCATATTGTTTACATGACCGCGCGTATGTATGTATTTGTTCATTACTTCCACGCGGTCATCTGAACAGAGCCTAATATAAATAATAATAGGCCCTATTTGGACTGCCCGAATAGGATTGAAGAGTTCCTTTACACCGGCAATTTTTTGGCTGCTATTATTATGTGGTAAATATTTCAAGTTCATGAGGATAAAATTCCATGGCTTGGCTGGGTTTGAACCCACACCCTATTGTTTACCAGTCAGTGCGTCTTACCACTGCACCACACATGGGTTCACATCGTTCAGTCGATTGTAAAATGGCTCCCCGGGCGTATCCTTATTTAGCACCCTGTTCAGATACGTATACCTATCTACATCTTTCTAATTTATAGCTTCTGGGGTGGGTACTAACACAAAACTTAGTCCCAACTTTTGTTGGGAGAAAATCATTTATTAAAAATACATCCAGAAAAGTTTTGCAAAGTAATTTGGGAAACTTTAAACGAAGTGGTTTTCATAGTCGACTTGTATAATGCCTAAAGGTTAACGTTATCAAAATCGAGTTTAAATAACGAAAACCTAACCGCGTTGAAAGTGAGATTTGTTTTTGAATGGAACCAACTTTTAACAATCACCAGGGGTCAATTAAATTTAACCAATGAAATAAGATAGTGGGGAAAGGGCTTTGAATATATATTAACAGGAAGATCTTTTACCTAAAATGGCACATTCATACAACACGAGGAATGCAAAAGATTTAATACACTCCAGAATAACGATTTTTGGGGAATCAATTTTGGATAAAGGTATTAAAATATATAACAAAATAAATAATGCTAATAAAAATATGAACTACAAAAATTTTAAGTTGTACTTAAAAAATCGTCTTTTAGAAATTGCTCCCTATAGCCTACAGGAGTTCAACGACTAATTTTTTTTCTCTCTCTTTTTCAGGTATCTACTAATAACAATTTCAGTTTTCTTTACAGGTCCTTTTAATTTTGCAGTGTATTCAAATTTTGTTAATCTAATTTTCAGTTTTGATTTTTTTATATATATTTATAATTTTATTTGAATATAAGGGTGGGGGGGTATTTTTGTTTGCAAATTTGTAAAGTGTCAGCGTTTTTAACCCCCTGAAACACACTAAATAATAATAATAATAAAGAAATGTAAGGTCTTAGCTCCATACAAAATCATTGGACACTTTTTGTATAATTAGGGTCTTGACACCCCTTTGGAATGGCGGACATTATTTTTTTTCCTCGATGGACCCATTTATAAATTTTTAATTTCTTTCGTTTATTTCTTACTTAAATATTATTTTTCCTATAAAATTTCGCTTGCATGTACTTATTATTATTTTTAAAATTTTATTCAATGTCATATTTTTGTAATCTCGTACAAAGGGTTCGACCAGTCAAGAAATATATTATATTATATTATTAATTAATGGTTTATATCTATTTATGGTGTTTTATCGTGTTTTCATTTTTTAAAATGTTTTTATCGCCACTTAAAAATCGATTTAAATTTTTTTTTAAATTGAAATTTACCGCCATCAGGCTCCCATCTTTGTTTACATTTTGAATTAAAAATTTCAGTGCTGGGTTCGTGAAAAGATCTTTGGACTCTTCTCTGTGCGTAGCTCATTTATTTTGCCACTTAGCGTTAACCGAATTTCATAAAATTTGGTATGTAGGTCCCATTGGAAGTCTAATTGTGCCCCGAAAATTTTAGTTACCGTCAGTCAAATATAGAGGGTTCCATACTAAATTTTGTGTAAAAGTGGCCATCACGGCAGATGACGTGCGGTGTACAGGGTATACGGAGGGCTGCGGACGGGCGGATTTTTTGGATTCCGTGTACCTTGAAACGTAAAATATCAGTTTCTGAGGGGGGGGGGATATTTTTTTGCCCAGTGAAAGAAACAATAAANTTTTTTTTTTTTTTGTTTTTTTGTAATTTGGCCTAACGTCTTTTTAACAAAATAACATTTTAATTATGTTAAAAAATATTAATTTTAAAAATCAGTAAAATAATAAACCCATTTGCCACATTGGCAGAGTTTTTTTCCACTGTATGACTGACTGTAATGTAAATCGCTTTATTTGCAATCCAAGTATCCAAATTTAAATATTTTATTTTCCACTGTATGACTGACTGTAATGTAAATCACTTTATTTGCAATCCAAGTATCCAAATTTGAATATTTTATTTTCCACTGTATGACTGACTCAACTGACTGTAATGTATAAATCACTTGATTTGCAATTCAAGTATCCAAATTTGAATATTTTATTTTCCACTGTAAGACTGACTGTAATATAAATCACTTGATTTGCAATTCAAGTATCCAAATTTGAATATTTTATTTTCCACTGTATGACTGACTCAACTGACTGTAATGTAAATCACTTGATTTGCAATCCAAGTATCCAAATTTGAATATTTTATTTTCCACTGTATGACTGACTATAATGTAAATCACTTGATTTGCAATCCAAATATCCAAATTTGAATATTTTATTTTTCACTGTAAGACTGACTGTAATATAAATCACTTGATTTGCAATCCAAGTATCCAAATTTTAATATTTATTTTCCACTGTATGGCTGACTGTAATGTAAGTCACTTGATTTGCAATCCAAATATCCAAGTTTTAATATTTTATTTTCCACTGTATGACTAACTGTAATGTAAATCACTTGATTTGCAATCCAAGTATCCAAATTTGATTTTTTATTTTTATTTTATTTTGTTTCACGTAAGAATTTCTGTGGCCAGAAAGGGCGGCAGAAAATAGAAGAGTATTTTACAATATATTTGTAAGTTGATCGAACAAATCTTTAAGATATATCCTTACGTATATCTGACACATTCAGTAGGTATTTGAATAAGTTTTACATCGAAAGAAAAGGTTTAAACGTTGTAAGTACGTTTTCCTTAATTGGTGCAAGCCCTAGGAGAAGGTTTAATCATAAGAAAAAGACGAAGAACTTCTATTTAACCTCACAGACTTTTTCGAATTCTGATCATCTGATGTACGTATACCTAAATCATCGTTCTCAGGCGGCTCGTCAGGTTATAGTATCGGTATTGGTAGAGGTACGGGTTGTATAAGCCTTCTGTCCCTGCAACCTACAGGGTGTTCCATTTTAAGTGGCTATCTCAATTTATTCCGAACCGTTGGAATGACAAAAAAAGTATTCTGACCGAATGTTCATAAAAAAGAGGGGGACGTATTATGATGACCTTGGCTGACTTGTCAAGGTTGTCCTTCAAGGTCAGATGAAGGTCAACTTCATTTTCTTGAAGGAGTCGACCTGAATTTTATTACATTTTCGGATTCCCCATTTAATTCTACGTTCATTTGACTATTCACTTCATGTTTTTGTTTTGGGATAAGACATTTACTATTAATTTTTTTCTGAGCAACTAATAACCTAACTTAAAATATGATTAATTGAAAGTAGAATGTTAATTTTCACGATTAAATGGACGAGAAAACTCACTTTTAAATGTTTAATTCACAATTTTATTGCTTGAAAATCGACGAAACTCTGGAGAAATCAAATTTATCTATTCGGTTTTTTTTTAATATGCAGAGATTTTTTTTTTTTTTGTGGTATTAACAGGTTAGGTAACATAAAAAAAAAATCACTACGATTTAATTTATTTCAGTTTTTTCCGAATGGTGTAAAAGTTTTTAGGAAGCGACTTTATGAGAAGAACAAGTTTAATCGAGGCATGGACGATCAAAACGTTTCCTAACCTCTCTGGGGGGGGGGGGGCGGANGGGGGGGGGGGGGGGGTAATATTGTTACTCCTGACATCTTTTTTTACACGAAATGTTTTTTGGGGGTTTAAATATTAATACTTTCAGCTTTCGTCCATTTTAGAGCACGGGTAGTAAATATAAATATTTTCCCGTTTAATTGCGTGTAAATTTCTGTATTGTCTTCCCTAAAGCGACCCCGTTTTGGAGCACTTAGAATTTTTTCCTTAACTTGAATGTCAATTGCTAACTTCATCCAAAATTTCAGCGCTTTAGATATTGCCAACTTTGAATTTATCTATTTTTTTTTATTTACCTTAACGTCTTTTTAACATCTATTGGTCATTCAAGATGGGGTTTCACCCTCCATTCGCTGGAAACTTGCAAACCAGCTACCCACATTGACCTCACCCAGCCTGGGTTTGGCCGGAAAAATAGCCAGCATCACGAGGGGGCTATCCCACATGGTACAACCTCCCTGGACGTTACTTAACTTCAGTGATCTTACGGGAACTGGTGTATACAACGTGAGATAGACGCTGGCCAAAGTCTATCTTTAGCAATCTAAAATAATGTATTTTTAATATTTGTCTACAAATCAGTCCTTGACAAACAATAGAATCTTTTTTCCCCCAAACAAAGGATCTCAAATTTGCATTAGACTTAAGACCCTTTGTTTTACTAAAAACCTTTTTCTATTACGATTATCGACGTTTGTTTTGGTGATCCATCTTAAACAAGTGTCTCCAAACAAAAGCACCAGGTATGAAGGTTAGATAACTTCAGGTATGAAGGTTAGATGACTTAAAAAGACATTTATGTAACTGACCAACCTGGCGACAGACATCTTTTGTAGTCATGACCACTGAGGACCCAAGTATCTGTCAAGTTGTCAAATGATGACCCATGTCAATTGGAACCTATGGGCCGGGCGGTCCACACGTGTGTAATGTAACAATGTAATTAGTATCCCTCGCGTGGACATGTTTATTTTTAAATGCTCGCTCCTGTGAATATCGTATGTGCGATTCTTCGTTAGAGTGTTTACTTACATATATTATAGCATATTACACATTGTTTATATAAGCAAGGTGAAAACAAATACATTGGTTCTTATGGGCGTGTGCTAATTGTTCGATCTGCCCACTCCCATAACAACATGTGTATTTGTTTTTTCCTTGCTTATATAAACAATGTGTGATATGTTATATGATAAGTAAGTAAGCGTCTGTCCGAGAGCACCCTTATATAAATAATGTGTGATATGTTATATGATAAGTAAGTAAGCGTCTGTCTGAGATCACCCTTATATAAACAATGTGTGATATGCTATATGATAAGTAAGTAAGCGTCTGTCTGAGAGCACCCTTATTTACCAATGTATTTGTTTTCACCTTGCTTATATAAACAATGTGTAATATGCTATAATATATGTAAGTAAACACTCTAACGAAGAATCGCACATACGATATTCACAGGAGCGAGCATTTAAAAATAAACATGTCCACGCGAGGGATACTAATTACATTGTTACATTACACACGTGTGGACCGCCCGGCCCATAGGTTCCAATTGACATGGGTCATCATTTGACAACTTGACAGATACTTGGGTCCTCAGTGGTCATGACTACAAAAGATGTATATGATAAGTAAGTAAGCGTCTGTCTGAGAGCACCCTTATATAAACAATGTGTGATATGCTATATATGATAAGTAAGTAAGCGTCTGTCCGAGAGCACCCTTATATAAATAATGTGTGATATGCTATATGATAAGTAAGTAAGCGTCCGTCTGAGAGCACCCTTATATAAACAATGTGTGATATGCTATATATGATAAGTAAGTAAGCGTCTGTCTGGGAGCACCCTTATATAAGCAATGTGTGATATACAATATATGATAAGTAAGTACGCGTCTGTCTGAGAGCACCCTTATATAAACAATGTGTGATATGCTATAAGATAAGTAAGAAAGCGGCTGTCTGAGAGCACCCTTATATAAACAATGTGTGATATGCTAGGTATATATGATAAGTAAGTAAGCGTCTGTCTGAGAGCACCCTTGTATAAACAATGTGTGATATGCTATATATGATAAGTAAGTAAGCGTCTGTCTGAGAGCACCCTTCGAATTTTCTAACTGATAAAATGACCTTCAAAAATGTTTAATGTAGAATCTAAAAGCCTTATAATATTTCATCCGTCCGTCCTCATTGGAACGTCTCTGAACCTTAAACGAAATTGATATTTGGTATATACAGGTCCCTTTTGAGGTATAGTTCCTTTGGGTTCGGGAGATGTTTTTGTGACTGTTTTGAGAGTTCGTTATCCATTTATTAGATTTTGGGACCTCTGAGTAGCTGTATGCAAGGAGAGGCGATAGTCTAATTGACATATCTTAAAGATTTTGGACTATTGTGCTGGTACAATATTGCATTTGAGTGGTTATAAATGCTAGCGCGCGTATGTACTCGAGCAGTTTTCCTATATCTTCTGCATTAACTCGCGCTGGTGTTTCATGACCATCGCCTCATTGAGCTCTTAGTCGGTCAAATATAGTTCGTGTCAGATCGGGACAGTGTATAAGGTGTAATACAACCATAACCATGCATGTCACACTAGGATTAGTGTTTAATTCAGCAAAGCCTATAGGCTTGTGGTCATATGTAAGAAAGAAACTTCACGGCATATCCAATTTTCACGTTTGTTCTTGCGATCCGGACCTTTATTCACACTAAGCAGTGACAGTGCCGGCAAGTGATTCCCGTTGATCGTGAGCTCACAGTGATGCACTGTCACGTGCCGGTCTAGTATGAACATGTTCCTTCAACTACCCTAAAGAATATTTTTAAGTTTTGCCGGAAGGATCACATGCCGGTCACGGCACTGTCACTGCTTAGTGTGAATACGCATTAATTGTCTGTGAAAAGATATTCGAATACTAGAAAATCACTTTTGATTGAAACACAACTCGGATGGTATAATAGGTTAGAATCTAAATATATAAAGCAGAAATTTGTTTGTAGTGGTATAGGTTGTCTGTTCGAATACACAGCCCAAACGGTAGCAGATGGGAGAGGACTCTCCTTCCCAAAGACAGGGTCTACGAACCCACGAAAATTATCAGAACATTATATGTCAAGTCGTTTTCGAGTTACGGCCAAATTTCTAATTTATTTACTAAAGTCGGACATTCACGGTCGGATATCCTAAATTTTGTCGCGACAACATATCAACTCAAAGCGAGAAAGTTTTAGGTGCCCGTTTAGTCCTTATTTTAGGACACTCTGCAAAAAAGGCATGGCCCGCCATTCCAGAGTTACGAGTTCGAAACCGGAAAAATAAAATTAAGAAAATACTAAAAAATCAGAATGGCCCTTGGCGAAGCATTGAAAATATAGGGTGGATCAAACCCATACTCCTCCCCCCCCCCAAAATCCATTGTCCTTGAATAAAAAAAAAAAAATAATAAGAATCGTAGCGAAGGACAGGCGAAACAGCTAGTTCTATAAAACAATATTCAAAAATGAACTCACCGATGGCGGCAGCCATGTACTGTCGCACCACAGCTTTCGATATGTACATTTTGATCCGCCAGCAAAATCTTTCCACAAATGATAAACTTTTGCAATGTCAACAGTTTCATAGAAAAGTTGCATCAGCATTCTTTAAATTAGTCATTAAAAAGAAACTCCAACACCTGATGGTCAACACTTTGGTGTTGTCACAACATAAATATAAACACTGTCACTCAACACAAATTGCAACACTGTCACTGAAAAGGTTGTCTTTTAGAAACACCAACACCAGATGTTCAACACTTTGGTGTTGTCTCAACACAAATTTCAACACTGTTACTGAAGGGGTTGTCTTTTAGAAACACCAACACCTGATGTTCAACACTTTGGTATTGTTAAAACACAAATTTCAACACTGGTAGGTTCGTATTTAAGGAGATTTTACTATAAATTATTGATATCCACGATAAAAATCAATATACTTATGGGATTATTATATTTCTGTTTATGTTAAAATTATTTGGAATCAATTGTATAAATAAATAAATTATTCTGGGATCGTATGGAACACCGTCCTCGGCTCGGTGTTATCTTTCTTACACAGATTGCACAGAAGAACTGGAAAAGAAAATCCATCTTATACATCTAATCCCAAGAATAGATAATATTTATATATTCTTGGAATCATTGTTTGGGAATTTTGTTATTTATTGTAGAGGCATTTTGTTATTACGGGGCTTTTCGTTGTTTTTAGTAATTCAATTGTTTTTCTTGGCGTTACATCAAAACTTAGCGTTTTGCGTGATTGTTTGCGTTGTAGCCATAGGTCATCATCATAGGTTAACCAGCTCTGGGACTGGTGTGCAAAAACTCGCCATGTGTTGTTGATTCTTTAGAATGCTTACGGATAATCGGGTCGAAAATTCGTTTCATTTTTGAATTTTCTACCTGCTCTAGTTTTGTTGGGAATAGCTCAGCCTTTTGAGAATAACTAAGTACCTATTTTTAGCCCAAGAAGCTACACACCTAATTGTTAGGTGTGTAGCTTCTTGGGCTTTGTGATATTGGAGAGATTGTTGAAAATAACTTTGTAATGCAATGCTAGGATGCCCACAAAAATTGTGACATAATAACACAAAGATACATTTCCATTTTCACCATTCTATTACTAAGAACAACCAAAGCCGCGTAATAGAAAAGTTCAATAATAACGGATGATAAAATCAAAAAAAAAGTATGATGGGCATATAAAATTAAGCAACATCTAGCGAGGTTTTACGTGCTTGGTANAAAACAAAAAAAAAAAAAAAAAAAAAAAATTAGCCCAACATTAGTTAAGTATGATGGGCATATAAAATTCCCGTAAGATTATTGAAGTAAAGCAACATCTAGCGAGGTTTTACGTGCTTGGTAACCACGTAGGTTCCAGCTCCTAGGCTGGGTGAGGTCAATGAGTGTAGTTTGGTTTGTAAGTTTCTAGCAAATGAAAAGTCAAACCAAGTCTTCAATTAGGTGGTAAAAGACGTTGGAAAAAGAATATTGGGCGATGCGGGTCATGACCATAATTTTTTGGCGAAAGAAAAATTGCTTTCGTCTTGGCCTTCACTTTAGGGATATCAGTTAGAATGATCAATTAAATACAACAAAAAATATCCAGTGAATATGGCAGCTATTGCACGTTGAATACACCGGTTCCCGTTAGATCACAGAAGTTAAGCAACGTCCGGCAAGGTTTTACTATAAGTGGGACCACGAAGATTCACGCCCCGTAATGCTGGTCCTATTTTCGGCCCAACTCGAACTGTGTGAAGTCATTGTGGGAGCTGCATGGTTTGGAAATTTCCAGCGAATGAAGGGTAAAACCCCCCGTCTCGAATGACCAATAGATGTTAAATAGAAGTTAAGCAAAAAAAAACCTACATAGAAAATATTTCAAATTATTTTGCTGCTACCTTTGTNTCTGAATAATAATAATAATAATAAAAAAAAAATTTCATGAATTAATTTAAAAAATATTGAACAGTTTTAATCGATACTAGTAAATAATAATTATTTTCAAAATGGAAAATAATTAAATATTAAAATTCCTTTTATTTAAAATAAATCAAAAAAATAATAAATATTTATTAAAATAATCATAAATTATTTTTGTCTAAATTATGTCAACTTATAAAAATTAAATATTTTAGGTTTTATTTATTATTTCCACAATAATATAATTATTTAATATGCACAATAATAGAAATTGAAATATTTTATTGATAATAATATTAAATGATTTTTTTCTTCATCTTATTCCGGATATCAAGTGATGTATGAAACTGTTTGTAGTTCAAAACAGATTTGAAAATTACATTTTTGAAAAAAAAATATTTTCATAAAGTCGCCGCGTATATTTGGATGTTCTTATTGTTATTATAGATCCGTAATTATTGGACCATGTACCACATAATCATTAGGTTTCCAAATTAATGAAATATCCTGAATCTCATGTGGGTACGAGTGAATGATTCTACAATGAACATTGAACATATACCTATTAGAATAAAAATAAAGGTACATAATATAGTATGTGCTTCTTACAGTGTTCACTGAAAATTTATGTTTGTTGTTAAATGTGTTTTTCTTTTTTTTCCTTAACGTCTCTTTCACATCTATTGGTCATTCGCGACGGGAGTTTTACTCTTCCACTCGCTGAAAAACCACTTACCCACATTAACCTCACATCACAGCCTGGGTTGGGCCGACAAAAATAGCCAGCATCACGAGGGGGGCGAACCCACGTAGACAACCATATGCATCAACCTCGCTGGACGTTGTTTGTTGTTTAACTTCAATGATCTAACGGGAACTGGTGTATTCAACGTGCTATAGACGCAGGCTATGAGTTCAGTTCGAATTACGAGATATGATCTGTACTATTGCAAAGTGTGTTGTTCTTGAACTGAAAAATAAATTATTAATCGGTACCAAACATTTTTAACATGAATGGAGCATGATTTTCTCTTTTGGAGGGATTCCGATTAGGAATGGGATTTCCGACTCACTTAGCTGAGTCGACATGACTCGACTCACAAATATGAGTCGACTCAATGAGAAAGACATAATGAAACCAATTGAGAAAATGGGTATCTACAAATAAACGTCCCCAACTTCGGCGAATACATTAAAAAGACATCACAATCAATTGTCACCAGAATAAAAAAAACATTTTCCTTCAGTAAACAACAAACACCCGGAAAAATATTTCTTCCTTTATTATGTTTATCCTTTATCAGTCAACAAAAAAAGCTACTCTCAAGTCGTCTCTTTGAAGAGTCGACTCATTTCAAAAAAATTAGTAAGTCGACTCATGTGTCGACTCGTAGATGACTAGCCCATCCCTAATTCTGATCATAGTATCTGTCAAATTGTTCTTAAGTAATGATCTAAGGTCTCTGAGGACCAAGCTAAAACTTTGTGGGGGTGAAGGGAGAGATATTTTAGTGTTTGCGCCCAGCTTTTAAAGTAGGTAGGAACCCAGTTCTCCTGTCGCACGAATGTAAATGTCGCATATTTACATAACCTCAGATTCTGCCATTGCGGCGGAGAATACATGTCGCGGTCCATTGCTCTGCTGACTGCAGGCTGAACCTGCTGATAGTACTCCATATTTGTATTGTATATTCTAAAATATACACCATCCATTCAACCCCAAATGGGATCAGGAAGTGGCTGCAAAAGTGCTACCCATTCAATTTTGGTTTATTATTTTCAATAATGAACCTTTGGAATCGTCACGGGAAAAAAAATACCCCCCCCTCAAAATTTGATATTAGGTACGTAGAATCCAAAAATCGAATAAAAAAAATCCTTTTGTCCGCCGTACGCCGTGATGGGTACTTTTGCCACTTAGCGTTGCCGGATTTGGCTGAAGTTTGCTATATAGGTCCCATCTGGGCTCTAATTGTTCCCCGAAATTTTTGGCTGCAATCGAGTACACCCTTGATTTTTGCCGTTTTTTAGCGGTTTTCAGTATCGCTGTCTAAAAGGAGAATGCTAAAAGGAGCTGGAGATTTGAAATTTTGTATGTATGTCATACTTGGGGTCTCAGCTAGCTCTAAAACTTTTGGGTTCAATCAAATATACCGCTAACGGTTTTTACCCCTTTAAAGCGGTCTAAAATTAATCCTGTCTAAAAAGAGAATGGTAAGAGCCAGAGACTTCAAATTTGGTAGGTATGTCAAATTTAGGGTCTAATTACGCCCCAGATTTGGAATCATCATAATAACCCCCCCTCAAATATTTGCCAGAAAATTATTAAACCCATGTGTCACATTGGCAGAGTTTTTGTATTCTAGCCAAGTGAAACGTATAATATGAAATTCTGATCGCAGATATTGTTAATTCTCCATATTTTAATTGTTTTCGGTTTTCTCATTATAATTATTTATCAACGGCTAAAGCTTTTGGAGCCTACTGCGCGATATTTGTTACGAGCTTTTGAAGCCTACTGCTTGATATCTGTTTCGAGTTTTCGAAGCCTACTGCGCGTATTCTGTTACGAGCTTTCAAAGCCGACTGCGTGATATCTGTTTCGAGTTTTCGAAGCCTACTGCGCGATATCTGTTACAAGCTTTCGAAGCCCACTGCGCGATATCTGTTTCGAGTTTTCGAAGCCTACTGCGCGATATCTGTTACAGGCTTTCGAAGCCGACTGCGCGATATCTGTTTCGAGTTTTCGAAGCCTACTGCGCGATATCTGTTTCGAGTTTTCGAAGCTTGCTGCGCGATATCCGTTACAAGCTTTCGAAGCCTACTGCGCGATATCTGCTTGGAGCTTCCACATGTTATTACGCAACTGTTCCTAACTTTCGAAAATTACTGCGCGATATCTGATTAGACCTTTCGAAGCCTACGTTTTGTTGTGTAATATGTTTCCCGTATAGTGAGCATCTTGCACAGCCACATGCGGTGATGCACAGCCACATGCCACATGTGCAGCAGCAGGATGATGAACCCTGTAGACTGTATATGAACAATAATAATTGTGAATGAGATCTGGTAATACACATCACAATTATATTGTCATCACGCACAGACATCTTACTGGGTGGATCAGGTGAAATACAGGCTACGTTTGCGTAGGGGAAAACACGGAATTTAAATTTATGAAAGTAGCGACGCCGGCGCTGAGAAAAATGTTCAACTTTCATTACGAGGTTGGGAGCCATCTCAAGATTTGTTTTAATAGATCATATTTTTTTTTAAAAAAAAAATTGGCTGAACATTTTTATTGGTCATTCGAGACGGCAGTTTTACTCCCTGCATTCACTGTAAACTTGCAAACCATCTACCCACATTGACGTCATGGGTTGGGCCAGGAAAATAGCCAGCATAAGAAGGCGTGAACCTACGTGAACACCTACATGGTACAAGCGCGATGGACGTTGCTAAACTTCAGTGATCTAACGGGAGCTGGTATATACAACGTGCCATAGACGCTGGATCTTGTCTTTCTAATAAATGATTCGATTTTTAATGTAGATATTGATTAACAATGTCAAATGGAATAGTTAAAAGTTTTATTCTACCCTTTAGTTTCCCCACGACTGGCCTTACAAAATGGTGGCTATCAAATATTTTCAGGTCTATTTTTTTACTTCGAAAATAAGATATTCGTTGAAAAATCGTATGATAGTAGAATTTTTTGATTTTATACATATCAAAACATCAAATTTTGAAAAGGAAAAATGTCTATTTCTTATTCCAAAGGTTAATTCTTCTTTATCATTTATTTTGTTTGACCCCTTTTAGACCCTGTTCGTATAGATAAGGTTCCTTTATCAAAACACCTGTCCAACACCACTAAAATCAGTATTATGTTAGGTGTACCTGGACTCTATGATTATTTGTCTTATCAGACATTTGTTCTGAATTGTGCGCTTGGGAAATGAATGCTACGGAAAATCATAACAGAAAATGTTGCTCACCAAAAGGCTTTCTGTGCGATTAGGAAATAAATGCTATGGAAAATCATACAAGAGATAATGTTGCTCGGACAAATGGTTTTCTGTGCGATTAGGAAATGAATGCTATGGAAAATCATACTAGAGATAATGTTGCTCGGACAAATGGCTTTCTGTGCGATTAGGAAATGAATGCTACGGAAAATCATACTAGAGAAAATGTTGCTCGGACAAATGGTTTTCTGTGCGATTAGGAAATGAATGCTACGGAAAATCATACCAGAGAAAATGTTGCTCGGACAAAAGGCTTTCTGTGCGATTAGGAAATGAATGCTACGGAAAATCATACTAGAGAAAATGTTGCTCGGACAAATGGCTTTCTGTGCGATTAAGAATGCTACGGAAAATCATACTTAGAGACAATGTTGCTCGGACAAAAGGCTTTCTGTGCGATTAGGAAATCAATGCTACAGAATATCATACTTAATATATAGAAAATGTTGCTTGGACCAAAGGCTTTTTTTTTTATTCGATTTTCGGATTCTACGTACCTTGAAACGTAAAATATCAAAATTTGAGGAGGGGTATTTTTTTCGTGGCAAATCCAAAGGCTCATTATTGAAAATAATAAACCAAAAATCCGTTTTCCGCCGCACGCCGTGATGGGCCCTTTTGCTACTTAGCGTTGACCGATTTGGATGAAATTGGGTTATAGGTCCCATCGGGTCTCAAATTGTGTCCCGAAACTTTTGGCTACAATCGAATTAATACACCCTTGGCGGTTTTAGGGGTTTTCATTATTCCTGTCTAAAAAGAAATGGGGGGTATTTTTTTAGCTATTAAATTAATAATCCTATGTGTCACATTGGCAGAGTTTGTTTTTAATTCCACGGCCTATAAGTCTACGATTATCTTTCCTTACATCAGTTCTATATATACGCAGTCTTATCTCGTGTTGGTGTCTCTTTTAAAGCTGAGGCACCAAAGTCTAAAGTTACAAAAGATTTCATCTCCCAAAGCACTGAGCACTAATAATATCTGAAAACACAAACTTTTATACTGACAACTTTGAATGACGCAAATTTATTTTCTATTCAGAAAGTTTTGATGTGGGCTTTGCCAAGGAGGCGATGAGGTTTGAGGGTTTTTCGTTTCCCCCAGTGGAATGTTATCTTTATTGCTCCTCCAAGTCCCCCATCGATAAAAATTGTTGACTTTATCGAAAATGAAATATCTTCCAAAGTGCAGCAAAAGCAAGTATTGTTGATTGTCATTTTAAGGTTTGATGATTGTCATTTTAAAGTTTCCTGGCTTTGGCCAGCGTCTATCTCACGTTGAATACACCAATTCCCGTTTTGAAGTTAAGCACCGTGGAGCTAGGTTGTACCATGGATGTCCACGTGGGTTGGTGGGTTCGTGCCCTCGTGTTGCTGGCTATTTTTCCGGCCCAACCCAGGCTAGTTGAAGTTAATGTGGGTATCTGGTTTGCAAGTTTCCCGCGAATGGAGGGTAAAACCCCCGTCTCGAATGACCAATAGATGTTAAAGGGACGTTTATGCAGAAAAAAAGATAGGCTTTTATTAGTTGCAATGACGGTATAAACTGGGAGGCACTCTTAAGGACATTCAAGCTCATAAGGTATGTAGTGTCAATCATGAGATATGATGTGGAAGGTTAAGAAGACACGGCAACATGTGTCGGTTCAGACCGAGGACTTTAGACACGGGAAATTTTTAAAAAGGGCAAAATTTAACGACAACAAGCGCCAGTTGGGTGGAAGTACGGCCAAAACCCAAAACGCGAACGGCAAACTCGGCGTAAAGGAAAAAAATATCCGGGCAATCATCTTTTAGATCAGGGGTTCCCAAACTTTTTGGTACCGCTCCCCCTTTTCTTGAAATGAAAGCCTCCCACGCCCCCTCCCTTTACATTATAAATTATGAATGGGTATGGGTGTTGCTGAATGCCATCTCATTCCAAACGCTAATATGTTGCTGCGTGCTATGTCATTCAAAACGCCAATGTGTTGCTGAATGTTATCTCATCCAAAACGCTAATGTGTTGCTGAATGCTATCTCATTCAAAACGCTAATATGTTGCTGCATGCTATCTCATTCAAAACACTAATATGTTGCTGAATGCTATCTCATTCAAAACTCTAGTGTATTGCTGAATGCTATCTCATTCAAAACCCTAATGTGTTGCTGAATGCTATCTCAATCAAAACGCTAATGTGTTTGCTGGTTGCTGAATGCTATTTCCTTCGAATTTCCTAAACATAATGTTCAATAAAATTACCTTTGTTAAAAAAATGTGTACATAATATATTTTGACTAAATGATAATAACTCAACTGGTCTCGCGGCCCCTTAGCTTGCTTTCACGCACCCCAGTTGGGAACCTCTGTCTTAGATTCAATGACCTCAGATAAGCGTTATATGAATAGGCTAAGTTTTCCCCTCCACCGAGTTGAACTAAATGTGTTGTTGGGGTAAATGTGTTCAGAAAAGATGTAGTAAGGTATTAAAATGACACATTCCCAAATTTTTCAAAAACAAAACGCCCATTTTGAATTCTTCTGATAATAATAATAGTCTCTTATTTATACTGCCCGAATAGGACTGAAGAGTCCCTAGACACCGGCAGTGTTTTGGGTGCTATTATTATGTGGTAAATATTTCAAATTCATGAGGATAAAATTCCATAGATTGGATGGGTTTGAACCCACGCCTTACTGGTGACCAGTCAAGCGTCTTATCACTGCACCACCAATCCGGGGAAAAGAGATGAGCTGGCTAGTCGCCAATGACTACTTCTCGTATATGAATCCTACGGCTTATCAGTCATTGAGAACAGAGATAACATAGGACCTGTACAATTCCTATTAGTGATGATTATCTAAACTTTGAACTGAGCGATTGGAAATTTGCAAGGCCTATTTCAGTAGGAGGAAAATCAGGTAAATAGAATCAGAGGATTCACACCTTTAGCACTGTGCCTTCTTAACATCTCTAACTCATTTAGGAGACACACCGCCAAAGGTGAGAAATTGATTTTCCAAATTGCGAATAAAGGTCGCGAAGGAGGGGTTTGCAAGAATTTAAAAAAAAAATGAAATTAATATAAAATAGAAAGGTTTAAATATGCAATTTGGGAGGCCACTGTTTTGATTTAAGTGCTATTGTGACTAATGACTTGGAGGGAACGTTTTGCGGGAAGTGGTTTTTTTTTNGTTTTTTTTTGGGGGGGGGGGTCTAATATTGTATGGAGCATGATTTGGCGGTGATACACCTCGCAGATATAACGGCTTTCTATATTGTCCCCCAACCCAAGGAGGGGGACTAACGTATGTGTTGGGTCGTGGTCCTACTTTCTGTCACTGTGCAAATCATCAATGACAATTAAATACGATAAATATAATAGAAAAAACTCTTGTCAATGTGTAACAGGGGTTTATTATTTTACTGGCTAAAAAATACCCTCCCCCCTTAAATATTACATGCACACCAAGTAATTGATGGGGACAGCGGGACCAGGATCTCTAAAATGCGGGGCTGTTCCGCCGACAGCGGGACGTATTGTCACCCTACGTATGGGGCGCGGCGTATGAAGGGAAAATAAACTTTTTTATTCAATTTTTGGATTCTACTACCTACCTTGAAACGTAAAATATTAAATTTATAGGGCGTATTTTTTGTGACCATTCCAAAGGTTCATTATTGAAAATAATATACCAAAATTCAAAGTTATTTAAATTTGCTGTCTTTAGAGCGAGACATTTAAAATCATCTCGAAATATATTGATGATTTGCAGTCGGAGTTCCTAAAATTATGCCTGATCTAGTTTGGATAAAGCCTATAGGAAACACAACGCGTAGTAATAAGTTCCTAAAAGCATGCCTGATCCAATTTGGATAAAGCCTATAGGACACACAACGGTAGTAATGAGTTCCTAAAATCATGCCTGATCCAGTTTGGATAAAGCCTATAGGACACACAACGGTAGTAATGAGTTCCTAAAATCATGCCTGATCCAGTTTGGTTAAAGCCTATAGGACACACAACGGTAGTAATGAGTTCTTAAAATCATGTCTGATAAGTTTGGTTAAAGCCTATAGGACACACAACGGTAGTAATGAGTTCCTAAAATCATGCCTGATACAGTCTGGTTAAAGCCTATAGGATACACAACGGTAGNGGACACACAACGGTAGTAATGAGTTCCTAAAATCATGCCTGATCCAGTTTGGATAAAGCCTATAGGACACACAACGGTAGTAATGAGTTCCTAAAATCATGCCTGATCCAGTTTGGTTAAAGCCTATAGGACACACAACGGTAGTAATGAGTTCCTAAAAATCATGCCTGATCCAGTTTGGTTAAAGCCTATAGGACACACAACGGTAGTAATGAGTTCTTAAAATTATGCCTGATACAGTTTGGTTAAAGCCTATAGGACACACAACGGTAGTAATGAGTTCCTAAAATCATGCCTGATACAGTTTGGTTAAAGCCTATAGGATACACAACGGTAGTAATGTGTGAATGCAAATTGATGTGAACCCAATCAGGGGCAATGATAAACAGAAAAATATTTTTCCACCGAACTAGAATAGTGATAATTACTAGAATTGTGCCTTATTAGAATACTCCAGATATACAGGGTCAGTCAGTGAGCTATTGGCCACTGAGGGGAGCGCAAGCCAGTTTCATGAGGTAACGGTCCTAAGCCCGTTTAAATACAGAAGGTTAGGTGTTAAGAAGGGTATCCAGCCTTTAAAAAAACTATGCTTCAAGCCAATGATGAAAAGTCATCAGCAAAAAGCAAGTTTCTGTGTTTAATGTAACCGGTTGGTTAACTTAATAAGCTTTACATCCAAAGAAAAGGTCTACGTTTAGTATAAGTACGTTTTCCTTAGATGGGTGATGGGTGCAAGCCCTAGGAGAAGGTTTAATAAAAATAACATGACGAAGAACTTCTATTTAAATATTTATATTACTAGCTGTTTTACGTTTTACCCGTGCTTTTCTACGGGCTTTAATAGCTGATAGAAGAATAAGGATAAATATGAATGTCCAAATCTGAAGAACAGATTTAAAAATGATAAATTAACTGCCGAAGGAAATAAAACTATTGGGAAAGGGTCTCGAAGCGCTTCCCAAACTTTTTTCTTCGCGACCTTCTTTTACTATTGTGATGGGGTTGCGGCTCTTTAGCATACCTAATGATGCGCACTAAGAAAGGGTTTTTAAATATTCGAACTGGGGCGCCCGCCGCTTCCACTTCCAGGAAGGTTTCATAGATCCCAGTTGGGGGTATGTTAGATTAGGCAGTTCAGGGGATATCATTTGATCAGATAAAATACACTTAAATTCGTGAAGATGTAAGAAATGAATTTATTTAGCTCTTATTTTCAACATTTCAGTAGTCACCGTGTCCGATTGAAGTATAGCGCATATACACTAATTACCGGGGTCAAAAGTGGAGTTCACTAACGTTCACAATAATTGATGGGCGCGACTTTTTTCCCCGCGGCTGCCGCCCCATTTGGAATATTAAAAAATCCTTTCTTATTGTACATCTAGAACATAAAACGAACCCACATACCAAAATTTCAGCCGCCGGAAATTTACCGCTACGCAGGAACAGTGATGAAAAGGTGATAATATTTGATGGACGCGCCCTTTACCCCCACAGCTGGCGCCCCAGTTGGAATATTAAAAAATCCTTTCTTATTGCACATCTAGAACATAAAGCGAACCTACATACCAAATTTCAGCCACCGGAAATTTACCGGTACGGAGAAACAGTGATGAAAAGGTGATAATATTTGGTGGGCGCGCCCTTTACCCCCGTGGCTGGCGCCCCAGTTGGAATATTAAAAAATCCTTTCTTATTGCACATCTAGAACATAAAGCGAACCTACATACCAAATTTCAGCCACCGGAAATTTACCGGTACGGAGAAACAGTGATGAAAAGGTGATAATATTTGGTGGGCGCGCCCTTTACCCCCGTGGCTGGCGCCCCAGTTGGAATATTAAAAAATCCTTTCTTATTGCACATCTAGAACATAAAGCGAACCTACATACCAAATTTCAGCCAACGGAAATGCATCGGTACGGAGAAACAGTGATGAAAAGGTGACTTTCAGCCCCTTTTTCCCCCGCAGAGGGCGCCCCAATTCGAATATTTAAAAATCCTTTCTTAGTGCGCATCTAAGACCAAAGTGCGACCTACCATATCAGCCTCCTAGGACGTACCAGTGCGGAGCAATCGCGATGAGTGTTAAGTAGGTGTGTTTCTCTTTTATATATATAGATGATATATATATATAGATTATTTGAGTAATTATATTTATTAGGTTGTAAAATATGTTATATTCATATATGTATATGTGAATATCCAGATGATCGTCATCATTTAATGAACGGAGTAAATGTTTAGATGATCGTTATCATTCAATGAACGGAGTAAATGTCCAAATGATCGTTATCATTTGATTTTCCTCACATCTGGTCAATAATAATGAATTTTGAGTCCGAGGCGCGCCGCGCCGGTTGTCTCTTACTCCATCTATCGTGAGCGTGTGGACGCTGTCAGTAGTTAAAAGTTTTTCCTGTCAAAATCTTTTATTATATGACACCGAGTTAACTTTCTTAATCTAATTTATTCAAGGAAAACTTTTGAACAATCCGTCAAAAAGTTTGCTTGTCATTTCTTTTGACTTTATCAGAAACAAAGGTTACTTAACTTTGCTATACAACACAATTTATTATTGTGAACGTTAGTGAATTCCACTTTTGGCCCTGGTATACATCCCGAAATGCACATGGATAAATGTATGTATATGTGTATACAGTGTGTCCATAAAGTCTCACCCCACCCCCCGTATCTCGAGAAAGTCTGAAAATATAAGAAAACTCAAAATCACGTATCCCTTAGATTTTAGGGGGATTAATTTTAGACTAAAAATTTCAAAATCTTAAATGAGAAGGTATATTAAGTGACACCTTGTTTTAAAGGTCTCCTTAATACGAGTTCATTACAGAAAACTAGAGCTCTCTAGGATCTACCGTTCACGAATTACAGGGTGGAACAGGTGACATGGACCCTTTGCGGCCAAACCGAAATGGTAGGTAAAAATGTTTAGAAATAAGTTTTTATGATCCCAAATAAGTAATTTAGTAAAAAAAGGTGGTTGTCCCGCCCACTTTGACCGCAAGGATCGAGCCTTCTTAGACCAAACCTATCCAGCTTTTTTGAAAATTTTGGTCTAAGACAGCTCGAACTCCGCGGTCGAAGTGGCCGGACAACCATCTTGTTGGAACACTATTTTTTTTGTTATTATCTTTTTAGCGGTTTGTTGTAGAAACGTAAAATTTTGATATGTTATGGCGGGTGTTAAGGGCTTTTCGATTTTCAAAATTTTGGGAGCCCTAGACCCCCGGGCGGGGCAGAGGTCCCAATATTTTGTTTTTGGAAAATTATTTTTTTAAATTTGATTAACACTAACGTGAACATCTGATCATCTTGATCCACTAATAATTTACTGTGGGTGGTATGGTTCATATGCTCAAAGTAGATTTGTGGTTGAATCAAAATGTCCCCGAATTGAATATGTCAAGAGTAATGCATGAATCATTACATTTGATAATCTTGAAATGATTCAAGTTGAAAATTGAATTTTTAGATTATCGAGAACAGAAAACTTTGTTATTTTACTAGATAAAAAATTATCCCCCTCCCCAAAAAAATACCCTCCCCCAAAGTTCTGGGGCATACATAGACACTAATTAAGTTTCCCCCGGGTGAGGCACCCTGTACATGTCTCTATTCTATAGGACAATCGCTTGACAGTTGTTTTGAATAATAAGAACAAAAACAGTACCTAAGTATGAGTGTTGTTTTGCCTTGAACATCAGTTGCATATTTAAATAGGTGCTCACACTCACCTGCAATAGACCTAATAATAACAAAAAATACTTCTAATGAGTCACTATTTAGGTAATGCTGGATATTGGGACATAGCGGATCCCCAGGAAACTAGGACGCTTTTAGCAAGAATTGCAGCAAAAACAAGATTCTCACTTCCGGAGTCTGTGCTTGGGCTAGAATGCTAAAATGTTTGGTTTATTTCTAGTTTCAACAACCCTGACTTGAATGTTGTCACCTTAAAATCTACTGTTTTTCGCATTTCTGGATTCGTGTTTTTAACTAATGTTTGAAATAGTTTGATATGAGGTTACCGAAAATGTTAGAAATAGGTTGATATGAGGTTACTGAAAATGTAAGAAATAGGTTGATATGAGGTTACCGAAAATGTTTAGAAATAGTTTGATATGAGGTTACCAAAAATGTAAGAAATAGGTTGATATGAGGTTACCGAAAATGTTTAGAAATAGTTTGATATGAGGTTACCGAAAATGTTAGAAATAGGTTGATATGAGGTTACCAAAAATGTAAGAAATAGGTTGATATGATGTTACCGAAAATGTTAGAAATAGGTTGATATGAGGTTACCGAAAATGTTAGAAATAGGTTGATATGAGGTTATCGTAAATGTTAGAAATAGGTTGATATGAGGTTACCGGAAATGTTTGAGAACAGCGAACAAAATATCTTCACCATCATGTCGAACCATTTTAAGCACTTTTGCTGATATGGTTGACAACCCACTTCAATTGCGTTCTCTTTCTATTCCAAAGTCGTATATTACAAAACGAATTTTCAATAAAAATTGCAATAAATTTTATTTAGTCAGACACAGTAGTCATAAATTTTCTGAGGGGGATACTGGGTTTCTCAACCAACTGACCACATTTCGTTGAGGTTGAGAAAATATGGGACGGTATAATTTACAGTAGTATTTTCTGAGGGGGATACTGGGTTTCTCAACCAACTGATCACATTTAATTGAGGTTGAGGAAATATGGCACGGTATAATTTACAGTAGTATTTTCTGACGGGGATACTGGGTTTCTCAACCAACTGACCACATTTAGTTGAGGTTGCGGAAATATGGCACGGTATAATTTACAGTAGTCATACATTTTTTGAGGGGGATACTGGGTGTCTCAACCAACTGACCACATTTAGTTGAGGTTGCGGAGAAATGGCACGGTATAATTTACTGTAGTCATACATTTTTTGAGGGGGATACTGGGTTTCTCTACCAACTGACCATACATTTGTCTGATTTGATGAAACTTGATATGGACATTTATTATATTCAGAGAATTGTTTGATGTGATGAAACATGATATGGATATTTATTACATTCAGAGATTGTCTGATTTGATGAAACTTGATATGGACATTTATTATATTCGGAGGATTGTCTGATTTGATGAAACTTGATATGGACATTTGTTATTTTCAGAGAATTGTCTCATTTGATGAAACTTGATTGGCCATTTGTTATATTCAGAAAATTGTCTCATTTGATGAAACTTGATATGGACATTTGTTATATTCAGAGAATTGTCTCATTTGATGAATTTGTCAAATTTGTGGCAGAAAAATCCCACATTTGTTGAATGGGGTATTATATTTGTTGTAGGAGTCTTAACCAATACAAAAACATGTAGAAACTTAAATATTTGACTAATTATTTGTATGCACGTCAGGCGTGCGTGATTGTAGAAGTCTTAAGCCATAAAAAAGCATGTAGAAACTTAAATATTTTACTAATCATTGGCATGCACGTCAGGCGTGCGTGATTGTAGAAGTCTTAAGCTATACAAAAGCATGTAGAAATTTAAATATTTTACTCATCATTGGCATGCACGTCAGGCTATTAAATATTATAAAAATTGTGTTGACAATTACACGCAAAACGTATAATAGAAAGTAAACTCCGGTAGGTAAAAACCGAGTAATTCTAAAAGCAAGGAAAAACTTTTGCGTAACATTTTTTATTGTAAAATCTGTATAGCTTGGATATGTTTTAAAATGTTCACCCCTTTTCGCATAGGTGGGTACCCATTCGCCTCATAAATCGTTATGAAACATATTCATATTTTTCAATTATTATATTTGTTACATGGGGGTATTTTTTTTCTATTGTAACCCAAAGGAACACCAACAATTTCCTTGTTGGAGCATTCGTGAAATTTGATTTCTACAAAACTTTTATAAGCGCCGAGTCCCACCTAATATAGTTTGGTGCAGATTTTCTCATAAATGGTTTTTTCAATTATTATATGTTTGTTGAATGGGGTATTTTGTTTTTATTGTAACCCAAAAGAACACCAACAATTTCCCTGTTGGAGCATTCGTGAAATTTGATTTTTACAAAACTTTTATAAGCCCCGAGTCCCACCTAATATAGCTTGGTGCAGATTTTCTCATAAATGGTTTTTCAATTATTATATTTGTTGAATGGGGTATTTTGTTTTTATTGTAACGCAAAAGAATACCAACAATTTCCTTGTTGGCGCATTCGTGAAATTTGATTTTTACAAAAATTTTATTAGGGCTCATACCTGTACAATTCGGTCCAGATTTTATCTCATTTAAAATTCGGACAGGTATGTGACTGAGTTTTGATTCGGTGCACAATTTGGCCCTACATTAGGTCATGCACACAATTTCTAGATTGATTTCTGTTTGCTTACCTTTCAGTGATTTTTTTTTGTCGGGACGATTCCAAAGTTTTATTATTGGGAGCTATAAAGCTTAGTTTAATACTTTAATATAATTATGTACCTACCTTGATCTTATTTTTACCTTTAAAGTTGAAAAGGCTTTCGTTTAACAAGGACAATGCGTCACGACACCAATGTAAAAGCCTTCTAAAATGTTGGACACCCTCTGAGCTTGGAAAACTAGCGTTTTGCTTGATAGCTTTCTGTTTGTGTACGTTCTATGTTCCCCTTCTTTTTTCCTTAAGGGTGCTTGCTCTCAGACTGTCGCATAATTACTTATCTTATTGCACATCACACATCCATGCATATATTAAGGAAACATAAATACACAAACATGTTCCTCCTATATGGGAGAGCTCGATCTGAGGACTCCCCTATGAACATGTGTATTTGTTTTTCCTTGCATTTATGCAAAAATATTGTGTGCTTTGTGCTATAAGTTAGTGTGCGGCTGTCTGAGAGCACCCTAATGTGAAAACAAATTAGTCACCTTAGTATGTGATATGAAAGATCACACCCTGCATACTGCACTCCCAACATAATATTATCTAAGGGTGTGAATAGATGTATGAGAGTGTATATTAGCTATCTGATGCCGGAAATTTGCAAGCAGGGGGAAACTAACTTCCTCACCAACACACCGTTTTTTCTCCCTTCTTCTATTTTTATCGTAAAGGAAATCTTTATTCATATATTTTCACACTTTTCTCATTTTCCACTCTAAGTTCATTTTCATGTATCTTGAGATATATCTCTTCTGGAACGACTGTTCCATGTGTTTGGGGTCGGGAGGGGGGCGACTATTCCATGTATTCGGTGTGGGGGACTCTAACTACACTTAGCGATATGATTTTAGTGTTGCTTTCTGTCGTATATTAATGGATTATTTACAGGGCCCTGGAGAGAATGTTCGGGCCCCTGGGGGGAAATCTCGAATGCGGGGCCCTTTCAATTTTTTTTAATTCATACCAATATGTACACTTGTTAAATTATGGTGTGAAATTAAAAGTAAAAAAAGTATATGAAGGTTTTCTGATCAAGATTGAAGATTTCACGATAATATATTTGAGAAAACGTCAATGCGGATATAAAAAACGAATTATATAATTTACTATATTTTTTAAGCGAAAACTTTCTGAAATTACTCCGGAGTCCACCCCTGAGGACTCCGAGGAAGAATGGGATGATGATCAAGAGCAAATTGTATTAGTCCTCTTTGTCGATTATCTGCTCAGGTTTCTGCCATTTTCCAATCCTTAATCCGAAGTTTGGCAGAATCGTTGATTTTAAGAGGAACACCCCTTAGTATCAGGCTCACATGATGGCGCGGGACCAAGAACCACGCGGCTCATTCATTCATTTCATTAAGCTTTTGGAATCCTTACACCTCAGCCTCCTGGGCTTTTTCTGTATTGGTTAAGCTTATCTTTCTAGTTAAGGTTCAACTGCCCAGCGAGTTTGAGCAGTCTTCTTACCAGATTGTTTTGGACGAGTTCCTCTCTGGGGTTTAGTGACCCGATGATACTCACTCTCCAATTGAGTAGGGCATTGCAATCAAAGATCACATGAGAGGCTGTTTCCTCTTCTTCCCCACATAGTGTACACAATGGGTTTTCTCTAAAGATTCCCATATTGTGTAGGTGTTTTTTGAGACCACAATGTCCCGTTATTAGTCCAGTGACAAGTCTCATTTGTTTCCGACTTAAGCGAAGAAGATCAGCAGTTAGAGATTTTGATGGTTCGGCCATCATTTGTTTGCTGTGTCGTTGTCCTGAAATTTCAGTCCAGTGAGACCTATGACTCTCACTCATCCATTGTCTTACCGAATTGCGTGCCTCAGTTTTGCTGATACCTATTGCCGGCTCAGGACCAATGAAGGGGTTTTCAGACCCCTTCCTCGGAAGCTGGTCAGCACGTTCATTTCCTGCAATCCCTTTGTGTCCAGGTACCCACTCCAGGTATACCCTGTTGAGTCTGCCCAGCTCTGTTAGGGTTTGCAGGCACTCCCAGGTTAGCTTTGATATACTCTGGAAGCTACTAACAGGCTTTATAGCTGCTTGGCTGTCAGAAAATATAAAGATTTCTCTACGTGTGTAGCCCCTCCTTAAGTTTTCTCGTGCGCAAACAGCTATAGCCTGTATTTCGGTCTGGTACACATTAGCATACTTCCCCAGCGGTAAGCTTATATCTACCTTGGGTTTTACACAGTGTATTCCAGCTCCGGACCCTTCTTTTGTTTTGGAGCCTTCAGTGTACCACACCAGACAGCCCCCCGAGATCAGTTTTTTCTCTCTTTCTACCCAATCTAGTTCCGGTTTATTAGTGCCGGTTTTGATGGTTTTGTCAAAGGAGGTTTTGCTGATCATATAGTCACTGCCCATCATTAGTATGGGATGGTGTACTAATTTTGTTATTTTGGGATGCCCATGGTCCTGGGTTTTCCAAATATCGTTTTTCTGCAGCCTATATGCCCCCATTCTTGCCTCGCCCTTGGCATAGATATCCAGTGGCAGTAGGTTCAGCATGGTTTCCATTGCTGCAGTTGGTGTGGTTTTCATTGCACTAGTGATACACAAGCAGGCAAGGCGTTGGAGTCCTCCAAGGATCTTCTGAGCCTGTACCTGCTCCACCTTTGGCCACCACACTAAGCTTCCATACATAACCATGGGTCTTATCACCGCACAGTATAGCCAGGCCATTATGTGCGGCTTGAGACCCCAGCTTTTTCCAAATGTTCTTCGGGTTATCATAAAGGCCCTTTTGCATTTGTCGACAGTTTTAGAGAGGTGAGGGTTCCAGGTTAGCTTGGAGTCCAAGGTGACACCAAGGTATTTTACCTCACCCCCCATTACTAGAATCTCCCCAAAGAAGGTTGGC